>CM032446.1:77336856-77411362 GCA_019049505.1 Pachyrhynchus sulphureomaculatus
ATATATATATATATATATATATATATATATATATATAAACCGAAAAAGGGTTGAACTTACAAATAGCCCTTAGGATTATACACGTAGAGTGAACAAAAAGGTCTTAAAGTTCTTAACAACTGTAGTTCTATTATCGAGCTTTCGATGCCAAATCGTACATCATCTTCAGGACCTGGAAGATATAGAAAGGAACTCTCATAAGTCAGAGTACCCTTTGAAGGAATATACTGTATTTTCAAAAGAAGAAAAGTGGGAGACACCACCATATTTATTTTAAATTTTTAATTCTTTTTAAATCAAAGTTATTAGCTTAAAAGGGTACTTATTGAATATTTACGGGTAATTCTCTGTTGAATGAGAATCTGGTCTATACCAATTGCAGGAAAGGAAGTGTTAACACGTGATTTTAAACAATAATTAATGCAGAACCTATTCTTATGCATATACATACATTCACAAAATGGGTCACAACTTTATTTATTAAAATGTTAGAATATAAGAGAATCATAATATGCAATTATTATGATTCTCTTATAAAATTATTATAAATTAGAATTAGCGAGCAAAATGTGCTTCAGTCATTTTATGATTTTTGTTTATATAAATGTCACTTCTGTCAAAACCTGAACCTGAGTATTTTAAAAAAAAAAAACAACTAATTTATAAGGTATCAAAATTTATAAATAATATATAGGATGCGGCGTTTAAAGACGGACAAATTTAAATTTGAATTTTACGCCATATGGTAGTTCCACCATACGTCGTTGTTGACGTTCATAAAAGCCACACGCTTTTAGTAACAGTCATAACCTCGAAATGACCGAGCCGTTGCGAACAAATACGGAGTACAACCGAAGAGCCGCGATTATCGAGAGTTTTCGCGCTGGATCAAACTGTGTACGACATGAGGTATGTATGTGTATCAACAGGATGGTGCACCGGCACACACGAGCCATTTAGTCCAAAACTGGTTATCGGATAACGTGAACATGTTCTGGTCTAAAGAGTTCTAGCCCCCCAATAGCCCGGATCTGAACCCTCTTGACTGCTATACTTGAAGTATAATCGAAAGAGTTACTAACAAGTCCAGACATCCTAATGTGGCATCTTTATGCACCGCTATCGAAGCAGCATTTGCTATTATGGACAGCCCTGCTTTATAGAGAGCCTGCGAGCGCTTCAAGCCAAGGTGGAAGCGGTCATTGCGGCTGAGGAAAGTTACGTCGAATAATTCTACTCTGGATAGGTCACACAAATGACATGCAAAAGGATTTTTTTTTCAATTTAATTTTTTGACAAATAAAATTTTCTTTTTAAAAAAATTTCAATTTGTCTGGATTTAAGCGCTGCAGTATTCAACAAAATCTATTAATTTAATCTGAACACCTTTCTTTTGGTGAAAATATTTGATTACAACAGGGTAAATTTTTCAGAATCTGTATTGAAAGCAACAATAGCACATGCACACTGTTTTAAAATGTAATTCCCCCAAAAAAGCAATGAATCCGGGTCAGCAGTGTCCCCGTTTACATAGAACTTTATTTATTGAGTTACCGCTAAACATCCCATAGTGTTATTAGTACTCTATTTTTACAGTTACTGCTCTTTATTAACGGTATTATCCCTATTCGTTTGTAATAACAAAAGTACTAAGTCTTATTTTACCATTTTTCCATTTTGCTCTTAAATTACAAGATTTGGCGGTTTCACACCGAAGGGCGTTGAGGTTTGCTGACTACTAACACTTTTGGGAGCATGTCTTTTAAATCCCTAATACTAGTACTAGGTGTTTGTCTCTTCACCTAAGCTGACCTACGCTATAGAACGAAATATGCATGTCCTAGTTTTGTGATTCATAAACGCCACGCTCGGGTAGCCTATAGTTTTAGACGCACGTATCTTTGATGCAAAAGCAAAGAGCATGGGGTTTTTGGCCACTCATGCTGATATACATATTTCCCTTTTTTTATGTTTTTCAAGGACAATAAATATTTACGTTATATAAGAATATATATACATTTATATATATATATATATATATATATATATATATATATATATATATATACATATATATATATATATATATATATATATATATATATATATATATAAATGTATATATATTCTTATATAACGTAAATATTTATTGTCCTTGAAAAACATAAAAAAAGGGAAATATGTATATCAGCATGAGTGGCCAAAAACCCCATGCTCTTTGCTTTTGCATCAAAGATACGTGCGTCTAAAACTATAGGCTACCCGAGCGTGGCGTTTATGAATCACAAAACTAGGACATGCATATTTCGTTCTATAGCGTAGGTCAGCTTAGGTGAAGAGACAAACACCTAGTACTAGTATTAGGGATTTAAAAGACATGCTCCCAAAAGTGTTAGTAGTCAGCAAACCTCAACGCCCTTCGGTGTGAAACCGCCAAATCTTGTAATTTAAGAGCAAAATGGAAAAAAAAAAAATGGTAAAATAAGACTTAGTACTTTTGTTATTACAAACGAATAGGGATAATACCGTTAATAAAGAGCAGTAACTGTAAAAATAGAGTACTAATAACACTATGGGATGTTTAGCGGCAACTCAATAAATAAAGGTCTATATAATCGGGGACACTGCTAACCCGGATTCGTTGCTTTTTTGGAGGAATTACATTTTAAAACAGTGTGCATGTGCTATTGTTGCTTTCAATACAGATTCTGAAAAATTTACCCTGTTGTAATCAAATATTTTCACCAAAAGAAAGGTGTTCAGATTAAATTAATAGATTTTGTTGAATACTGCAGCGCTTAAATCCAGACAAATTGAAATTTTTTTTTTAAAAAGAAAATTTTATTTGTCAAAAAATTAAATTGAAAAAAAAAAATCCTTTTGCATGTCATTTGTGTGACCTATCCAGAGTAGAATTATTCGATGTAACTTTCCTCAGCCGCAATGACCGCTTCCACCTTGGCTTGAAGCGCTCGCAGGCTCTCTATAAAGCAGGGCTGTCCATAATAGCAAATGCTGCTTCGATAGCGGTGCATAAAGATGCCACATTAGGATGTCTGGACTTGTTAGTAACTCTTTCGATTATACTTCAAGTATAGCAGTCAAGAGGGTTCAGATCCGGGCTATTGGGGGGCTAGAACTCTTTAGACCAGAACATGTTCACGTTATCCGATAACCAGTTTTGGACTAAATGGCTCGTGTGTGCCGGTGCACCATCCTGTTGATACACATACATACCTCATGTCGTACACAGTTGATCCAGCGCGAAAACTCTCGATAATCGCGGCTCTTCGGTTGTACTCCGTATTTGTTCGCAACGGCTCGGTCATTTCGAGGTTATGACTGTTACTAAAAGCGTGTGGCTTTTATGAACGTCAACAACGACGTATGGTGGAACTACCATATGGCGTAAAATTCAAATTTAATTTGTCCGTCTTTAAACGCCGCATCCTATATATTATTTATAAATTTTGATACCTTATAAATTAGTTGTTTTTTTTTTTTTAAAATACTCAGGTTCAGGTTTTGACAGAAGTGACATTTATATAAACTAAAAATCATAAAATGACTGAAGCACATTTTGCTCGCTAATTCTAATTTATAATAATTTTATAAGAGAATCATAATAATTGCATATTATGATTCTCTTATATTCTAACATTTTAATAAATAAAGTTGTGACCCATTTTGTGAATGTATGTATATGCATAAGAATAAGTTCTGCATTAATTATTGTTTAAAATCACGTGTTAACACTTCCTTTCCTGCAATTGGTATAGACCAGATTCTCATTCAACAGAGAATTACCCGTAAATATTCAATAAGTACCCTTTTAAGCTAATAACTTTGATTTAAAAAGAATTAAAAATTTAAAATAAATATGGTGGTGTCTCCCACTTTTCTTCTTTTGAAAATACAGTATATTCCTTCAAAGGGTACTCTGACTTATGAGAGTTCCTTTCTATATCTTCCAGGTCCTGAAGATGATGTACGATTTGGCATCGAAAGCTCGATAATAGAACTACAGTTGTTAAGAACTTTAAGACCTTTTTGTTCACTCTACGTGTATAATCCTAAGGGCTATTTGTAAGTTCAACCCTTTTTCGGTTATATATATATATATATATATATATATATATATATATATTTATGTATATTTATCTATCTATCTATCTATCTATCAATTTAAGTCCAAATCATATGCGTTATTAGACAAAATGGTTTATTTTGTGATTCTAGATCTGTTTGTCAAATTTCAACAGCCTATTAGAATTTTGAATTTTTGGCAGTTTTTCATCTTTTAAGAACAAAATCAAGTCGTGTCTATAACTTTTTTTATAGAATATTAAAATTCACACATTATCATGAATTATATTTGATGCAAAGTTCGATTAGCTTTTGTTTTTAAATAGAAAAATGTTTCTCGCTTACGTATTTTGATAGTGAACATACTTCAACGTTTGTAAATTAACACAAATCTTACATTTTGATCTTTTTAGTAATGCATTTAAATTTTTAACAATGTAATGTTTCTTATTATAGACACCAAATTAACAACTTGTTGCTTTATCCTATTTGTTTTTTTTTATACTTCAGCTAATACCACTTTTTAGATCAATAATACATTTTAGATTCTAATTAGCAACCGTAATAAAAATATTACACATATTCTAGTTATTAATTTGGCAGTTATGCGTTAATAATACACCGAAAAAATTACATTAAAATGCTTTCGGTGTCATTGTTGAACTGCTAATTTAAAATAAATCCAGCCGTATTTTAGTCGTGGCTATCAAAATTAACGTTCGCAAAATTAGAAAGACCCTTTATGGTTGTGTCGATTTCCTCCTGAAAACTTACCTTCTACAGGAAAAAGAGCTAAACAGAGAAATTAACACGCTAAGCAAAACACGATATTTCTATGCGTATTAATAGTAGGTCCTGGAAACAATTGAGAACTAGAGATCGCAATATGGTGTCGTAAGCTGTCAAATATTTAGTTAGCAATTCAAACTAGAATGGAAAGAAACAGATGGTGTCACAACTTCTTTCTCTTCAAGAAAAATTGAAATTGCTTTATTGTGTGGGGAAAATACACCTCATCACACTGTTGCAAATGTTTTTAACGAGCGTCATTCTGAAAAAAAAAAACTTGCAGCAATCTACTGTGAGCCGAATTATAAAAAAGTTTAAATCGACTGGATCTGTGGGAAATGTTTTCCGAAAAAATCGTGTTGCACGTAAACATACCGAAGATACTAAGTTAGATGTGTGCTTAAGTGTACTGGAAGAAGGCAAAACTAATGTCAGAACTATTTTGAAGTCCAAACCGGTGATCGACAGGGAAAGCGTACGTAAAATTTTACACAAAAATAAAGTTAAACCATACAAACTGAAATTGATAAACACTCTACAGGATAGAGATTTTAATATTCGGTTGTTATTTTATTCTGGTACCAAGGAAAAATAAAAGAGGACTCCAAATTTCCGTACAATGTTTACACACTTTAAATGAACTATTTCATGGCAGGGTCATTGGGCGAGATCAGGATAATCGTTGGCCACCTCGATCGCCTGACATCACCCCATTGGATTTCTTTTTAGGGGGTTATCTCAAACAAAAAGTATACAAGAGTATACCATTTAGAGATAGTGATCATCTAGAAACTATAATTAGGCAGTGTGTTCAGGAGATACCTCTCGAGTTTGTGAAAAATTCCGCCAAAGAAATTTCTAGAAGAACCATTCGTTGCATTGAACGAAACGGTGGACACCGAAATGTAGAATATTGCAATATGCGTGTATCTGATACAAAATATTTATTAAATAGGTTAAAATAGCCAACTGGTAATTTAGCGTTTATAGAAAGAAACATTACATTGTTGAAACTTTAAATATATTACTAAAAAGATCAAAATGTAAGATTTGTGTTAATTTGCAAAGGTTCAAGTGTGTTCACTATCAAACTACGTCAGCGAGAAATATTTTTCTAATTAAAAACAAAAGTTCATCGAACTTTGCATCAAATATGATTTATCATAATGTGTGAAATTTAATATTCTATAAAAAAATTATGGATACGACTTCATTTTGTTCTTAAATAGATTACAGGTGCCTAGTTTTTGACAAATTAAATGATTTAAATAAGGTTGCAATAAATCAAGATGACAAACAATTGCCGAAATGTCAAAAAACTGCCAAAAATTCAAAATTGTAGTAGGCCGTTGAAATTTGACAAACAGATCTAGAATCACAAAATAAATCATTTTGTCTAATAACTTTTTTTTAAAATTTGGCCAAATTATACGTTTTTTTCAAAAATTTTTACGAAAATGTAATTTTTGACAGGTGACGTCATGCGTAAAAATGACTTACTATACTTTATTTCTGATATTATTTGAAGCACAAATGGATGCAATTACGAGATCTGGGCTAAAGTGATTAATTAAAAAAAATCCATGTGATGCGGACTTAAATTGTCACACTGTATATATGGCATTCGATAAATGGAATGGAATATATATACATATATATATATATATATATATATATATATATATATATATATATATATATATATATATATATATATATATATATATATATATATATATATATATATATATATATATATATATATATATATATATATATATATATATATATATATATATATATGGCATTCGATAAATACATTTACTAATTTGCTGTTTTCTGAAGTTTATAACAATTTATCTAAATCGTTAAATTTAAAAGTACATAACACTTTTAAACTTGATTCGTAAATTTATACGCTACTAGTTCCGGTTATTATACTGAAATTATGCTTTAGGTAATTAACTTGTGTCATTTAAATAACTTTTACACAAGTTACTATTTAGTTGTGTTTATGAACAATTAAAATTGAAATAATAAGTGTCTGTTAAAATTGTGAATTTTATAAAACTAGTTAAATTTATTTCGATAATTAAGTCGAGTATGCTGTTAACTAAATCAAGTTTAACGGCATCAAGTTTAATGATGTTTTGAAATTTAATTTTATCGTCGTAATTTTTTTCTTTGTGAAGTTTCATGAGACAATTTAGGATAGCATCTGATCTAAATGTGACTTTCATAAGCAAATATTAACAGGAGATCTTCTGGTTTTTGTAACATATCTTTGGAACAACACAACTGAACACTGTGGAGAATCTTGAGCAGTTGCATTTTATATATCCATTCGACTATTTTGGGCTTGACGAATGGTTGGGTAAGCTACGCTCTTATAGTATGTCTGAAAAACATGGTTTACGACTCTCGTGTTTTTTCAGAGAGCGCTTTTTACTAGTAGCAGTGGACAGATTTCTTCCTAATATCGTCACATAAACGTCGGCGTGCCCCATACGGTCTCCTACTATCTTTCTCATTTACATTAACGATCTACTGAAAAGGCCCGTGACTTAATTTGGTGGGCGTTAATATAGGAACAAAGATGTCCTGGCATGAACATGTTGCAAGCACAGCTAAAAAAGTTTCTCAAAAGCCTCTCAAACCTTTACACTCCACAACAACTGTTAAGTCTGTACAAACATCCAAATTGGATTATCGATGGAATATCACTCCCATGTTTGGAGCTCTGCTCCAAACAAACTGCACTTCTTGGATTATATTCAGAGATCTGTGTGTCTGACTAGAGACCCAGAACGACTTGACGATATTCTACAAGTATTTTCATGGAAAATGTTCGATGGATGTAGTCCGCTTAATTCCTTCACATCCGCATGAGGTTCAACTTGTCACTCCTCATATGCCCTTTTCAAGCAGTCTTTTATATAGAGAAGCACGTGCCTTTGGAATGATTTGCCCAGTGTCTGTGTTTCCCATATATATATATATATATATATATATATATATATATATATATATATATATATATATATATATATATAAAGTGTAAAAGTGTAGAGATTTCGGGAAAGCGGTCTTGAATATATACTTATTTGTTGTTAAAGAAAAACTCTATATTTCGCTGATATTTTTTCAGCTTCATCTGGAGTTAGAAACTAGAAAATAGCAAAGCAGTTTTTGGTAAGTTTATCACGTTAAAAAAAAAAGGAAAAACGCACCAACCAAAGTATTCCTCCATTGGAAGAGGTATCACAGAAAAATACATTCAATTTAAATATATATAACTAACAGAACTACGAACAGACAAGACGAAACAACATACTGTGGCTCTGGCTGCAATGACACTGTTTTTCTTTATTGTGTTTATTTCTTCAGAAATCTGAACAGTGGTTCAGTATAGGAAAAGTTTTTTGTGTTTGTTGTTAGTAAATTAACATGAAAAGAGATGGACGTGTGTTGATTGTTAGTAAATGGGATATGACTATTAACTGTGTGATGTTAAGTTATTTAAAATATTACAGTATATATTAGTCAAATTGTTGGTGTCTAACTTATAATTTATAGAGTGTATTTCTTAGTTAATTTACATTCTTAAAATCTAATTGGTGTCCCGTTGAGATACTGGAACAAGAAACAATCATAAAAAAACGCTTGTTCCTTGAGATGTATCACATTTTTTTCACCAACAATTTGACTAATATATACTGTAATATTTTAAATAACTTAACATCACGCAATTAATAGTCATATCACATTTACTAAAAATCAACACACGTCCATCTCTTTTCGTGTTAATTTACTAACAACAAACACAAAATAACTTTTCCTATACTGTACCACTGTTCAGATTTCTGAAGAAATAAACACAATAAAGAACAACAGTGTCATTGCAGCCAGAGCCACAGTATGTTGTTTCGTCTTGTCTGTTCGTAGTTCTGTTAGTTATATATATTTAAACTGAATGTCTTTTTTTTGTTACACCTCTTCCAATGGAGGAATACTTTGGTTGGTGCGTTTTTCCTTTTTTTTTAACGTGTTAAACTTACCAAAAAACTGTTTTGTTATTTTCTAGTTTTCAACTCCAGATGAAGCGAAATATAGTTTTTCTTTAACAACAAATAAGTATTTTATTCAAGACCGCTTTCCCGAAATCTCTACACTTTCTTATAAATTTTAACGGTCGATAACATTTACTAAAATTATATTTATATATATATATATATATATATATAAAGCAAAAACGAACCATTTTTCTTCTTAGGAACATTCAACTGAAGTTGAAATAATTACTTACTTTGTAACATATCGTCGAAAATTATGTGTATCATTATATCATATCCTTGCAAATAAATGTGCTTATGATAATACTTTATAGTCTCTTGATTTATTTTAATACACCGATCGTTTTTATCATAAAAAAATAACCGTCAAGTGCAAGTTGACTTGTGCAATTAGTGTTCCGTACGTTGATTGCTTTTAAAATAAAAAATTTGTTACGGAGGTATAAAATGATCAGTGACTTCACAAAACACACCCAAAACGAGTTTTCAACAAAGTTTGTTTCCAGTCTTTAATGAAAACTGATGAACTTGAAATTTTTGTTTGTTTTATATACCAGATAAATTATTAAAGGTAATGCACTCGTGATAATTTTCGTTCAATCTACACCCGGTGGAGAATATTCCAGAATTTTTTCAAAACTTTTTGATAAGTACTTTTCGTGATAAGGCGGGGGCACAGCGCGCAAGTTTACGCGATTTTATATAAAAATAATACAATATAGTGCGCGCATATATTATATTATATATATATATATTTTTTACTCGTGTTTTCACAAGCTTTCATTTGACACCACACTCGATGACCTAGTAAAAAAATTTTTTTTTCAGTTCCGATTTCATCCCCCAAAACTAACCCCTTAAGTCAAAATTTAACTTCAAAAACTACACAGCTCTGATGAGGCCATCAATTCCTATATTAGTACCAAATTTCAACTTTCTATGTCAAACAGTTTCGGAGAAAATCGGGTGTGACAGATAGACAGACACCGAAATGATCTTATAAGTGTTCCGTACGGAATACTAAAAATAGTAATATTCGATATCAGCTGAGTTTGTCTCTGTATTTAATAATTACGTTTCTAAGTTTTCGATGAGTGTGCATTTGAACGTCTATAATAATACAATAAGGATCACTTTCTACGTGTTCGTTTTTTTGATAATGTGTATATAATTTTCATATAGAAGTACTGATATAAAAGGATGATCTTTCAAAGCAAGAAATCGGCGCAAACGCGAAAGAAACTCCGTTAGAACATGTGCGCGCCTCGTAACGTTCGCTCGAAATTATTTATTATTTTCCGACCTAATAGAGACCCCACTTTTCAAAAATATTGGTTTTTAGATTAAAACATAGCAAATATAATGGTATTTTTTCGATTTTATAAGTTGTGGGGCAAGCATGAAAAACTTATTTAACCAATTTCCTTGTTATTGTTAGCCAAGCAAACATTTTTTTTTATTTCCTTTGGTCCCCACAAAATATTCAATCCTATAAAAAAATGAAGCCCCTAAATTTTTAGAAAAAAATATTAATATTTAGAGGTCGCATCCATCGATTGAAAATATATGTTTTCTCAATCGTTTTTTTCCCTTCAGCCCCTGTTAGAATTTTGATTTGAATATAAGGATTATAAGGTGTTTCCTTGTACATTTTTTGTTGCTGAATCCGCTACCGAGGGCCTTTTCCCCTAGAATTCTTCAATTTTCCGCAATGCTCATGTTAAGTGGGCATTAAAGGTGAAAAAATACGTTTTCTTTTCAACAAAGTTTTGCAAAATGAACGAGAAGCATTGTAGATCAAATTCTATGTTACCAAATCATAAATATGACATAGATCTTTGAGAAATTTTCATGGCAATGTGGAAAATGTATTCTCTATAAAATTTTCAAGTGAAGTATGTTACTCGGAAAGTTTGACGCTGTATGAAGGAGGAGACAAGGACTCCTGTAAATATACGCTCGACGGAAGAAAAACAACAACATATTGGCTTGTCACTGGATTTTTTTACATTAGTTATTAGCTCTTAACACGGATATAATTCTTTTCAAGGGCCACATTTTATTGCAGTTCCACTGAGGCCCAATCAGGCCTAATCAAAATTCAATGTTTACTAGGACGTAAAATTTTCACTGAATTCAAATATGTATTAAAGGTTAATTTAAGTTTTCAGTTTTGGAACTTATAGAGTCTCAACAGAGCATTGAGCCCAAAATCTAATAAACCCATTCAATTCCCAGGGAAAAATGCTAAAACTTTTATCTGAAACATTTTTTCTGAAGTCGCCTTATTGTTTTTTTTAGGTGTGTCAATCTTTTTTCCAACAAAGCGCGTCGTTCGCGCTATTTTTGTCTAATATTACTCGTGCGCCATGAAAATTTCGCAAAGATCAGTGTCATATCTACTTTTGCATCATAAAAACTTGGTCTACCTACAATGCTTCCTGTCAATTGCAGAACTTAATGCGCGTTTAACATGAACAATGTGAAAAATTGAAGAATTTTAGGGGGAAACGGCCCTCGGGAATGGACTCAGTATCAAAAAATATGCAGGAAAATACCTTCCTAATCCTTAAATTCAAATTATAAGTCTATCGGGGGGGGGGGGGGTTGAAGGGGAAAAAACGATTGAGCAGAAAAAATATATTTTCAATCGATGGATGTGACATCTAAATATTAATATTATTTTCTAAATATATATATATATATATATATATATATATATATATATATATATATATATATATATATATATATAGATATATAGGGCACCAATAGTTCCATATTAATATTATATATATAGAGTCTATAAGTATCACCAAATTTTGCCACTATTAATCAGTTAAGCGAACTGATAAATTTTACAGAAATTTCCAATAATTGGCTTGCCAGCAGACATTTTCACCTCAGTTTCGTAAAGAAAATTTGATATTTCTTTTACTTCCTACACGTAAAAGTAAATAAATAAATAACTTACTGGCAAAGGCGCTGTCAAAGCGTTAAAAATGAGAAAAAACACAAGGCAATATTGGATAAACATATCATCAGACACCAGAAAATAAAGAAAATCCCGTAATAAACATCGTATTGCAAGGATTTCTCTGGCTTCTGACTTCGTTTGGTCTGTTACAATTCAAAAAATAATTTATTTTTGGCTATATATCACCAAAGCAATATGTCCCTGCTTTTCCGTCGCGCTGAAAGCGACATGCCGTCTGCGTCCAGCTGTGAGCTGAGCAAAAATTCAATTAGCATTTCGCTGTTTATTGTAATTCCGTTGAAAATTGGAAATTAATTTTTTTACGAACAAATAATAGGTTTTTAATACAAGAAATTTAAAAATCTTACTTTACTTACTTCTTACTTAATACATTTGTGTTAATATTAAATAAGATTATTAGTAAATCTCTTAGTCATTAATGTAATTCGTCACGATTAGTAGTTCCAACTAGTTACCGTAACTTATTTTCACCCCCATTCAGTGATTAAATACCCACCAAATTTTGATTTGAACATTGTGCAAAATATTATATTTAGAATACAAATTACTATGGCTAGCCCAAGATTATTTAAAATCAGCCAATCACAACGTCTTATTTTAGCGAAATAATATACATCGACTTTCCTTGATTGTCTGTGGTTCTACAGACGGTTGTAGACGTAAGAGCACATAAGAGGACCTGTACCCTTTATATTTTCGGAGAATTGTATTCGTGAAAAAAGCGTAATTCGAGATTTTTGGTTTTTCCGCGTTTTAGGGTTCCTAAATTTGAACGAAAAATATATTCACTCATTTCCGTTGGTGTGTCGGTCTGTTGGCATGACAACTATCAAACTAAATGAGAACTCAATTTTAAACTTGGAATATATATATATATATAATATATATATATATATATATATATATATATATATATATATATATATATATATATATATATATATATATATATATATACTCGTATATATATATATATATATATATATATATATAAATATATAGCCTATAGTTTTTAAGGGATATCGCTTAAGACGAAGGGAGTGAAAGAAAGGGATGGGGGTCGATAAACTTTGTATGGTTTTAATAATAATTTGCTAAGTTTTTATTGAGATAATAAACAAATATTTGGATAATTATTTATAATAAAATATATAACAGCATTATATGCCCTTTTCAAGGATTGGCCTCGGGGAATTAAAAATTGCCTTATTTTTTCATTATTTTCAATTTTACAAGAAGGGGCTGAATGGGCTGACGGTAGTTTTTTGCAGGTTTTTTGGTTGATATAATTATCAGATTAAGGTAAAGTAAGGGGTTTGAGAGGTTGTTTCATATATATCGTGTTACATGCTTTTTAGGGTTTTTGAGCTCTAGGAAGATGAAAATTATTATTTTTCCGTTACTATCAATTTTAATAGGGGAAAGGGGTAAAAGATGGAAGAATCTTGTATAGTTTCAATGGAATTATGAAGATTTTTCCAGATTTTTTTGGATGGAAGTATGGGCAAGTTTTAAGCATTATCACATATAATAAAGATATAAAAATCAAAGTGATTGCGAAGGCAGATAGAAGAACGACTTCGTATGTGTCGTGTTTTAGGTTTTAGTTCTATCAGTCAAAGAATCAAAACACAACATTTTTTTTCATTATTTTTATTGTTAACATAAGAAGAGGATGAAAGAGGTGGGATCATTGTATCGATTCAATAGTTTTATAAGAATTTTTTTCTGGCTTGTAATTGGGATATTCGATATTTAAAATAAAACAATTTTTCTATAGTAAAATATATCCGGGGTAAAAGGGATGAAGTTAAAGTTACGTGTTTGTAGTAATATACTTCTAGTTTAGTGCTCTTGTTTCCGATGATTTCCAATTTAACAGAAATAGTATATAAAAGGAACTGAGATCTGGTTACAGAGTAACCTAAAAATGTTGACTTGAATATAGAACAAGTTTTCCAAATACAAACGGTTAAGTTGGTGGAAATGTGTTTATGGAATAGCAGGAAAATTATTGTATTTACTTTCCCAGCTGACGGGAAGTATTGTATTTATGAAGAAATTACCCTCCGAAATTTTTCTTTTTTTTAGATCCTAGGATTTTCAGATCATGAAAAACGTGTTTCTTGATCTCCAACTTTATAATAAATAATATTAAATATAGCAAAAAAATAATAATCCAGCCACACATCATAAAGGAGGTTTATTATTATTTACACATCCAGAGGTTTTTCCTAGAATAATTTTTTATTGACGTTTATTCTTTAACGTACGCACGTATTTCGTTGGCAGAGATCATCTATTTTGTTTGATTTGATTTTAAAAGTAGTTTCTTCATCATGAATTTTTTTTTTTGATTATTTAAACAAGTTTTTAACTTATTTTAATGATATTTCACCATAAAGTGGATTGTATTAAGTCAAGAACTGGCTAAATCATCTTACCAATTTTTTCTTTTTACACAGCAGTTGCCTATCGACATATGCTGTAACATATGTGGGGTACGAGTGATGTAAGCAGCACGACTTGAGCGTGAAAATCAAATCAATATATTTGTGTGAAGTTGTCCAACGTAGAAACAATACTGGAATAGACCAGTGTGAGCAATTATGTACAGCAATTTAATTTTAGCGCTACTACTCTGATCAGCTGCTAGTTAGCATTGATAAAAGTTATAACCAGTCACAACAAGACAGATTATAATTACTATCTTTAGAAGCATTAACTAGTGCAGCAAAACATTTTTTGGGGTGTAGGAATAAAAACTAATAATTCTATAACTTTAATAATCTCACCCGCTTTCTATTATATTGTAGAGCTATATTGGTGCAGACAGGTCTTTAATCAGAACACAGCCTAACATTATTCTTTATCAATAAACTCGGAATTACCTACCTCTTTATTTTAATTTACAATCCACTAAAATACATACTTATTTTTATTTATGTATATTAAAATTAGTTGTCCCATAGATACGAAAATAGCATTCATAATTTACGTTTTTAATACTTCTACATATTGTTCATAATTTAATTCGGCAAAATTAAAAATATTTTTTTGTGGTTTGTGTGGCTGGAAAAATCGCACAATGATCTTTACTGTCAGGGCACTTTTTGTTTTCAGAAACTTGTAGATCTTGCTCTATGCATGTGCAGTTAAAGTTGCCATGATAGATCGTTAAGCTGTATTTGAAGAACTAGTATGGAGGGAAAAATGCTTTGTGAATCTTTTTTATGAAAATGGTGATAATGTTTTACAATTTCCAGTTAAACTAGAAGTAGAGGGTAAACTCCAGTCAGTGGCATAAACGTTGGCGAATCTCGTCCCGATGATTTTAAAAATAAACCCTTTAATTACCAACTTCTTTAACCAAAAAAGAATGTTATAAGTTAGTTAGTAGTAATAAGCAGCTAGGAAGTCTGTTTTTTTTGTCTCGCTGCTGAAAATTTTACGCGCGTTGTTCGTATCCTAAGCAACACGTATTGTTTGCGTAAATAGAATTAATTTGATAACGAACTGGTTCTTATAAAGAGCTTTCTAGCTAAAAGCAACCACCTTAAATATTTGGAAAATTGTGTGTTTCCATGAAAAGCGCAAAATTACAGGAAAATATTCTGAGGAGAATCTCATTTGCATATTTACATAAAAGTCCGATATTATCTCACCCTCTAAGCTGTAATTATGCTTCTTTTTAGGTGAACACGCTGTATATGTTAATTTTTGTGATGAGCTTTTGGAGAATTTTTATTTATATTTTAATAAACGTTAATGCAAGTTATTCAAAAGATTCTTAATACTTGGTTAATCGTGATTACTTATCAAATAGCGAAATGGATCTTTTACATTTTCTATTTTTAAATGGAATAACTTAAAAAGTTCTCGCTCTAGAATGGTCCAGAAACTATGCAAATAAAGCTTTTAACGAGAAGCCTGCTTTAAGTAGACAACTTTTTCAATTATCGATTTAATAATTTGGGTTAAAGGACAGGGATAGTTTAAAGGAGTTTTAAAGCTTCTAGTATTAGTAATAATTGGAATGTTGTCAAATTAGAACTAAAATAGCAAATTATTTTCAGGTATAAAGTAGTGTGGTTCACTGGATTTTATGCGTGAAAAAAAGTTTAAATATTTTATACTTTTATATAAGAATTTTAAAAAAGAATATGGCCCAATAGCGTGTAAACTGATGCTACCTCAAGTGCTATAAAGATAAGGAAAAAAAGCATTTCGATCAAAGCTGTTGTGTTCCAAGAGACAGATAATTTAAATTTATTTTTATGTACAAAGGGTGGCTCAAAAACATTAGTAAACTTCTTATTCCTTCTTCATATTGACATCGTTATCTATTTATTAGCGTTTTCACATATTTTTACATCGGACAGGCTACCACTATATTGTTTTTGGGGGTCCACCTATGCCTCTCCTTCCTCCTGGTAACGATTCTTCTGCCATTTTGTACCTGTAATCTTTTTGTTCCAATAATCCTTTTTATATATATATATATATATATATATATATATATATATATATATATATATATATATATATATATATGCATACATATATATGTCTGAAATTGAACAACCAATTAATTATATTTCAATAGAACAACAAGACTACATTAGGACCGCAAATTTTATAACTAAAAATGAAAATGTGAATGCAATATTTTATAAACTAGAAAAAGAAACAAGAATTTTTCTTAAAGAACATTCTGACCTACTGGTCACCCGCTCTGATAAAGGTAACGCTACTCTTGTCATGTCTTGTGATTCTTATTTCGTTGCTGTAGAAACATATGAAATAATTAACGCTAATCCAGTAAGTAAATTTGAAAATAGTTGTAATAAACTAATCAAATTCTTAAAGGATAAGAAGTACATAAATGAAATAACAGCAAAAATGCTTACCAGTTACAATGGGACTTGCCCTAAATATTACGGTCTGCCTAAGGTATACAAACCAGATATTCCTTTACGACCCATTGTCTCCTGTACAGGAGCTTCCACATAGCCTCTGGCGACGTTCATTGGGTCAATTTTGGACAAATCGTTTAAAACATTTAACACATTTAGAATAAAAAATATTTTCGAATTTAGCGAGCAGATTAATTACTTTGTGACCCACAGGGGTTTTGTGTTACCTTCCTTTGATGTGGTCTCCTTATTAAGAAACATCCCACTAGATCTTGTTATTTCTATACTTACTGAACACTTTCCTCTTATTGAACCTAATTGTAATATACCTAAAGAACAATTTGTAAAGATAATTACTTATTTATATAATAACAGTTTCCTCTCATTTAATAACAATTTTTATAGAAGGTGGATGGATGGATTAGCCTCACAAGTGCTGGCCGCGATTATTATGAACAAGTTGCTCTATTATGTCATGGAGAGGGTAAATTTCGAATTCCTCTTTCTTTTCCAATATGTAGATGATTTATTGGAATGGAGTTCACTCTTTCAATGATAAACTTCAATTCACAGTAGAGACTGAATCTGACAACTTGGTTCCTTTTCTTGACACAAGGGTATTTCGATTTGACAACAATGTAATAAAATTAGACTGGTATAGAAAGAAAACAATTTCTGGAAGATATATACCTTATCACTCTTATCATCCCTTGAAACAAAAATTAAACATAATAAAAGCACTAAGGAACAGAATTGACAGAATCTGTCACCATACATTTAAAGAAAAAAATTTGAAATTAGGTACAATTTGGACGGTTACAGCATAAAGAGGGTCTTTCCCAATTAATTATGACACTTTTCAGAGGCACAAACGTTAAAATAGCTCAGTACAAGTCAAAGAAACTTTGTTGCTACTGTTCATATGGAAAAGATAAAATTGACTTTTGGCAAAAATTAAACGTAGTTTATGGAACTAAACGTGAATGTGAGTCAATCTACATTGGCCAGACATCATAAAAATTATCTAAAAGAATTGCTCTACATAATAGCGATTGTAAGCACAAACTGGATTCGACCAGTCTCAGTCAACATGTCAACAAATACGATCATAAAGTCCACTATAATGAAACTTTCATTTTGGATACTGAAGGTAACATGTTCAGACGGAATTTTCTGGAAATGTGCTATATAAAGAACTGCCCGAATAGTCTTAACCACAAAAAAGACGTCGAAGGTTTAAGCTCCATTTACACATATTTATTAGCTCAAGAACACTAAAAAAATAAGAACCAATGATGCTTACACCAGAGTCTTTTTGAATTTTGATATTGCATAAATTATTCGCTGGTTTATTTTATTTTTCATCCATTTTAACGATGTTAATTTGACCTTTTATAAATATCTTTTCTCGGGTTTAATTTTTGACAGGAGTGACATTTGTATAAATTAAAAATTATTAGAAAGACTTCAAAATGGCCGAAACACGTTGTCCTTAATTATTTTAATTATAATAATTTTAAGATTTTAATAATTGCTAAGTATGATTCTTTTTTATTCTAACAATTAAATATATAAAGTTGTGACCGATTGTAAGAATTTATAAGTATGAGAGTAAGTTCTGCATTAATTATTGTTTAAAATTATGTGTCAGCACTTCCTCCTTTCCTTCAACTGATGTATAGATCGAATTCTCATTCGGCAGAGAATTTGGCTTAATTTTCCAACGTTTGCAATTGCACCAGATGTCTTTAAAAATCGTTGCTCTTCGAAATTAGACCACTGAATGAGCTCAAAGAAGTACAAATGAAGTACTTATATTATATGATCGCATTCTACGTGTGATGCAGAGTGTAACTTGACTCTGCAATGCCAATAGAGTATTCTGCAGTCCACATGACCCAAGATGCCGTTACTTTCCCTTTGTACTAGTACATGGAGATACGAAGTTCTGCATTAATTATTGTTTAAAATTATTTGTCAACACTTCCTTTCCTTCAACTGATATAGATATATAGATCGAATTCTCATTTGTCAGGAAACCAACTGTAAATATTCAGTAAGTATTTTTTTAATCTAATAATTCTGATTTAAAAAAATTAAAAAAAAAAATGGTAGTATTTTCTACTTTACTTCCTTTGAAAGTACGGCATCAGGAGGTGCTCTGACTGATAAGAGTTTCTTTCTGTATCTTCCAGGTCCTGAAGATGATGTACGATTTGGCATCGAAAGCTCGATATTAGAATAAAACTACAGTTACTAAGAATTTCTAAGACCTTTTTGTTCTCTCTGTAATCCTAAGGGCTATTCCTAATTTAAACCCCTTTTCGGTTGTTACTAGTAAGCCTTTTTACTGACCTTCCTTTTCTATTAAAATATATATATATATATATATATATATATATATATATATATATATATATATATATATATATATATATATTTATAGATATATATGTAATATACATATATATATATATATATATATATATATATATATATATATATATATATATATATATATATATATATATATATATATATTATATATATATATATATATATATATATATATATATTCCAAATAATGTAATATAAACTTTCCCAATCAATTATTGCACTTTTCAGAGGCCCAAACGTTAAAACAACTCAGTACAACTGAAAGTTGGTTGTTAATACTTATATAAAAAGATTGAACTGATATCAATGTAATATATGGAAATAAATGTGAATGTGGGTCAGTCTATATTGGCCAGACACCACAAAAATTATTTAAAAGAATCGCCTTACATAAAAGCGATTGTAAGCACAAAACGGAATCGACCATCCAGCCAACATGTGAACAAATATGACCATAAATTCCATTACAACGAGACCTTCACTTTGGACACTGAAAGTAACGTGTTCAGACCGAATTTTCTGGAAATGGGCTATGTAAAAACTGCCAGAATAGTCTTAACCATAAAAAAGACTTCGAAGTCTTAAGCTCCGTTTAGCATACACATGTTTATTGTCCCAAGAACATACTAAAAAAATAAGAACCAATGATGCTTACACCAGAGTTCTTTGAATTTTGATGCTTCATAAACTATTGAAATTCGCTGTTTTATTTTCCATCCGAATTACCCTTCTTAAGTCGACTTTTTAAAAATATCTGTTCTTAAAATGAAGGTCTAGGTTTTGACAGCATTGACATTCATATTAAAAATTTCAAAAATATTTCAAAATTGCTGAAACACGTTGTCTTCGCTAATTTTAATTTAATTTTATAATAATTTTAATAATTATGATTCTCTGATATTCTAACAATTTAATAAATAAAGTTGTGACCGATTTTCTGAAGTTATATACAATGTAAAAGTACTGAAAATGAGCCCCTATTTTAGCAGTCTATTCACTATTATCCCATTTATTAATCCAACTCGAGACCCGTGTCCTCGTATCATAGCTCATCAGGTCAGCGAGGATCGACAAGCGAGATTATAAGACTTTGAGTACTTAATCTCGTACTGGCGTAACATTGTGTAAGATACAACAGATTGTATTTAAAACTTAAAAGCGTAGCTGCCCTTAATCGAAAGCCATCTACGGCCACCGGCCGACAGAGGAACGGTCAGCATATTGTCAACATTCATCGCAGGAAGCGCGATTCGACAATGGTAAGTATATATACACATAAACCTTTAGTTGTTTGGTCACTGTCTTGGCTTGGACTTTTTATATTTCTATGTATTCGAAGACAATTTCTACATTTCCTTTTCTGCATCGAAACTTCGTCCTTTATTACTATGATATTTTTATTTTGCATTTTTTCTTCTTTCTTGAAATGTTCTGGTAAATAACGTACTAATTGTTCTTTTGTATGTAATTAGTGCTTATTAGTTTATTAGATTGCTTCTTTGATGATTAAATGTCATATCTAGTTCTGGAGCCAATGAAAATATTTTTAAGTTTTTTGCGAAAGTCTTTCGATGCTCGTTGTTGATTCGACTAACTAATGATATAATAATATTATTTATTTATATTTTACGGTCTTGGTTGGATAAGAAATCATTGTTCTTGTGATTAGACCTATTGAGAAAGTCAACTTGTTAGCAAGCAAAGATGCTCGACATTTTACTGACAATTTCCAAGGACAATCGCCACATATTATTCCCAATGTACAGTCACAGATTCCCGATATTGTCTTCATATAGCATGTCATAAAACCTATTTACTGAAGTTAGACACCAAAGAAGCTTCTGGCTATGATGGAATACCTGCAATGGTACTCAAAAGATACGTGGGCGTGCTAAGGTCAGTTTTCTGCAGACTTTTCAATCTATCTTACAGAAAAGAAATATTTCTTTCCTGCTAGAAATGTGCTGCAGTTCAGCCGATACCCAAAAAAAGCAAGAAGACCTTGCCAAGCAACTGCCGACCAGTCGTACTGCTTTCAGTAATATGGAAAGTTATGGAAAAATTTATCAATCAGCATCTTCTAAAATATCTAGTAGGGTTCAATATTATTAGCGCCATCAGTATGGCTTCCATAAGCAAAGATCAACAAATGATCTTCCAACTTATGTCGCACTTGTTTAGAACAACGCAATTAAACATTTTGGAATTTCGAGAGGTTGCTCTTGATATATCCAAGGCATTCGATCGTGCTTGATAGAACGGTTTATTGTTTATGGCCCTTATGTTTTCTCAGATAGCGTTCTTTACGAATGATATTCGATGAATTTCTTTTTAATACCTTAACTATCAACCCCAGTGTGTTGCAAGGCTCCATACTCTCTCCTACTCGCTTTCTAATTTACATTAGCGATCTGGAAATGACTAGGAATCTAATCTACAGCTATGCAGATGACAGTACTCCTTATTCACTTTGAAAGCGTAAATATCAGCTACTCATGCAAATGTCGCAGACAGTAGGAAGTCCTTCAACTTAATACAGACCTGGAAAAAATTTTATTTTGGGGAATCAGAAACCAAGCAGCGTTTAACGCTACAAAAACTCAGTCGGCAAGTTAATGTTGCGGAATTCGGCGTAGTTATGCTGGGCCACTCTATTCCTTTAACATCTTCACTCAATTTGCTTTGCGCTAACGTGGAAGCAAATATGTCTTGGCATGAACATGTTGCATGTATAGTTAAGAGAGCTTCTCAAAAGTGCTGGGAATATTTTTCGAACGTTACACTTCGCAACAACTGTTAGTTCTGTATAAAGCTCAAATTTGACCAAAAACTTTGCTCCCATATTTGGGACTCTGCTCCCAACCGTACACTGCGTTTGTTGAATTTTATTCACAAGAAAGCTGTTCGCCTGATTGGAGACCAGAGCCTTGATCCTTTGGAACATCAAAGAACTGTTCTTCTCGCACAATTCTTTTCAAACAGTTCTTTACATGGAGAACCTCATCCCTTTGGAATGATTTGTCCAGGATTATGTTTCCCACTGAGTACAATTTACAGCAATTCAAGACCAACGTAAATAGCTTTTTCCGCACACGTGTTACTCCTGTATTGCTTTAGGGATTTCCCCGTAGTGCGTGTGCTATTGTCCATAAAAAACAGACCGTGTTAATTTGGCTTAATTTTCCGACGTTTGCAATTGCACCAGATGTCTTTAAGAATCTTTGCTTTTCGAAATTAGACCACTGAATGAGCACAAAGAAGTACAAATGAAGTATTTATATTATATGATCGCACTCTACCTGTGATGCAGATCGTAACTTGACTCTGTAATGCCAGTAGAGTATTTTGCAGTCCACATGACCCAAGATGCCGTTACTTTCCCTTTGTACCAGTACATCGAGATACGAAAGGGTACCATCCGAATGAGCTTCCTTTGTAAATTTTGTATTTGATTATTTTTGACTGAAGTGACTCAAAAAAGCATTTAGATTTTCTTTACCATATGGCTAGATAAAAAATGTATCGTCATCA
Organism: Pachyrhynchus sulphureomaculatus; assembly: GCA_019049505.1. Lineage (NCBI taxonomy): Eukaryota > Metazoa > Arthropoda > Insecta > Coleoptera > Curculionidae > Pachyrhynchus > Pachyrhynchus sulphureomaculatus. The sequence goes on from CM032446.1 coordinate 77,359,647, forward strand.
TGTCTGCACAAAAATTTTGGTTTCAGAAGAGCTGAGCTCGAGGCACTTTCTGCAAACGCTTCCATGAAAATATTTGGTGCTACAGGAGACAGTGAAGAACTAATGATTGCTTCTTAAGTTTAGTCATAAAATATAGAATAGAACATTAAATATATAGACAATTGACATGCTTCTATTAAATATGTCAAAGATAATTCAAAATTATTATTCCGAAATGTTTTTGATATTAAAGAAACTGAAATGTTAATTGGAACATTTATATATAGATTCTGAGATATTAATTGAGAGATGGCATTTTTCACATAGGAGCAGGTCATAGCTTAACAGGAAAATTTGAAGGAAAATATATTCCATTTTCCTATTTGAGTTTTTTTCGTTCCATTTCAAAATATCAATTTTTGATTTAACTACAAAATCCGTCATCAAAGGGCCCCTAGAATATATGATGGAAGAGGAGGGAAAAATTAGTTTTCTAAAGCAGTATTGTGTGAATGGTCCCCACTTGTTAAAAGACTATTTAATTAGCTTAAATATGATGTTCTACAACTATAGCATTTCAGCATAATGCTCCAAGTATTAATGATAGATGACCTTTCATGTTTTCTAACTCATTCTTAAATTGCAATCACTGATCTGGAGCATGAAATCATGAAGAGAAAATAAACCAAGGTTTAAATACGTTCCAGAATGAAGCCATAAGGCTTGTGGATGGATTAGAAATGATAAAAAAGTTGCCTTTAATGATATAATAATGACAATATATTTGCTTAAACTGCTGAAGTTTTAAAACCTTATATTCTACTCAAATTCTAATGGTCCTTGTATTAATTTTTAAATAAAATAATGCCCATCTATATTTTGCCAATCTTATTTGGAACCGCTTTCGAGTCTCTGTTACTTTTTACTGGTCCCGTCAGCTTATTAGTGTGCAATGGAAATAAATGCAATCAGTTTTTAAGTACAAAGCAAGTTTGTGGGTCGGAGCAATCTCCGTATTCATCTGATTTAGCACTTTCTAACTTCTATCTCTTTTCCCCGTCTCTAGTTGCCGATGCAAAGAAAGCAATACAACATCAGAAATATTGTGACAGAAACCACAACCCTTAACAGTGTCCTAAAAACTGATACAAAAACTCATAAGGCAAATTAATTGAACTACTAAATACTACATTGAAGTTGAATATTGTCGTAACTGGCCTATCCGTTAGTGCGCTTATCACTCGAGAACCACTTATCGATTTATGTGCTTTTTTTTTTAAACATACATATGTTCTCTGGTCAGGTTATAGGATATATTTTATTACGTTAACATAAGGAATAAGCAGTGACGATAATAGTGAACCAAGTCGGAAAAATTTTGCCGCTAGCGCGTTTTCTAGTAATACACTGCCTAAACCATTATATATGACACAATATCATGTAGTAAAGAACATAATATATAAAATGCAACCTCTGTCTGTCTGTCTGTCCGTTAGTGCGCTTATGACTTGAGAACTACTTATCCGATTTACATGTTTTTTTTTTTTTTAATTCATACATTTGTTCTCTGGCCAGGTTATCTATAATTTTCTATAATATAAATAAAGTGCAACGTCTCTCTGTCTGTCCGTTACTGTGCTTATCTCTCGAGAACCACTTATCCAATTTACGTGTTTTACAATAATAATAATAATAATAATCTATATAATATATATAAAACACAACGTCTCTCTGTCTGTTAGTGTGCTTATTATTCGAAAACCACTTATCTGATTTACGTGTTTTTTCTTTAATTCTTATCTCAATATTTATCAAAAAAATCTATAATATATATAAAACGCAACGTCTCTCTGTCCGTCTGTCTGTCTATCCGTTAGTGCGCTTAGTACTCAAGAACCACTTACCCGATTTACGTGTTTTTTTTTTTTATAAAATACATATGTTTTTTGGCCGGGTTATAGGATATGTTTTATTACGTTAGGAAACATTAGGAATAAGCAGTGACTATAATAGTGAATCAAGTCTACGCGAGCGGAGCCGCGTGCACGGCTAGTTTCAAAACAAATTTTCAGTTTCTTTTTGGTGTATGTAAGACACTGTTATTGAGAACGTATAGGTACAGTTGCAGTTTTTAGTAAAAATATCCTCCTATTAAATAAGCTTAAAGTTGAGAAACGAATAAATGTTATTTTACACATACTGCTAAATTACGACATACTATAAAATAGTTTTAAACACAACAAGAGCCTTCAAGTACTTTATGAGAGATAAATGTAGAAGTAGTGTAGTGTCAATTAAAAAAAATATTAAAAAAAATCATAATTAAATATGCTCGAAAAATATGACATAAAATAAGAACGACATTCTACATCTAACTAAGAGCTAAAACATGTTATTTTCGTGATATCCCACTAAAAATGGAAATACCCTTTCCGGAATTCTAAAAAGGGATAATACAATTTTAAATACTGAAAATATAAACGACATAACACCATATTTCGGGATTTTTCTGTTGCTTGAAGTATGTTAAATTAAAAAGCTTTTTTGTTTCACGTGTGCTTACGTAGGTGTGGTCTTATTGTTATTTGCTTTAATTGTTTTTTTATTTATCTATAGTATTTTTTTAAAAAAATTCAAATTATGCATATTAATACTCCATTAATATCCGAAAGATACAAGAAGAACATTTATGGTTATTAACACAACGCGGTACCTTGTATACATTCTCTTTAGGAAAGTACGTAGCAACAATAAAATACACCTTTTTAAAAATATAGCTGAAAGTTAGGGCGCCAAAATTAAAATCACACAATGGTAACATTCATAGAGAACGCATGTGTGGTTAGAGTCACAATTATTGGCACTTAAGCTATATTTGGATAAATAATAGGGATAGAACATGGAAAATTTGTATCTAGAAGGTTGTCGGTATATATTTTTTTACTGAAAATAGTAACAACATTTTATAGCTTCCTGTTAAACCATAAATGGGATTTATTTTCTGTTCAAACCACTGTTATTAATAATTGCAATGCTCGTATCGCATTTAAAATTTGGTAAGCATGTAACATTTGAGGTAGGAATGGAGGCTAGAATTTTTGAGCCGAATCCTTTCAGGAGAAAAAGGCGAAACGATTTCTGATTTTTGTTTATGATAATGTCCATAAGCAATATTAAAACGTTCAAAGAAGGAGTTTGAGAGGCTGATTTGAAGATATGGTGCTTTATATGATTTTCAGGGTTCTTGGAGTTCAAGAATCGGAAAATAATATAATTTTTTCACTATTTCAAAGAAATATATTTTTTTTGGAATATATACAAACATTATTTTCACAAATATATTTTAACCTCCCGTGTCAGATGGTGAATCCAATGTGGTACAGCCTACTTTTAAAATCTAAATTGCTTCCATAGAAAAGAGTTTTTTTACCACTTATATAAAATTCTCTTGGATATGAACAAAAATTTCAATATTTTAAAAGATTATGTAATTTATAAAAAAGCGGAAATTGATAAAATTTCGAATCCAATTGGTAATGTGAAGAAGGCCAAGTATATAAAAAAACAGCATGTTTACAAGAAAATAATTGTTTAGCAATGTCAATTTTAAAATTTTAGTTTAATAGTAAAACCCACATCTTTTGGACAACATTGTTTATTTAAGAGTGTAGTTTTCCGATAAAAATATTTACGTGACTAAAACGATTTTATTAACAAAGTTTTTTTTTCCTTTGTGGGATATCTATTTCAAATAACTAATAAGGAAAGCATTGTCAGGTATAAGACATGCAAACTATTAAGTCATACAGTCCCTCGTACATGTTCGTCAACATGTTTGGACAGAATAACCGACAGATGCTGAATGTGTACAAGCTAAGTTTATTATAACCTTTTGAGGAGGATTCGGGTAGCTTAGATTATTAAAATAAAAAGTTTTATTTATAAAAGTTTGACTAACTCGGTCTTTCTCATAGGGTTTTTCAATTTTCACAAGAATAATTCATCCAATTTGATTCATTTTTTTAAAAAATATTTAATTAAAATTATTTGCAAAATAATTTTCAATTTGAGGAAATGCTTTGGGATTTGTTTTTAATTCGATCAAATACTAATAAAACTTCAGAAAACCTTTCAGAAGAAATTTTCAGGCGAGGAAAATTATCGAGAAATGCCTGACAAAGGCCAACTTCAGAATGACGAATTGCATGGATACAGGATTAGATTTAAAAAAAGGTGGGGAGATAATCGACAACTATCTACCTTTCACCTGAATACTCCTTCATCTCCTTTTAATAAGTTTGAAGAAACTTGTTTTTTTTTCTACTTATTTTTTTTTTTTAAATTTTGACCATACTGCTTGGCTAGAATTAGCCTTAGTCGTACGATTCAAGCGATGCTACTTAAGTGCTCGACTATACATAGCTAATCTAAAGAGATAAAAACCTGTCAAGTGCAAGTCGGACTTGCGCAATTAGTGTTCCGTATGGTGATTCCTATTAAAATAAAATAAAATCTCTACCTAAGCAAAGTTAATTACGTCCCTGACATCTTAAAATCCAACATGTATTTTTACGTTTTTTCTTAGTCGATAATGTATAACATTTATAGCTTCTTAGCTACCTAGTAGCCAATAAATGAATCCAGCTCAATCTAGAATCTAGCAGTAAAAGTTTAAAACGAATATTTACTACCTAAATATTTGTTTAATTATAAACAAATAAAATAAAATTATTTTGTCTCGGTACCTATCCGTTAGTTTCTGATTGAACCGAATACGTAATGATATTTTGTCTTAGACCCGGTTAAATTCACAATTTTTGACGAAAAAACTTTCACCACATTGTCAAGACGAATATCTTTCTTTATATCAGATAAATTATCAAATGTAATGCATTCGTGATAACATTCTCTCAATCTAAGCATTATGGAGAATATTCCCGAATTTTTTCAAAATTTCTTAATCAGGTTAGTTCTTCTCGAGATAGGGAGGGGAGAGCGATTTTTGGCCATGTTTTGAAAGTAATATAAAGAATAGTTTGTGCGATATTTTTGAACTCGTATTTTCACAAGCTTTTATTTAACATCTAATTCGATGACGGCACTGATGGGAGATCAATTTCTATATTTGTGCTAAATTTCAAATTTTTAGGTCAAATAATTTAGGAGAAAATTAGTTGTGACAGATGGACACCGAAGTGATCCCATAACTGTTCCGTACGTAACACTAAAAATGGACTTGTGTTAGCATTGTTTCAAAAAAATATGAGAATTCTAGACTGCGCTAATGAGAAACTCAATCTCCATTATGACATAGTAATTTTACAAAATCATTCATTTAAAAAAGTTATTTTAATTTATTCTCTCAAGTTGTGCTTCTGGAGTACCTAGGGCATTGAGTTAATAAATAAAGCCGTACTTCTTTCATTCAATAACAGTAATAAAAATAAAGTAGTACCGATACAAATGCAGTTCTCAGATAGGAAAGTAAACGACTAGGTTTTTCATTTTGAAACCAGTTTCAATCAATGAGTGGTACACACGGTTGGCAAAAATATATTTTCTTTTTTATGAAAACAGTTTATTATGTCGTGATCTAAGAATCATAAAACGTTAAAAAGAAACAAAAATCTCGGAAGTTGTTTTTATTTCACGAATACAATATTTTTCTTTAGCAAGGAAGGTAAAATGGTGAAAGGTTTTTCAATTTTTTGCAACACTAGTAACAAAATTTTGATTAGAAATATAGCACCATGACAAATACAGGAGTTAGTTAAAATTCCGAGACAAATATTTGTGATGCAACTGTTAACTCGCCTGCCTATTTTTGAAACACTTAGAGCAGTTATGCTAATTTTATTTACTTGAGCATTTTGTACTGTATTCTAATAACTAATTTTCTTAGATGCCTATAATTTCACCTGGTATTTACATAAATTATTTGCTTCTGTAGTTATTCTTTGAAAATGATGAGATGCTAAGTAAGGTACAGTTTTATACACTTCAGTGATGGCTTTTTTATATCTTTTTTATAGGCTATATTTGAAGAATTATTTTATTTTAGCGAGTAATATAGCCAGGTAAAAATATTGTTCCAAAAAAAAGAAATTGTATATATTGGTTTGATTTTTTCAAAATATTTATTAATGAAAATTATAGCTTACGTTTTAATATTTTTTGTGCATTAAATAAATGTTATAAAGTGATCTTGCTCTTATATTTATTTATAAGCTATATATATATATATATATATATATATATATATATATATATATATATATATATATATATATATATATATATATATGACTGGCATTACCTTGACACTCTTTTTTGAGTTTCTTTTGGACAACATTTATTACTCGTTTCTCTTTAATAGCTATTTACTTTGATCCTTTCATTTGCTTTGAAAAAAATTTCAGATAAATAATGACTCTTTTCAAAAGAATTTCGTTTAAAAAGGCTAAATGATTTAAGGTACACATAAAATCAATTTGGTTAAGATTCCTTTTCAAGCTTCTTCGTTACGCAACAGAATTTGATTTTAATTTTGTAAAAATTATTGTGCCGCTATTTATTTATATTAATTTAATTTTTTTTTCAGTTAAGATGTGGTTATATATTCCTAGAAATGTTTTAAAAGAGACAATGCAACGAACATTATCCGCAGCGGTTGTCTTCGATTATGCTTAGCATAATTGGTTGTTGACTAATACTCTTATGATATTTTTTGAAAGGCTTAGTTTGTAACTTTCGAGGTTCCACAAATTGTTCTCTATAAGGGGTATTAAATTTCTTCCCTTATTCTAATATTATTAGTAACCCAACATGAGCTTATAATGCACCCTATTAAACCCCTTATCTAGGCCAAGTAATACATCTTCAATAGAAATTTGTTTTCTAAAAGGAAACTGTTATAATTCTCTAAAAAATGAGCAAGTCTTTGGTTAATAAACTTTTCCATTATTTTTGCAACTTTTGGTATTAAAGTTATTGGTTGAAAATTGGGCATATGTAATACATTTTCTTCATTCACATTTCTATATCCTACTTTTTAGAAATTAATAAGGAGTAATAATAAAGGAATCAATATATGTAATAGTCTTTACAGAGATATTATTAAGTGCTAGTACTTTAATAGAAATCAGTAATAAAAATAATAATTGACATCTCATCGGTTGGAATGAAAAAAATGATCATATTTATTGTTTGATTACCTAAATTCAAATCTTAGCAATTTCCAAACTATCGGGGATTCTATTACCTTCTCCTGGTGAGTGGTTTATCTACTTATTAAAAATGCTCTTAATAATAGTCCAGTCAGAATATGACCAAAACAGGCGCAGAAACCTGGCTATTAAAAATAGTCAGTATGAACAGACCGGAAACATTTAAGATGTGGACATATCGCAGAAACTTAAAAATATCGTGGACGTTATATGTGAGCAACGACACTGTTCTCCAAATGACAGGAGGGGAAAGGGAAATATTGAAAATCATGAAAGCCAGGAAAACTTATTTGGATCATGTTTTAAGAAGTGACAAATACTATCTGGCCCAGCTACTAATAAAGGGAAAAATACAAGGCAAGCGCGGTTTAAGAATTAACGAACATTAGAAACTCGACCGGACTGGAGTTGGAGGAACTAATTAGAGCGGCTAAAAACCAGGATTTATAAGGCGGCCATTACGTAGTGAGTAAAATGTCTACTTTCTACGTCGGAGATCCGAGTTCGTATCTCGGCTCAGAAAAAATAGTAATTTAAATTAAAACTTTAAAAAATGACGGTCGCGTCTTTCGGGCAGGCAATGGCAAACCACCCGTAGAATCATACCTAGTAAAGCCCTGTTACTTTGGCTGTTCGGACCCTGCATTAAACTGTAGGTCTCCCTTGTCTGTGGAACACCAACCACAAGCAGAGGCAAGACGATCGCCTATGTCCGTATTAGATATGGTACTTCAAGAAGGAGAAAACTGGGAAGAGTTTGACATTGATGGTTGATCGCCAACCTTCATGGATGTAGTAGGCTGGAGAAGAAGAATATACATATATATATATATATATATATATATATATATATATATATATATATATATATATATATATATATACGAGGCTGGTTTGAAAAGTCCGTGCAAAGTCCGAGAGATGGCACCACCGGCGCGTATCGAGGTCATGTTTAGTTAGTAACATCTCTTGAATGAACGCACACCAAGTTTCAGCCATATTGGTCTATTTCTTCGTGTTTGGCATTCGTGTGAATTAAGGAAGTCGAGTGATTTTCAAGAAATGGACGAAAGATAATTTCGTGTGGTGATTAAACATTACTTTATGAAAGGCAAAACGCCTCAGGAGACTAAAGAGAAGCTTGATAAACATTATGGTGACTCTGCACCTTCGATTAGAACAGTTTATAAGTGGTTTCAAAATTTTCGGACTGGCCATATGGGCACAAGTGACGCTGAACGTTCTGGACGGCCTGTGGAGGTTACGACTCCAGAAATCATTGATCAAATCCATGATATGCTGATGAATGACAGAAGAGTTAAGGTGCGTGAGATTGCTAGTGCTATGGGCATCTCGACTGAACGGGTACATAATATTTTGCATAAACATTTGGACATGAGAATTGATTCGTCACTGTGGATGAAACATGGATACATTAGTATACTCCTGAGACCAAACAACAATCTAAACAATGGGTTACCAAGGGGGAATCTGCACCAAAAAAGGCGAAGACCGTTCCTTTGGCCGGAAAGGTTGGGATTCGCAAGGGATAATCCTCATCGACTATCTGGAAAAGGGTAAAACTATTACAGGTGAATATTATTCATCGTTATTGGACCGTTTGAAAACCGAGCTGCAAGAAAAACGCCCGCGATTGGCCCACAAGAAAGTCCTTTTCCATCACGACAACGCACCAGCACACACCTCAGTAGTTGTGGTCGCAAAATTAATGGAAATAGGATTCCAATTCGTTTCACATCCCCCCTATTCTCCAGCCTTGGCTCCCTCGGACTACTATTTGTTCCCCAATTTCAAGAAATGGCTGGCGGGACAAAGATTTTATTCAAATGAGGAGATGATTGCAGACACTAATGGATATTTTGCTGACTTGGACAAATCCTAGTATTCGGAAGGGATCAACAAACTAGAACATCGTTGGACGAAGTGTATAAGCCTAAAAGGAGACTATGTCGAAAAATAAAAAAGGTTTACCCCAAACACATAAGTAGTTTTTATCTTTGCACGGACTTTTTAAACCAGCCTCGTATATATATATATATATATATATATATATATATATATATATATATATATATATATACAAAAAAAATGAAATTGGTTTTATCCTAAGTAGGAATAAAAACATTCATGATGTATCTGCCTTGAACCATTTTGACACGGGAAGTGACCATCGACTTTTAGTAGTCAAAGTAGTAATTAACACCAAGATGGAAAAGATTTAAAAGGAAAAACATCGGAATTAGAATACAGAACATCGAAAACAAAAAAGAGGAATATCAACAAGCTGTTGAAAATAAATTGAACGACTTCGGAAAACTAAATAACAACAACACAATTTAAGTAATGGACAAAGAAATCTTAGACACTGTCTCCCATGGGACCAAAATGATAAAAAAAAGAAACGACGAAAACAAAAACAAAAACTTAACCCAAAACGAAGTATAACAACTTTTAAAAGAAAGAAGAAAATTAATAAGTGACAATAAAAGAAACACAATGGAATATACTAACTTATGTAAAACTATTAGGCGAACAATAAAACAGAATTAAAAAGCAAGAAGAGAAAATAAATAAGATAATTGAACAAAACGGTGCAATGAAGGTACTACCTCCAAGGTTAGGGAAAAAACAAATTTATGCATTACGAAACAGCAATGGAGACGTAATAAAAGACAAAGACGAAATACTAAAAATAGTGGAAAAATTCTGCGAGAAATTATATAAATCAAAAGTAACGAGAAACACAAACAACCTGGAAACCCGTAGAGACACGTCCAAAATCCAAAATGTTGGTTCGGAAGAGCCACTCGATAATAATACGAATTGGAGAATGCACTTAAACAGATGAAAACAAATAAATCACCTGGGAAGGATGGTATTATGATGGAACTAATCAAAATGGGGTGGAGAACGTTATGAGAGTCACGGTGAGAAAAACAAGATTGTGTAGGATTAATAACGGACAGCATTTTGAAAATTTGGAATAAATATCTACCAAATTTATATCTAGTATAAAATAGTTTTACTCTATTTATTTTTATTGTGTTAGTTAAAATATTACTTCTTTCTAATATTAATTAATTACAGTTATTTGCATTTACATATTTATTTAATAAATAGGTTTCTTAATTTCTGAAAATAATAATAAATAAGTTCTGTTAGATCTATGTTGGCAAAAAAACCTGTAATGTGTAACTAGGTTAAAAATATGTGTTCCTATCTTAATTTCGGTGATATTGATCATTTTTTAAAGAGAAAATTCTGTTACTGAATGTACAGCATAAAATTTCGAGAAGCCACTTAGACTCACGAAAATGGCACGATAAACGGAAAGTCTTAAATTATTTCCAAAGTGAGATAAAAAGAACAAAAACAATTGCTAGTATATCCGCCATGGCCGCCTAAGTCTAAGAGTTTAAATCAGTTTTTGCCGATCACCTGTCAAACAAATGTCAACTTGTGATACATCGTTGAAAAGAGAATTTCAAAGCAAATTGAAATTGATAAAAAAATAGACAGGGTTCTATTAAAAATAAGAAAGTTGGAGTCACTTCCGATCAAACCAGAAGCAGTTAAAAACATTTCTTAAGTGATAAAAAAAGCTTGATAATGTCCCATTCTGGTATCTAAAAATGCAAATATGTAACTTTCAAAATAAAAAATTTACAGGGTGTTTCATGTTAGCTGTGCCACCCGGTATATATATATATATATATATATATATATATATATATATATATATATATATATATATATATATATATAAATAAAATAAAATATAGGCAATGGTATACTCATTATAAAATTTATATCAAAAAAAGAAATTAAAGAAAAATAGGGAATGGATGCTCTAAATTATATAAAACTTTATTTGTATGAATTGTGTTGAAATATTTCATATTGTATCGTAAAGCAATATCGTAAAGTTTCTTTTTAGATTAAACTTAAGTCATTATAAGATTTTATTATACAAACTTTGCCGTATCTTGCAGTAAAAATGAAATAATAGGTATTGTCTGGAAACCAAATTGAAAAGCTGGTGAGATTTATACATAAAACTGACAAGACTTTGCACTCAAAGTTATTGTCTTCTCGAGAATAAGCATATCAGATATAAAATATGCATACTATATCAGACAAAAAATGAAATAAATATTCGTCTTTTGTACTGAAGAGTAAGGGTTATTTTTGTACATATTTGTTAGTGTTTTTGATAATATTATATTTGAAGTAAATTATGCGGTGTATCCTAGAAATAAAAAAAGTATAAATTTGGAAAATGAATAATGCTACTAAGTTTTACTTTCCTTATTACAACACTGAATACCTCATTTTGATCTTTAGTAAAGAAATACCAGAAGTAGTCTATTAAGTAATATACAAGTTAAAATATGAAACTTGATTGGTATAGTATTTTTAATTAATACATAAACAGTATTTTTGATAGAATGTATGACAACAGATCTTTTTTTTTAATTTTAATTGTATCATCTCTACATCAAGTTAGTTCAAGCTTCCTTATAGATCTTTATCCTTTAGTAAATTCTTATTCATTCCTTCTTAGGAACATAAATAAAAGGAATTTCTAGATATCAGTGTTTTTGTTAGCACCAGAACTGTTTAGAAAAAAATAATGTTACCCCACCAATTGTAACACGTCCTAATTTGTGACATGAAGCTGATCTAATTTTGAATATCAATAACTCATTCACTGCAAAATTTTATGATCTAGATCCATCCAGTCCTTCAGAGTCTCCTTTTTAGTTAATAAGTAACACACACTTTAAATGCAAATGCATTTGTTATCAAATAATTATTTCCTGAACTGAAAATTATATAAACAAAAATAAAAAAAAGTTCATGTGACTTTGTGGAAGTTATTGGATTTCTTCCTGCTTCAACTGAAAATATTACAAACCTGTGTCTTTATATTTTACTCCGAATACTTAGTCCGTAGTCTGTTGTAATTCTTGGTCAACAAACATTATTCATCAAAATTTAATATCGCTGGATCCGGAAATTGTGTTTTCTTAGATTTAAAGCACAACAACTAGAAACATTACAGTTTAATATAGTACAATAGAGCACTGTTCTTTTATGAAACCAAAGATGGCAGCATTTATATATATATATATATATATATATATATATATATATATATATATATATATATATATATATATATATGTATATATATATATATATATATATATATATATATATATATATATATATATATATATATATATATATATATATATATATATATATATATATATATATATATATATATATATATATATATATATATATATATATATATATATATATATATATATATATATATATATTTATATATATATATATATATATATATATATATATATATATATATATATATATATATATATATATATATATATATATATATATATATATATATATATATATATATATATATATATATATATATATATATATATATATATATATATATAATATTGTCAGACACTCTAATATGTTTTAAAAAATTTAAATTACTGGCGACCACCAATTCGGACTTTTTAAGCAAAGATTATGATAGAATTTTATATATGGTTGGAATAATTAAATATAGAATATCCCAACAGACACAATTTTGAAATTAAAACGAGATTAATCATCTCACGTATGTACATTTGAATTTGGTTGATTGTATCAACTAGTAACAAATTAGCCAAAAGTCTTCCAAAATTTAAAAGCTTCCATTTTTCATGTTAGTATTAAAGATCTTACCAAATTAAGTAAAATTATAGTGTATAATTTTAACTAATAGAGAAGAATATAAACATATTTTTTCTGCTGAATATTTTTTAAATTTTTATTTTAATAAATTATACAACAAGTAAAATTATAACTATAAGCAACATCGTGACCATGTGTAAAGTAGTAAAGACTGTTACAGCATTGCATGGAAGTGGAGTGAAGTATTTTTTGCATATCATCATAACTTCCTGAGAGTTGGACAGGCTTACAATTTGATTCACTGGTTTCTACTCGTTCTTACAGTACTAACTGACTTTATAAAAGGTTAATTGATTCAGGAGGAAACGATCTTATGAATGATACGATTTGTTCCTCAGAAAGTCTATGCTGTTGAACATTATGAAGAACCTCTAGAGGCTACGCTTCATGTGCCTTAGGCATTCGACCGATTTTTACGTTTCATCTCTGTCTAAGCTGTACTTTTATGGTATATATGATTGATTTTGTTTATATCTCTTGAGTTTCCTCGTTGCTTGTAAGTGGAAATTGATAGCGTGATTTCTGATAATACCAGTACGCCTTGCTAGAAAAAACAGGCTTTTCTGATGATAATATGCTTGATTCTTAAAGTAAATATCCGCAGATAACAGGAAGTTATATAACTTAAATATCTGGAAGAAAGTCAGTCCTGAGTTAACAGTAATAAAGCTACTTCCATAATTAGATTTTACTCTCCAATATACAGTAAACTTTTATAAAAAGTGTTAGATTTATGTGCCTCGCTTAACTTCTCCGAATGAGGTTTAGCTTTTCACTCCTCATACTATCCTTTGGGATGATCTGACCAGGGTTACGTTTCCCACCAAATACACCATACAGCAATTCAAAACCCATCTAAGTCGCTATTTGAGCGCACTCGCCTTTCCTGGAGTGTGTTTGCGTTTTAAATAAAAAATCCATAGTTGAATTAGTATATTGCACAGATACTATAAATCATCGATACGCCTATAATTTACTTGGTTACTATATGAAAATAATTTACAATTTTGTCAGGACATATGGACTATGATAAGCTGTTATAAGCCAATACATATGAAAATTTGAGGTTTCTTAACAACATCTATATTGTTAACTGACAGCATCTGGCCAAAGACATGTCGTAGGTGGAGGCCCCTCAAAGGAACTAACAACTAACGTCCTCTGTTTAACAAGGGCCCAGCCTAAAGCAGTGGTCGGACTGGTCATCGGCTAAGAGGCTGCAATGCACAAACATTCACTATCGCCTACCCCGCCTACGAGCAACCAACCATCCACCTTTGTGGGATATTACTCTGAATATGTTTAAAATTCTATAAAAGACAGGATGCCAGTTTGCTGGCACAAACATACGTTATATCCTATTAAATAATATCCGAGGAGCGGCATACTTTAGTCAGTATAAACTGCTAATTTGTTTACACTTAAGTTTCCCAATTTCTTCAATTATGCAAATTTTTATGCATACATCACTATAAATAACTTCGTTTATTCTCAGGCAAAGCATCACGAGACAACTGTTTTATTGAATATCATTTAAATTTCCTGATTTAGATCTAAAACACTCTAAAATTCTAAAACAAAATAACGAGATAAATTTATTTTGTATTATGCACCCGTTTCTACGTTTGTAACGTTACATTTTCAAGTCATAATTGAGACTTATTTGCTTATTCCCTATTTAATCGGCATCTTTCAATTTGATTCAATTTATTGTATCTTGTGACTAAAGGAAGTTTCAGTAAATACTAATAAAAAAATAACCGGTTAAGTGCAAGTTGAACTTGCACAATTAGTGTTCCGTACGTTGATTGCTTTTAAAATTAAAAAAAATTGTTACGGTGGTGTAAAATGATCAGTGACTTCACAAAACACACCCCAAAGTTTGTTTCCAATCTTTACTGAATACTGATGAATTTTTTGCTTTTTTTTATATACCAAATAAATTATTAAAGATAATGCACTCGTGATAATTTTCGTTCAATCTATACCCCGTGGAGAATATTCCAGAATTTTTTCAAAATTTCAAAATTTTTTGATCAGTACTTTTCGAGATAAAGTGGGGGGACAGCGATTTTTCGCGATTTTTTACTCGTGTTTTCACAAGCTTTCGTTTGACACCACACCCGACCTAGCAAAAAAATTTTTTTTTCACTTTCGATTTCACCAACCAAAACTAACCCCTTAAGTCAAAATTTAACTTTCAAAACTACACGGCTCTAATGAGGCCATCAATTCCTATATTATTACTAAATTTCAACTTTCTATGACAAATAGTTTCGTAGAAAATCGGGTGTGACAGACAGACAGACGAACGGACAGACAGACAGGCACCGAAGTCATCTTATAAGTGTTCCGTACGGAACACTAAAAAGCATAATGAAGACATATACTTAGTATATTTTTTAAATTTTTTAGAGTTATAAATATTTCATTGGCAACATATATATTAGAAATACAATGTGTCGTATAATTAAGTTAAAAGTTTGGTTTCTGTGCATACGAAATGTTCAGGAGGGGCAAAGTGGGCGAAACACCGGTTTTTGGAATTTTAGTTGTTATGGAATGTTTCACAGAATCGGTGCATGCTTTGAGGCTGCGAGAGTTTTACAAAAACTATTATTCTGTGACTTTTACGCTGAGAGAATATCGCATTAAATACCTTTTGCACAGTGCAAATAAAGTCTGACAAGAGAGAAGAAGCTATGTTAACGCAAATTACATTCTATGGTCAGGTCTAGAAATTTCTGATCGATCAATACACAAACCATAAAGTGCCGCAAATGTGCCCAGAAATTAGTTATAACTTACTTCTCGTAAATATTTATATTTTTACACTTATATGATACCGCGGATTCAATAACACAGCCCTACAAAAAAAAAAAATTCATTACCACGAACCAAAACACATGGATCTAGTGTATTTTTAGACGCTGAATTTGAATTCGTAGCTAAAAAAAATTTATCGTGTCTTATTTTTTTGGCCAAAAACATCCCTTTAAATGGGGTAAAACTGTAGTAATAATGTAATGACTCTTAACGAAGTGTGAAAAATGGTAGATATTTTATAGTATAAAGAAAGGAATGTGCAAGCTATTTCAATTAATTAAACCAAAATCCACCCTTATAGGGGGTGAAAAGTACCTCTAAAACTCAAATAACGCACTTGAGTTTAAATAACATGTACAAGGGACAAATTCCTAAGAAAAAATATGTGAATCTGATGTGTCAACCAGACATTACGCTTAAAGGGTTGAGAGTCACCCCTGTAGGGTGTAAAAACCACTCCCACCTACGGAGGTATCTCTTAAGGTTCAATAACGACGAAAAAAGTTCAGGGGCTTTTGTAGTTTTAGACAGATTGAACAAGTATGAAGTAGATTCGCTTGAACCAACGATACACGACTATAAACTACAGTTAGAGGATGGTAGAGACTACGCCTACGCTCTAATGATGCACAAGGATGTTCTTGAAATGCGGAAAGGATCACTTACTTTTATCTCATTGTGCCAAAAATTCAAGACAACTAGATCATCTTCCTAAGGTCGAAAATTATCCCTACTAGGGGGTAACTACCCCCTGAAATTGATGGATCTGAGAAAATAAATACAGGCTGTATTTGTCCATTCTGTCTGAGACTACGAAAGCCTGTATTTTTTTTCTCAGATGCTACAACGTCGAAGATCCATCAATCTCAGGGAGTAGTTCTCTCCTCTAATAGGGATGATTTTCGATCTTATTAGGAAGATGATTTAGTTATCTTGAATGTTTGGCATAATGAGATAAAAGTACTTGATCCTTTCCAAATTTCAATAACATCCATGTTCCTCATTAGAGCATAGGGGTAGTTTCTACCACCCTCTAAGTGTAGTTTATAGTTGTGTATCGGCAGTTTAAGCGAACTTACTCTATATTTGCTCACCCCGCCTAAAACTACGAAAGCCTGAACTTTTTCCGTTGTTATTGAAACTTATAAGATATCTCGGTAGGTGGGGGTCGTTTTTACATCCTATAGGGGTGAGTTTCAAACCTTTAAGAGTAATGTCTGGTTGTTATATCAGATTCAGATATTTTGTCCTAAGAACTACAAGAAGTTGTCCTTTGTACATGTTATTTACACTCACGCGCGTTATTTAAGTTTTAGAGGCCTACTTTTCACCTCCTATAAGGGTAGATTTTGGTTTAAATGATAGAAATAGCTTGTTGTGGTTTGAGTGCATATTTTCTTCTCTAGATTATAAAATATCTACCATTTTACACTTCATTAACAGTCATTACATTATTACTATAGTTTTACCCCGTTTAAAGGGATTTTTTGGGACAAAAAAAATGACAAGATAAGTCTTTTTTAACTACATATTCGAATTCCGCGTTTAAAAATACACTAGATCCATGTATTTTGGTTCGTGTTAATGAACTTTTTTTTTGTTTGCGTGGCTGTGCGATTAAAGCCAAGTAGTACAACTCAGACCCTTTACCAAATGTTTGAATACTTTTTTACATAAACGGCCACTCCAAGAAAGAGAACTGCCTTTATGGAGGGCCGATAAATCCATAATTAATATATAAAACACCTTAACATTCGCCTTGCTTGACGTCTTGAGACGCAGTGTCGGAACGTGGGATAATCGCTCCGTACTTCTTTGAGAATCAGAGAGGCTGTTAATTCGGAGCGATGTGAGGAGATGATTGATAACTTTTTTATATCTGCTTTGCAAATATTTGAAAATTATAACCAAGGAAATATTTAAAAAGAAACATGTCAAGCAGTGATCACTAATTTCAAGTATATAGAGGCCAAAACAACCATTTGTAGACTGTCTGTCGGCTTTAAAAACTATATTCTACATAAGAATAACCATTTTTATATATGCAGTACCGCACTAAAAACTCATACATTATTTATTAAAACCAATTTTAAATAATAATTAATTAAAACTGATTTAATACAAGTAGAAATAAACTTTTACATACACAAAACTACTTTTTAAATATTGTGTTTAAACAAAACAACTATATATAAATATATGTTCCATATCTACTCAGAACACTGGATGTAATTAACCTATATTTAAATTTCGTAAGTTAGATAACAGAGACGTAGGTATGTGGTAATAAATCTTTCTGTCTACTGGGGATACACCCACAAATCTATTTTTAATGATACCTAAAATTAATGCCTTTGTCTTAATTGAAGGTGAGATATTGGTAGATACGAGGGTCGTATGATAAGTACCAGGCCTTGACAAGAAAAAAAAACATTTTTATGTGTAAAATTTTCAACATAGTATCCTTTTAGCTTAATACACTTAGTCCAACGTTTTTCTATCTTTCGTATCCTATCTAAAAAATACGATTTCTCATCCCTTCAAAATAGTCGTTTATTTCAGCAATCACTTCATCGTTTAAGCCAAATTTTTTTCCACCAAGCGATTTTTTTATATTCGAAAATAGGAAATAATCGCTGGGAGCTAAATCTGGCAAATATGGTAGATGCGAAAGCAATTCGTATTCCAACTCATGGAATTTTACCATGGCGATGACTCAAGTGTACACTTGTGCATTGTCTTGATGAAAGATAATTTTTTTCTTCCTCAAATGCGTAGGTTTTTCTTTCACAGCATGGTCTAAACGATCTATTAAGTTAACATAATACTCTCCGTTAAGCGTTTTGCTCTTTTCAAGATAATCTACGTGGATTATGCTGCGTGCATCCCAAAACACTGTAGCCATGACCTTGTTGGCCGATAAAGTCGCCTTGGCCTTCTTGGGCGCCGGTTCGCTAAGGAAAACTTACTATTTGGATCCATGTTTCGTCAACAGTTATGACTCGACGCCAAAAATCATGCCGATTGCGCTTTAACATCGTCAAACATTCTTTTGAATTTGACACACGTGCCTGTTTATTAACAATTGTAAGCAATCGCGGCACCCAGCTTGCGGAATGCTTTCTCATATCCAAATGAGTTGTTAAAATGTTCTGCACCCATTCAATTGAGATGCTCACAGTCACGCACTTTCACTTTGCCATCGTTTATCACTATATCGTGGATTTCTTCAATCATTTCTAATGTGGTGACCTCGTTTGGACGATCTGGATGTTCTTCATCAAAAATGCTTGTACGGGCGCGTTTGAATTCAGCTCTCCAATATTTTATGGTGAACAACGAAGGTGCGGAGTGCCCATAAACTTTTTTTTATTTAAATGGAAAAACTAAGTGAGCGTAAGTAAATGTGACATGATCTGTTATTTATCAGCATTTGTTTTTTAGTCTACTACCATCCAAAGAATCACAGGGCAGATTAGGATACAGGTCAAGGATGGAGCGTATGACGTAACATTTGGAAAGGCCAAAAATAAGACTAACCATGCACATTTTTTTGAAGTCTGAAAATGACGCTTTTTGGGATTATTGAACAATAGCAGATTATACTGGACATTCGATGGAAGTGTCATTTTTTAGCTAAACTGAAAAAAAAACAAATTTACCGAAATTACTCTTAAAATATACATAAATATGTAAAAAAATATGTGTTGCCCATTTCAAGCAGTTTAAGTTCTTATTTTGATGAATATAAATACTTATTTAAGCCAATCATTTTCATGTCAAAATATGCATCTACTTTGACGGATAAACAGTCCATGACAGATAAATTAAATTTTAATAACGTAAATTGACAATGTCATTTCTTTGTGTTAAGAACTGTGACAGTAGTAAGCTAAAACTAAGTATTAGTGTTCCCAGAAAATGAAAAACGAGTTATGTAAGAAATATTTACTAAAGTAGTTACAAAAAGATGGCCACAACGGGATTATACAAGACTTTATGGAAGGCGAAGAAAAATAGGCGAAGTGTAAGTTGTTCTTGCGTAATTAGTGTTCCGTACTTGATTGCTTTTAAAATAAAATAAAATTCTTACCTAGGCTAAGTTAATTAGGTATCTGACATGTATATATCTTAAGATCCAATGTGTATTTTCACGTTTTTTTTAGTCAATAAAGTAAAATAGTAATAGCATCTTAGCTACCTAACAGCCAATAAATCAATCTACCTCATTCTACAATCTAGTAATAAAAGTGTAAAATAAATATTTACTACCTACATATTTGTTTAATTTTAAACAAATAAAATAAAATAATTTTTTTCGGTACAGCAACGCGCGACGCGGTAGCAGTAATGTAATGAAGATTATATTAAAATAACTGGTCAAGTGCAAGATGGACGGAGGTATAACATGATCAGTGACTTCATAAAACACATCCCAAATATATTTTTAACAAGGTTTTTTTCGATCCTCACTGAAAACTGATGACCTTGAAATGTTTGTTTTTCTTTTATATACTAGATAAATTATTACAGGTAGTACACTCGTGATAATTTTTGTGCAATCTACAGCTTCTGGCGAATATACCAGAATTTTTTCAAAATTTTTTGACTAGAACTTTTCGAGATAAGTGGACGTGACAGCGATTTTTCGCATATTTTAAAAAATAATATCAGGAAAAGTGTGGGCAAATATTACATTTTATATATATATATATATATATATATATATATATATATATATATATAAATATATATATATATATATATATATATATATATATATATATATATATATATATATATATATGTTCGTAGCCACAAGAAACTTAAGGAGATTGCTGGTATCTACAAAAAACCACAACCAGCTACCCTGCTTGATTCAACAACTACACCTATAATGGATGAACGGGAAATCAGAGGCACATGGGAAAAATATATAAATGAACTATTTCATGACGATAGACCACTCGTACAGAATAATGAAGAAAATATGGAGGAAGGTCCAGAAATTCTTAACGAAGAAGTGCTTCACGCCATCCATATATCACCCAATGGAAAGTCTCCGGTCCCGGATTAGATTCCGACAGAGATATTGAAACTTGTAAGCGAGGGTAACATATCACAAATCACAAAATTATTTAACTTGATATATAAGACTGGGGTGATCCCAGATGACTGGCTCAAGTCGACCTTTGTGACTATTCCAAAAAAACCCAGACCTAAAAAATGTAGTGACTACCGCTTGATAAGTTTGATGAGTCATCTTTTAAAAACATTCTTATGCATCATACATGCCAGAATTCGCAGAAAGTGTGAATTTGATCTTGATGACGCTCAGATGGGTTTTAGGAATGCTTTCGGAACCCGTGAAGCTTTGTTTGGTATTAATGTCCTTCTCCAGAAGTGCCGATATCAGCGTAAAGAGGTATTCGCCTGTTTCATAGATTACGAAAAGGCATTCGACAGGGTGCTACACTCTAAATTAATATCAATGTTACGTGAAGTACAACTGGACAGTCGAGATGTACGTATAATTGAAAATATGTACTGGGGACAAACAGCGGAAGTAGGTATAGAAGGGATGACAACATCTAGCATCCAAATACAGCGAGGAGTCCGACAGGGTTGTATCCTCTCGCCTCTACTTTTTTACCTTTATTCGGACCGAATTTTCAAGGAGGCCCTCGAGAATGTGGACCATGGAGTTAGAGTAAATGGCGTACTACTCAACACAATTAGATATGCAGACGACACTGTCATCATATGTGATAAGACAGAGGGTCTTCAAAAACTGTTAAATAAAAATCAGCACAGTTGGAACAGATCTTGGCCTTAACATTAATATCAGTAAGACGAAACTCATGATATTCAGCCGAGATCCACATAGAGACACTCATTTGTTTCTGAACAATTCTCAAATCGAACGGGTTGAGAGGTTCAGGTATTTGGGTAGCATCCTGACGGAACAATTAGACCCCGACATACAGATAAAATGTCGCATCGAGACAGTCAGGAATCACTTCTTGAAGATGAGAATACTATGTAATGACAACATAAATCTCAAGCTACGTCAACGCATGGTCAAATGTTAGATCTGGTCGGTTGTTTTGTACGGTGCAGTAAGCTGGACTATCAAAGTGGGCACGATTAATCGTTTAGAGAGCTTTGAAATGTGGACTCATCGAAGAATGCTGCGTATTCCTTGGACTGACTTGGTAACAAACGAAGACGTTCTTAGGCGTGCAAGAACAGGAAGAGAGCTACTTACAACAATAAAATGCCGCAAGATAGCTTATCTGGGTCACATCTTGCGGGGAGACAAGTATCGCTTACTCCAGTTAATCATGAAGGACAAAATTGAAGGAAGACGCGGTGTCGACCGAAAACAGATGTCATGGCTTAACAACATCAGGTCATGGACCGGCATTCAGAAGGCAGGTGATCTTTTTAGAATGGCAGAGAACAGGGACGCGCTCTCCAGGGTGATCGCCAACGTTCGGAGGACCGGACAGGGCACTTGAAGAAGAAGATATATATATATATATATATATATATATATATATATATATATATATATATGTATATATATATATATATATATATATATATATATATATATATTTATATATATATATATATATATATATATATATATATATATATATATATATATATGTATATATATATATATATATATATATATATATATATATATATATATATATATATATATATATATATACATATATATATATATATATATATATATATATATATATATATATATATATCTATATATATATATATATATATATATATATATATATATATATATATATATATATATATATATATGTATATATATATATATATATATATATATATATATATATATATATATATATATATATATATATATATATATATATATATATATATATATATATATATATATATATATATATATATATATATATATATCTATATATATATATATATATATATATATATATATATATATATATATATATATATATATGAGCTTCCAATTTCACCCCCCAAACCCCCTTAAGTCAAAATTTATTTTTTCAAAACTATATAGTGCCAAATTTCAACTTTCTATGTTAAATAGTTTTGGAGAAAATCGGGTGTGACAGACAGACGGACACCGAAGTGATTTTATAAGTGTTCCGTACGGAACACTAAAAACTGTAGTAAAGCAAGCTACACTAAAAATGCTTTCCTTTTGGTAAAGAATTGGTTTAGTAGATTGTAATCATGATAATTTTATATCATAAAATAATTTATGAACCATTTTATAAAATTTATACCGTTACCTCTAATTAATTACGGTCCTAAATAACTAAGGTTCTTGTCCTTTTATTAAATAACTGTGCTTTTAAATACAGAACATAAAGAAATATGATTTATACATTACTAATACTAACTTTTAAATTACTTGTGACCCACTTTGGGCCGGCTCCATGAATATTTTCACCAGGGTTATTTTTAATTAAGCTCTTGTTTCATATACCATTTCAGATTCTAATTCATATTTATAACATCGCCGCATTTACTAAGGTTTGAGCATGGCTTGTTAAAACAAGAAAGACCTAAATTACATTTTTTATTCAGACGTACTTATTACGAATTTAATAACCGGGACGGCAATTTTATTTGCTGACCAAACTAAATAAAAACTTATTGGTACTATTAAAACAATAAAAGATAGAAAATTTTTTTTGCAGTACCTTTAATAAGTACATTGTCATTACTATTATCTTTAAATTTACTCCTGTCGCAAACTGACTATGAAAATGATTATGATAGTTACAGATAATATTTAGAAATTCTAATTGGAGAATCAACCGCAAAATCATAAAAACGACCGTCGTTAAGAAGCAGAATATTATAATTCTGTGTAACTTTTATTCATGATTATCACCGTTATCGTTTATGTATGAGTTAAGACCTAAACAAAGATAGTTTATATATGGATGAGGAGGCAATTTGAATTTCAATTCATGCAATTTTGCCATTGTAGCCATTGACTTGTAACACGGTGCCTTGATGAAAGAGCACATTTTTCTTGTTCATGGGGGGCCGTTTCTTTGCGATTTCTGCCTTCGCTATTGATGGTTTTTCCCTTCTCAGCATAGTCGCTGAAAATTATTCCATGCGCATCACAAAATACAGAGGCCCAAACCTTCCTAGCCGACTGTGTGTGTCTTTGGTCGCGTCGGGCGGCTTTCACGGGCTGCTGTCCACGCAGCTGTCTGCCGATTTGATTCCAGTGTGTAGTGGTGGATCCATATTTCATAAAAATTCACAAAAATGAAGATAACATTATATGGCTATACAAAACTAAAATGCTCAAAAATAGTGATAATCTCTAAAATTACTCTATTGATGTTTGAAATGTTTTACAAAAAAATCATTTGTGGAATTTGAATTTCACGTAAAAACTAGGTTACAACAAAACAAGATATATTTATATGCCTAGTTTCATCTTCATCCTTAATCCAACATCTTTAAAGACGTATAGTGATCAAATAACCATGAGTATCATGACATAGCCTAGATTTCCAACCCTTTTCTAACGTTCCTGATGGTGTTCTGCCATTTTACTCGATTGTGTTCCTTCCTACGTCTTCCACATTAGAATGCAAAAGGCTCTCCACGGTCTTTATCAAGCGCATGGGGGACCTGCCCCTTCTTCTTTTGCCCTCAGGCTTTCCCTGGATAAACAATTTTTCCATGTGCTCGCTTCCAAACCAAACAACCAAACTAGTTTAGTAGTACCAATTATTATAAAATTATGCAGTATCTCGTTATATCCTTCTAACTGTTTATCACTATTAATCCAGTTTTAATTATCTTGTTTATTTGAAATCGTATATTTTAGCAAAGTTATCAGAAGGGATTTTTTTTAATATTAACTTTATATAGTTGCCCGTTACTTCATATCACTTTCAGGAAAATAATTCCTTTGTTAACTTATTACTTTTATTTATTTAACATTCTACGTAACTATACTATAATGCTCTAATCAAATAGAAAGCCAAATAAATAAAGGTGATAAATTAGGCAAGTAATCAATAATTTAAATGCTAATAGTGATTTGAACATGGGGCGCTTTTTTAGTTGTTACTACTCGCGTCACCTATGGCGCTAGTGAAGCACGTATTGGTGGTAATGTGAGAGTTATCAATCCATATTGTTTTTAATCTGTGGGTAGAACAAGTAAATTAAAACCTTTCAAATAACGAACTTATGACACAGTTTTAAGAAGTTATGTGAAGAGTAAGGTGATTGTAAAGTGCGGTAACAATAGGAGGCTATGACTACTTGTCTACCATGTTAGCCCTATAGCCTAAAGATACCTATTGGAGTATACAGAACGTCTCGCAACTTTGTTTTAGAGCATATTTTATGCCTAAAATTAAGATAAAAAATAACGTAAATATTTTCCGAAAAATGTTAGAGGGCTAGAGATAGTAGAGATAGAGAGTAAAATTGAAAACAGGCTATTGCGAAACATTTTACATATTGTTTAAGATCAAAATATGAAATTTTGTGCGCTCTGACATATCTTTTAAATTAAATTTGTTCAGAAACTGTCAAAATAATAGTTTTTCTTTAGGAAAATCTAGACTTCAGAGGCGAAAATTAAATAAGTGTGTTTATAGGGATGATATTTGCAGTTAGAACTTCAGTTTTTTATTCAGAACTTTCTCTTTTATTTATTTATGAAATGCGAGAGAAAATTGAATTTGATTTTTTTTGATAATATCTGTGTACGAAAATATTAAAGTGAAAATAAAGAAAAACTGAGATGACTTTGAATTCACATATACCCAAAATACTTAAAATATTTACTCCTACTTAAAAAGTGGCATGCAACATATTCTCAGCTACACTAAAGTGGCCCTAAATCTCCCAAAACATATCAAAACCCCACCATCTCTGATACATCCTGAGGGAATATCGTCTAAAAACTAAATTCCTCTCTTACTTTAGTTAAGATTGAAAATAAAAAAGAATTTATGTATGTTCTCTTCAAATTTTTTTACGTCAAAAATTGTAAAAAAGTGATATATTTAGTGCCTTTCGGCTTACGGTCTGGCTCGTCTCTTTTTATATACGATAATATAATATTTTATTTTTCAAATTAAATATTTTATGAACTAGCAAACAGAAAAATAGTAACAGTTTAAGGTCTTGACTTATCTTTTATCCCAGCTTCAAGCGAGAAAGTACGGGTTTGATTAACCTATAAATAATAATAAAAGGATTATATTATCTCTGAATGCCTCCGTCTTTTTACCCCTTCCCCTTAAGCGTATTTGTTTAAAAACTATAAGTTTCTGTGCTACTTTAAGCAGAACACGTATACTAAATTTAAAATTCTTAAATTGTTGCTATATCGTCTCAAATGACAGATGATTGACAGACCGACGGGATTATAATTTAAATTTTTATTATATTAAAATTAAAAGTTATATATTAAAGTTAAATAAAGAGGATGTTTTCCCCTAAATTTAGTATTTGCTGAGGTAGTAAAGTAAGTAAGTAAAAAGATCAAAAAATATAACAATCATTTTAAATTTTAGTATACTTCATTTTTAATTTTAATTTTAAAAATATATCCACAGTTTAAATTATCGAAAATAAAAACTTAAATGTATATATGCCAAGTTATAGTATTAAAAATAGCTCTATAATAATACCCATCTTCACTAATCCACAAATTTAGAAAATGTCCTTCATACATGTGAAGTTGTGAATCTACCCTTACGGTAAAAAGTTGTGAGTTACATTTTCTAAAACTACGATTCAGTTAGTGACAGTATTTTACTGCTGTTATTTGATACTTTTTTCTGTCTAATTAAAAGATCTGTTTTACTTTAAAAGTGTCTTTGTCTGTCTATATCTTTTCGTTAATAATTTTTCCTAGTTAGTTTTAAAATATACCCTCTATTTCAATAAAATTAAGACATATAAGACAACAAAATTTCTTATAAATTCTGCATTGGCTTGTTTTTTTTTTTGAATTAACTTAAATAAAACGAGGAAATTATAGACCCGCTACAAACTTCGTAGCAAAACTCATTAAAAAAATATACGTGAACGAAACTATAAAATAGTTGGTCTGCCCGATCAATTGTTGCCTAAAGATCATAAAATTAAGCTTATTACAAAACAGCACGATAAAATTTATATAGAAAATAATATTTGCGTATATGAATTTTATTTGTCCCCTTTACAAAAACATAAAAATTTTGGACCTCTTGTCCAACGACTTTTAAAAAAAAGACGTAATGAAAAGAATTCGACCATTAAATAAAGGATTGATTCTTAGTTTTAACTATTTTGCAAAGGTGCTGAAATTCACTATAGATATTGTGAAATAGAAAGGTTAAAAAGGAAATTTAAAATCGGAAAAATTGAAAAATATTATTTCTAATAAGGCCTCTTTTAAGTTAGGATTTTTTTTTTATTTGTATACCCTTATTCAATAGCCCTGGAAACCTAACGAAAAAATCTAGAAAATTTAGTATGCCTAATTACATACGACAGTTTTAAAAGTGGTGTTCCCTCACTCATTTAGCATACAGACGGAAATACTTACAAGAATAATTATAAATTTTAATGAGTCTAATAAGTCGACTTTAAGGAAAAGGCTATTAATTAAGGATAAATCTTAGCTAAAACAACAGTTAAAGTTATTGAAAAAGTAAGTACCACGCACAATAACACTCGGTCTGTGTGTTGTAGTCACATAGGTTGACATTGGTGTTAATAGTGTTTTTAGTTATATTACTAAAGGAATTCCTTTCATTTCCATTTTTTAAAACAAAAATAGATAGTCTACTGTCAAAATTAAGAATCGAATTAAAAAAAAAAACGGGCAGTTAAAAATTAAACAAGCTAAAATATAATCTAAAAAATAATTATTTAAAATCTAAAATTACCTCATTAAAAATAACCTTTTGTTCCATTTTGTGTAGTATCTTTTCGAATGAACTCTTACCGAAAAAAAATCAAAAATTAAATCTTTTTTGGTAATTCCAAGTCACGAATTATATAAAGAAAAATTTAGTCAAAATCTCATAAAAAGCATTTATTAAAAACTTAAATCACAATGTAAAAAATAGTTGGACTACCGTTCCGGCTATTTTAAAGTGCTTGAGCTAGCATTTACTTTCACGGATTTCTATTATTATTGAAACAAATAACAAAACTATAAAGATTTATCAATTTCCTTTCAAAATATAGTTTTTTTTAGGATATCTTGATAGAGGAGTAAACAAATTTCAGAACCACGTCGTAGGCAGAGTTCCGAAAGCTTACGCATTCTTCAATATACTAGCATTGTTTGTTTTTTAATGTTAGCTGTTACTACTAAATTGCCGAAAGCACTATATTCTCCGTCGCGCTGGAAGGTTTTGCTTTCGGATTAACAGTTTTTGGCGGTTTCACATCGGATGATGCTGAAGTTTGCTGGCTACTTGTACTGCACTGCTGTTATGTTTTGAGAGGCCAAACAATGTCATCTCCAGCAGCGGGTTGCCTATTATTTTTGGACCTTCCTTACCTTTGCTTGACTGTGTTTATCTAATAAGCCCCCTACTTGTTTTTCTGCATATTTTTAAGGAAACTAAATACGCATTTCGTAAATAACTACTGATGGTGTAAAGAAACATTAATAAAATACTTTATCGTCATAGAATTCCTATTTTAATTCATTCCTTATTTTCATTACACTTTCTAATGTTATGGCCCGCTGAGGTTGTGTCGAAAATTTATTTTTCGCGTTATCAGTTAAAGATTATTTTAGGGTAATAAATTAATCAGAAATTGATATTTTTTCAGACTATGCCATAGAACAATATTTCTCTATGATAGTTCAATAATGCTAAATTATTTTATCTACGCGTTATATAGCTATATATACATATATATATATATATATATATATATATATATACATATATATGTATATATATATATATATATATATACATATATATATATATATATATATATATATATATATACATATATATATATACATATATATATATATATATATATATATATATATATATATATATATATATATATATATATATATATATATATATATATATATATATATATATATATATATATATATATATATATATATATATATATATATATATATATATATATATATATATATATATATATATATATATATAGATATATATATATATATAGATATATATAGATATATATATATATATATATATATATATATATATATATATATATATATAGATATATATATATATATATATATATATATATATATATATATATATATATATATATATATATATATATATATATATATATATATATATATATATATATATATATATATATATATATATATATATATATATATATATATATATATATATATATATATATATATATATATATATATATATATATATTTATTAGGGAGTCCCTTATTTCCCAAACTGATCGTACCCTTAGTCTTACACCCTAGATTGAAAGTATTTGTGTTAGAACTAAGATCGCAATTATGAAGATGAAGACTTTTGATGATCAAACTACTCCATAAGGCACCTCAATTTCCCACTTAAAATGCATGGGATTCTTCAATTTTTCAAAAAATATATACTACCCCCCTCGGATGTAATTTGTCAAAAGTTAAAAAAAAAAAAAAATTAAATACGCGCATACGGTGTCTGAAAAATTAAATAAAAATAATTAATTCAATTAAATAATAATAATTAATTCAATTAAATAATAATAACTAATTTAATTAAATAATATTAATTAACTAATAAAAATTAAATACCTTAAACAACTCTCGACAATTTATGTAATTAAATGAGTTTTAGAGTTAAAAAAAAGCTATGAAAATAAAATTGTACGCTGCTAAAGAGGATACGTTTTTTATCTTACATATAAATCAATATTTGGATATCAAATCGATAAGTAAATAATAAATTTTTTAAATTGTTTTCTTGTATTCTTTGCAATGGAATGTTGTAGTGTAGTACATAAGATTATTAGTGTTGTGACATATGAGAATTTGAATTTTTACTAATGCGTGCGCCTTCTTAACAGAGTTAGAAGAACTTAAATACCTAAATACCTGTGACCTCCACAATCGAGAGTGTATTCTTGCGTTATTGCTATTGTTATTAGAATAGTGTTTGCAATTTCTTGGAATAACAAATATTTTCAATTCAGCAAAAGTTTAAATTTTACATTTATTATAAGTTTTTTGTGTATAAGCAAAGTTAAAATTTGATGTATTACTAGTGCAAACCTGAAAAAAAGATATTGTTTACATATGTGATTTCTCATAATTTAAAAAAATATAGCATACAGTTAAAATACTAAGTAACAAGTCTGTTTACATATTATATATTAGATATCAAAGGTTTAAAAAAATATCAAGGATAGTATTCTTAAGGTAATAAGGGAAGTTCTTAAATTTTGGAAAAGTACCCATATTTCTACTCAAGAAATCCAAAACTGCCATAAAAAATTAGAAAAACTCTATAATGATTTACATTAAAAAAAAGATTAACGCAAGACAAATCCAAGGAATATGAATGTTTATTTGACAATTGACAAATTTGACACAGCATGAATGTCAAAAATAATATTTGCTACAAATTGTCAGCAAATACTGGAAAGAAATTCCAAAAGCTACGAAAGAGTGTCTTATGAAAAAATTAAAAATAAAATAGCATTAATCACCAAACTCTTGTTTTACATATTATGCTTAATTATCTTAATTTTGATCACTGTGTTCAAATATTATTTGATCAAATTAACGATGCTAATGTTACTATTGTTAAATTTAATATTATTTTTTCCGTCTCAAAAGTATTATACTTTTAATGCTTGTGTAACATTTACAACTTTCAATAAATTTACATATATTTAATGCACCTTACTTATTTCAAATAATCAAATACTAGATTTTCATTTACTCTTTACCTTTACATAATAATACAATAAAAACACGTTCTGCAACTTTATATTCATTCAGATTTTCTAGTCTAAGTGTAAAAAAGCAGAAATATAACAAATTAAAAAAATAAAGCGATTTTTTGTCAAAATTTTGGCCAATGAATTACAACGGGGGGGGGGAGGGGTTTGTCTGCCCTATAAGAACTTATATTATTAGGCCAGCATCTAAAGCACAAATATCTGCAACGCAAAAAAATTTTTAGCAATCTATTGGTGGCATAGTATATTTTTTTTTGAGAAATGGGAGAATCCCAATAAGTGGGAAATTGGGGTACCTTGTGGGGTGGTTTAATCATCAAAAGTTTTCATCTTCGTAATTGTAATTTTAGTTCTAACACAAATACTTTCGATCTAGGGTGTAAGACTAAGGGTACAATTAGTTCAGGAAATAAGGGACACCCTAATATACTCGTATATATATATATATATATATATATATATATATATATATATATATATATATATATATATATATATATATATATATATATATATATATATATATATATATATATACATATATATATATATATATATATATATATATATATATATATATATATATATATATATATATATATATATATATATATATATATATATATATATATATATATATGTATGATGTATGAATGCGTATGAATTGTGTAACATTATAAGTCAAGTATATAGATTAGTCAATAATTCTTGTAAACGTATACCGCCCAGGACCATATTCACGTACCATCAGTACCATCTTTTGTAGGTCATCGACAAAGGAATTTGGTATTAAGAGGTGGCTCCAAATACTTATGCCATATATTTATACCTAGAAAAGATATTCCGTACGGAACACTTATGAGATCACTTCGGTGTCTGTCCGTCACATCCGATTTTCTCCGAAACTATTTGACAGAAAAAGTTGAAATTTGGCACTAATATAGGAATTGATGACCCTATCAGAGCCGTATCTCCCAGGTCATCGAGTGGGTTGTCAAATGAAAGCTTGTGAAAACACGAGTTTAAAAATATATACCATATAATGTAATACTTGCGCACACTTTTCTTTGTATTATTTTTAAAAAATTGCCAAAAATCGTTCTTCTTCCCCTTTCTCGAAAAGTACTGATCAAAAAATTTTGAAAAAATTCTAAAATATTTTCCACATGGTGCAGATTGAACTCAAATTATCACGAGTGCATTATTTTTAATAATTTATCTGGTATATAAAAAAAAACAAAAATTTCAAGGTCATCACTTTCCAACAAAGATCGGAAACACACTTTGTTGAAAACTTATTTGAGATGTGTTTGGTGAAGTCATTGATCATTTTATGCCTTCGTAACAAAAATTTTTATTTGAAAAGCAATCAACGTACGGAACACTAATGGCGCAAGTCCGGTTATTTATTTCTTACTGATTATTATTTGGTTTAAACTACTACATAAATTTGTTATCCACATTTTTATCTTATTAATGAAGCCAAATTTTGTATTTTTATTTCTGAATATATATGTGTGTCTTTTAATCTTATATATAACGTTATGTTGATAAAGCACAGCACCCTTATTTCTGGTGTATTTTAATTTTATCATTTCGTT
Organism: Pachyrhynchus sulphureomaculatus; assembly: GCA_019049505.1. Taxonomy (NCBI): domain Eukaryota; kingdom Metazoa; phylum Arthropoda; class Insecta; order Coleoptera; family Curculionidae; genus Pachyrhynchus; species Pachyrhynchus sulphureomaculatus. Next base: position 77,392,132 of record CM032446.1, read on the forward strand.
GTTAGGTCATGTAACAAAACATAATTTGTATGTTTAAGATGTATAATATTTACTATGAGTAATGAAAAGTGATATTCGAATAATCGAAAACTGAAGCCAAACAGCTGAAGTTCGCATAGAAGTTCTTAAAACAAATAATATCAACATCTAACGCGTAGTTCGATAGGGTTGCATCCCCCTCTCCACTTTTATATTGACACAAAATTGTCAAAGAGGTCTTAGAAAATATCGAGCTGATAATTAAAGTTAATGGAGTTGTGTTAAACACCATAAGATATGCAGATGACACCCTCGTTATGTGCGATAATTTGAATGGTCTACAATATCTGGTGAACAAAATAAGCGAGGTTGGACAAGATTTAGGTCTTAATAAGTTCGTGGTGTTTACTTGAAAATAATACGCGTATACGAAATTGACACTTAACAATGCATCAATTTAAATATTTGGTATGATTATAGACAACATGGATTCCGATATAGAGATATGCAGAATTGAAGCAGCTCGTCCTAGCTTTAGAAAAATGCTTCTTTGCAATGACAACCTGAAACTCAAACTAAGACAGGGGATGGTCAAATGCTGTATCTCGTCAGTGCTGCTGTATGGGGTAGGATCCTCGTCCATAAAAATAAGCACCTTGAACCAACCAGAGGCATTTGAAATGTGGATTCACTGCAGGATGCTTCGAATACAGTGGACTGATTTTCTGACTGAGGAAGTGTTAAGAAGACCAAATTCGGAAAGATTACTAATCACCACTATAAAATGTCGCAAAATTTCTAATCTTGGCTACGTATTGCGTGGAGAAAAATATTACATCCACCAGTTAATTATGAAGGGAACGATTGAAGGGAGGCGTGGAGTTGGTAGAAGGCAGCTGTCCTGGTTGAACAATATCAGGGAAGGGACAAGCATATAGAGGGGTCTCTTATCTTTAGACTGGCTGTAGACAGAGAAGCATTCTCCATAGTGAACGTACGGGTAACCGGATATGGCATATAAAGAAGAAAAATGAAACTTTGCAGAAGTGTGGGTATTTCCTGACATATTTTTATAAAGCATATAACACGTGTTTATGTAATCTTATTTACATAATTTTATAAATATCTACCTAAAATATTAGAAGGTTATAGGATTACAGGAATACAGGAATAATGGATGGTTATAAATGGACCCATGATGGTCCATGTAATTATTTTTACAGTTCGTGCCATAATTAACTTCCTTACTACTTACTACATTCAACAGCCATTATAACCTTGCCCTCTTAAAATACCTACTTATAATATTGTGGCGTGCTAATTTCGCCCGCACATTGAGGCGCTATTTTTGTAGCCCCTCCTTTATAATTTCTGAGAATGGATTGAGTGGGTATTAAAATTAAAAGAACTAAAGAAATTAAACATACACTAGCTCAGTTTTTCTTGGTACAGTAATATGGGTAAGAGATAATTTTTGTACGTCTTTTGGAAATAGTCTCTATAGTTGTTTAAAATTTTTGGTTGTACAAATTTTGGGCACCATTCATTTTAAAATAACAAGGATCTAACTTCAGCTAAAAAAATGAAAAACACTTAAGGATTATGTAGTTGTTAAGAAAAATTTTGATATGGTACAAACCTTTTGTCCTGAAAAGTAAAATAGGTGGTACAGTGAAACACTAGCCTTAAACAAGAAAAAAAAAGGTTTATTAATGACTAAATTAAAAGCTCTAACTTTGCGGTTCTGTTGTTATCCTGTATTACAAAAACACCTTAGCGTAATAGGTGGTATTGCTAGATAGATTCTTTAAATCAGGATTTTTTAATTAAAACTTTGCTACACCCGGTGTTGAAGGTTCGTGAGGTTCACTTCACGAGTTATCAGTTCTATGTGCGATGTGAAACGCACTTATCAGCGGGAATATAGGTCTACGGATGGATATTCTGATGACTTACGGTTTTCCTACGAGCTTTTAGGCCTGTCCTGGTGGGATGTTCAAAACACAGATGTCTCCCCCTTGGTTACTTCAGTTCCCTTTGGGCTAGTAAACTTTTCTTTGGCCCCTAAAGGTCTGGGAATAAACAGGATATTTCAAAGAAAAAGGCCTTGAATTGAGCACTAAAACCGTTTTCATACTGCTCCATCACTAATATATCCGTATGGCTATAAAAGACCTTGCTGCGGTTATACGATGTAAAAAGCCTACGATGGCTACTTGTTGGAAAAAGCTCACTACGGCTTCATGTTGGAAAAAAGCCAACTACGGCTACATGTTGGAAAAAGCCTACTACGGCTACATGTTGGAAAAAGCCTTGATCCGTGTCATCCGGACCCTTAAATATTTCTCTACCTTCCGTAAAAATTACGTCTTCAAGATGGCTACTTCCCGGATACAAATGTCTAGCCAATCGACGCATTAGAAACGAATTTAATATCCCCAGCAGGCAACTCGCACTGCAAACGGCTCAAAAATTCGAGTGAACTATGGTTCATGTAATTATTTTTTACAGTTCAGGCGATAATTAACTTCTTTACCACTTACTACATTCAACAGCCATTATCACTTCGCCCTCTTAAAGATACTGCGTTACTTACAATATCAAAATAATTTTATGAAAGTGTAACGGCTCGGCGCCAACCTGTACTTTACTGCTTTTTCTCCGAGACATTTCGTGACATTAATAAAAAAAGTTTTTTTTGTAAACAAATTTGACGACATAAAAGCCAGTGAAATTATGTTGTGTTCACCGTAAATATGAAATAAAAGCTTTTAAAATAGGGTTTTATATTTTTCCTTTCTACACGATATATCTTTTCCGGCACTGGTGGGGCTCTGCTCTAAAAGGCAGAAAAGGAAATACGACTTAGAACGGAATTTAAAAAGCAAATATTCTAATATATTTTTAGGATATTTTGTAATATACAAAAATAGAGCTCTATCAAATTCAGAAAATGATTTGTTATTTTAAGTACTTTTGCATGGGAAATATTGCTATTAAATAAAAACATCTACTACATTATTCGAAATTTCTGAAACTGATGGAAATTGTCATTTTTATTTTATTACATTTTTAAATTATATATTACAGTTGCTATATATATATATATATATATATATATATATATATATATATATATATATATATATATGATTATACTAAAAATCCTTCTTCTAATTGGCTTATTGAAAGAGGTAGGCCAGAATGCTATAGAAGTTGTAGCGCTTTTTTCTTCAATTATAAAGTTGAATAGAAACTATCGTGCATCACATTTTTGACCTATGACACAAACTATATTTTTAAATAAAATATCTTGAATTGTATTTTTCAGTTTTAGGCAACTCTTAGTTCTATATATAAAAGAAAAGACCTTTTTTCTTACTTTGCTGAAGTTGGTTATGCAAGTTTGCTAATAACACCGCGATTATGTCAGAATAATTCGGTCTGCATGAAAAACTGGAAATCTGTATAACAGAAATGAGTTACCCAGATTTTATAAATTTAAAAAGACTTCCTCAACAGGTAAGATCGAACTACAACAAAACATCAAACAACGAAAACATAAAAACAAGCGACATAAAAGTAATTAAAGTGCTGAAGACTAACCTCGACATATCTTTTTTTAAAACTACATACGAACAAAAGAAATATATGCAGATTAGTGTCAGTAATACCAGGAGAAGGTAAGAAAATATTATCTCTAAAATAAAATGCGATCCAGCATACAAGAAAAAATGGACATCTTTGCTATAAGGAAAGCACATATTTAATCCCTTCCAGAGGTATTATTTGTGTACCAAATTCAAACCTAATAATTTATTTCGTTGCAGAGTTATCGTTCTAACAAACCCATAGACAGACAGACTACATTTAAGAGGCGAACATGTTTTTCGCGGTCTAGATATATTAAAACGTCAAAAAAAGTAAAAATCTCTACGAATACATTACATTACTTTAGCGAAGAAGGTAAAAAATCGTTTTAACTACAAGTAGCTTGGTTATTTCACACTATTAGATTATATACCTCCCGCATGATTTAAAGTTAGGTAATTACGAGTATTTTATTTAACAGGACTGACCCTTAATATGCTCGTAAGTCATTACAAGGTTAGTTAGGGTAATCCATTGCTGTGTAGGGTAAAGGAAAATTGTTGTTGAAGGGCCACCTTTTCGTAATCTCATTATATATGTCCCACGCTTTGTCGGATTTTACAAATGTGGGCTATCATATCATGCTGAAGTAAATACCTTGGGTAGAGCTTGAATACATGCATGAATTATATTTTGACTAATTTTGGGAAAGACCTATTTGCCTTATGTGGATAACGTATAATGTAATTTCCTACGTTTTGATATATTTAGGTACAGTATACTATATATATATATATATATATATATATATATATATATATATATATATATATATATATATATATATATATATATAATTGACTATAAAATAAAAGTTTATTACTTGTGCTTACTCATATGCTATCGAGAGATGTGAGGCCATAGCGCTTATTAATCGGTGCTGTCCTCTCTGAGTGGAACGTGGATGGTCTCGGCATTGTTCGGTAGGCTCTTGGTTGATGATGAGTTGGTGTCTTGTACTATTACAAATTATTATGCACACATGCTTCGTTTAACATTTTGTTCAAAGGTCATAAAGAGGTTGGCCATGGCTGGTGGCGGTAACAGTGAAGTGGTCGGGTCAACTTCACTTCGTCAATTATTCATAGTTTTTTAGTAACATAATATTTGGTTAAAAAATATTATCTTAAAACAATTAAAGTAAAGTATAACAAAAACCGATATATAATACATAAAAGATTAGTTTTTTTTTTTATAGATGTTGTAAATGTTTCAGATAAAGGAGCTTAAGCTAGAACAAAATTTAAATTTGGACTTTCGCCACTAAAAGACCTTGTCTGATTAAGCCATTGAATAATATACTGTTACAATAAACTCTATTTGCATGTTTACGTCTTAGTAAGACACAGCAAATACTATTCTTTTTTCATCGTTGACCTGTAAATGTTCGATGGTATCTGTGAGAGAGACGAAAAGTATTCTAAAGTTAATAACTCTTGGTGGTCGATAGAGAGAGCAGATAAACTTTGTCGTTTATTGAATCGTTGTTTTTAACCACATAACATCAATGTCTCGGGGCTCCAGAGCCTCCTCTCGTTCGCAAGGGAGATCGCTTCTGGTAAAAAGATGTTTGCCAGGGTTTGACCAGTAAAAGTGAATAAATAAATAAGCCCGACTCGCGTTGACTTAAAAATTTTGCCTAATTTTGTGTGTTTAAGTATTAACTTTTTAAGATTAAGATAAGATAATAGTTTTTACTTTTTAATGCCTTTCTGAAGTTAAACTATTTGTTTATTTTTTTAAAATATTAGTTATATTAGCTATTGTAAAAAGTTCAATTTTTTTAGTACTCTTATATTAAAACTGTATAATATATATGATATTTTATACTCTGTGGTATGTCTAGCGTATAATTTCCAATGATAATAACAATAAAACTATTAATACAATAATTTTAAGACTTCCGTAGTCAGTAGGTAACCCTGACGCTACCCTAATAAAACTTAAAATTTTATGTTTCTAAATTATGCTCCTCAATACATCTTGTACATAAATCTATAAATATATAACAAAATTCTTCTCATCTTTTATAGCCGAGGTAAAGGCTATAATAAAACATCTTTTATAGTTCCACAGAATGAAAACGATATGCCCTAGCCAGTTTTAGTATTATATTTTTAGTTAAGAACACATAACTCACAAAATATTATGTAAAATAGATAATAGGTTTTATCCAAAACCGACATTCTCCTTTTTAGGGATTTAGAGAATAAGGATGAAAGGACATGGGAGAATCTGGGATATAATTTGTGACATTTCACTGTTTATATTTGACCTTTCCCTTCTTATTAAGGAAATGGTAAGCTTTGCATTATTATTATCTTTAATGGTTATAATAATATTTTTGTTATACTCGTTTTGCGTAAAAAATTTCATTCACTACAATTGCTAAGCAAAGTATTATGTTCATTAGAAAATCACCGTCGAAGACCTTTGAATTTTGCTACGTTTCATGATCCTCGGATCAGGAAAATATTTTCCAATTAAATTGACCTCTCGCTCCGTCTGAAGGCAAAGCAGAATGCAATATCAATTTCAAATTTGATGCACAATTGTAATTTCTAAAGTGCCCTTTTTTGCGACCCCATTTTCTGCAGAACCATTAGCCCCAATCTCTCATGTCCAGCATAAAGGTATTATAAAATATCCACGTTGATTTCTCGTCATTCTGTTTCCAATGGTTTGGTGTGACGGGCTTTACTGCGACCGTCTTTACAAAAATAAACATTATTTCTAATTTTTAATAGAAATAGACAACATTTAGATCGATGGTCTTAAGAGAGTGTCAATTTAATTATGTTCATTATTATAACAAGGCCATAGCAACTGGTTTTACAATATATAAACCTACAACAGAAACATTTAGTAATAGTCAGTGTCGTTGCCTGGTACTAAGGACCGAGGTGGGTCAGAAGAAATTTCTTGCTAAAAAGAGACCATTAAAAGACTATAATAAAAGTGAAAAAACTCTAGGATGTCAAATTTTCTCTAGGTACAGAGGAGAGGGATGGGGCTTATGCCCTTTTACAGGGTATACCAGTGATTGTAATTTACACTAATATACTAAAGAAGTTTGTGAGTTTGTTTGTTAGAGGTACTCTCTGAAACAACTGACCTCTATGTGCAAATGATTCTTAATTAACCACACTTTCTTACAAGTGCTTTGGGTTTCGAATAAATACATAACTTTTTAAATTTTTTAGTTTTTTAGAGTTATTAACTTAAAATAGGACTTACTGAATATTTACAGCTGGTTCTCTGTTGAATGAGAATCTAAACTATATCAATTGCAGGAAAGGAAGTGTTAACACATGATTTTAAATAATAATTAATGCAGAACTTATTCTTATACATATAATTTCACATAATCGGTCACAACTGTATTTATTTAATTATTAGAATATAAGAGAATCAGCAATTATTAAAATCTTAAAATTATTATAAATTTAAATTAGCGACGAAAACGCATTTCAGCCATTTTGAAATCTTTTTAGTGATTTTTAGTTTATATAAATGTTAGTCTTGTTAAATTCTGAACCTCTATATTAAGGAAAGATATTTTTAAAAGGCGAACTTAAGATCGTTAATTCAGATGAAAAATAAACCAGCGAATATCAATAATTTGTGAAATATCAAAATTCAAAGAAACTCTATTGTAAGCATAATTGGTTCTTATTTTTTTAGTGTGTTCTTGAGACAGTAACTATGTGTAAATGGAACTTAAGCCTTCGACGTCTTTTTGTGGTTAAGACTATTCTGGGGGTTCTTTATAGAACACATTTTCAGAAAATTCCGTCTGAACATGTTACTTTCAGGGTCCACAATGAACGTTTCGTTATAAAGGACTTTATGATCATATTTGTTCACATGTTGGCTCAGACTGGTCGAGTCCGGTTTGTTCTTACAATCGCTTTTATGTAAGGAGATTCTTTTAGATAATTTTTGTGATGTCTGGCCGATGTAGATTGACCCACATTCACATTTAATTCCATATACTATGTTTAATTTTTGCCAAATATCAATTTTATCTCTTTTGTATGAATAGTAGTTTCTTTGAGTTGTACTGAGTTATTTTAACGTTTGTGCCTCTGAAAAGCGCAATAACTGATCTGTTGGAAACTTTTTTTATAATAGATTTTGGATATTTTAGGATGTTTTCTAATAATTTAAAATTTTTTTTCTTTAAATATAGGGTGACAGATTCTGTCAATTCTTTCCTAAGTGCTGTTATTATGTTTAATTTTTGTTTCAAAGGATGATAAGAGTGATAAGGTATATATCTTTCTAAACTTGTTTTCTTTCTATACCAGTCTAATTTTATTATGTTGTTGCTCGATCGAATTATGGTGCTATTTCCCACTTTTCTCCTTTTGAAAGTACGGTATATTCCTTCTTCTTCCTGACTTATGAGAGTTCTTTTCTATATTTTCTACGTCCTGAAGATGATATACCATCGAAAGCACGATATTAGAATAAAACTACAGTTACTAAGAACTCTAAGACCTTAGACCTTTTTGTTTACTCTGTAATCCTAAGGGCTATCTCTAAGTTAAACTCCTTTTCGGTCCTCAACGCTTAAAAGCAGGTAGCGCTTTTTCGAGGGATCCTCCTCAGGCATATATAGTTATTGTAAAGCAACTGAAAATAGAGAGAAGTCCATATTTCAGCAGTTTAGCGCTACCTGCTTATAAGCGTTGACTGTGTCAACCACTCTGTCTGCTCGCGAAAGCTGCTGTGTCAGCTTTTGATGGAGTAATAGGTATGCGTACTTAAAACAATTCCTTGTATCCTCCCATCGTACTCCGTAACTTCTGGGATAAGTACCAATTGATTTCATTCTCTTGTTTGTCAATCCTAGCCTGACTGTCGAGCCGTGATACGGCGAAACGCGTCTCAGGATGGAGTTGACGGAGAAGAGAACAGCTAGTAAACTGCTGAAATATGGACTTCTGTCTATTTTCAGTTGCTTTACAATAACTATACATGCCTGAGGAGGATCCCTCGAAAAAGCGCTACCTGTTTTTAAGCGTTGACTGTGTCAACCACTCTGTCGGCTCGAAAACTGCTGTGTCAGCTCTCGATGGAGTAATAGGTGTGCGTACTTAATACAATTCGTTGTATCCTACCATCGTACTCCGTAAAGAGTTATTATATTTTTAGGAGATTTAAATTTTTCCTTTTAATAGATAATATCACCATCAATATTTTAGTAGAAATATACCAGCCGAAGGAAGCGACTACAAATAAGTTATCACAGTGGGCTCTCCGAAAAGTTCGCGGCCTAACAATAAAGGAAATTTTTTTTTGACGTGAAATATATTTTACTTTTCAATATCATCTCCTAAAACTTACATTACATTTATTCCAACGTTTTTCCAATAATTCGATACCATCATTAAAGTGTGATTCCAGAAGGTCTATGTTGAAGACTGATGACCTTTTTTAGATATCGGATAAGTTAGTAAAAGTAATACACTCGTGATAATTTTCGTTCAATCTACACCCTATGCCGAATATTCGAGAATTTTTTCAAAATTTTTTGATCAGTACTCTCTGAGACAGTGATTTTTGACAATTTTTTTAAAAAATAATACAAACGACAGTGTGCGCAAGTATTACATTATGTATATTTTTGAAATCGTGTTTTTACACTTTCATTTGACACCCCACTAGATGACCTGGTAATTTTTTTTTCACTTCTGATTTCACCCCCAAAAACTAACCCTTTAAGTCAAAATTTAACTTTTAAAACTACACGGCTCTGATGGGGCAATCAATTCTTATATTAGTTTCTAATTCTAACTTTCTATGTCAAATAGTTTCGGAGAAAATCGGATGTGACAGACGGACTGACAGACGGACAGACACCGAAGTGATCTTATAAGTGTTCCGTAAGGAACACTAATAATGATTTTACAATATGTGCAAATACTCTTTTTCCAAATAGATCTTAATCTAATTTTCTTTCACCTTCAGCGTTGATTGACGAATCCGATGAGGTATGTTTAAAAAGGAGCTTTCCCAGAAAAGAGCTTTTACGTTTCCTAACAATGGTTTATGAACATCATATTAATAAGGTTGATATTAAAAGTATCAAAAATAACAATAAATTTCCATATTTAAAAAAACGATCGTTTGGCTAATTGGTAATGTGAAGAATGCCAATTATATATAAAAAACATTAAATTTTAAAAATTTGGAAATCCATGTTAAAAAGTTAACAATGTTAATTATAAAAGGAAAAGCCATATTTTGAGGAAAAAATAACGCATAATTGGTTAATAAAAGTAAATAAATAAATATAATCATATTAGTAGTAGTAGTAGTAAAATGAGTGGGTGGTAACTTAAGTCCCTGGTGTCACCTAGATCTAAAAGTTCTTCTGTGACTCCCCACTGTGTGGAGTTAGGGTCGCAGTCCTAGACCGGCATTTTCTGCCTAAAGACATAGGCTACTCGCCCTGACCTCTTGTAGATCTTTGAGTCATAATCATATTAGTAAAATATACATTTTGGACAATACGATACAATCAAGATCCAGTTTTTCGATGACAATACTTATATATAGACAGCTATTTTACTTCTCTACTGCGAAGTGGGATATCTATAAATCTATTTAAAATAGCCATTCCTAACCTAACAAAGAAAAAGAGTATACCAAAAGCGTATTGCATGCACGGTATGAAGCTACGCAGTTGCTTGCCCATGAGCGCTGACATAAATAACTGACACTAAACATGTACACACTATTTTCAAGTTTAAGTATAATATGTCGTGTCGGATTGTAGTAGCCAAAAATTATTTAAACTGAAAGCTCCAACTTCCAGCTTTGATTTAAGAAGTTTTTAAAATATGTTTTTCAAAAACTAATTCTTTCAATTTGTTCATTTCTTTAAAGTAATATTCAAATAAAATGATCGCCTTCTATAATATATATAAAATGCAACGTCTCTCTGTCTGTCTGTTCGTTAGTACGCTTATCACTGGAGAACCAATTATCGGATTTACTTGCTTTTTTTTTAAAACATACATATGTTCTCTGGCTAGATTATAGGCTATATTTTATTACGTTAGATAACATAAGGAATAAGCAGTGACGATAATAGTGATTCAAGCCGGAAAAATATTGCCGATAACGCGTTCTCTGGCAATACACTGCCTAAACCATTAAATATGGAACAATATCATGTAGCAAAGAATGTCTATATCTGTAATATATATATATATATATATATATATATATATATATATATAAATATAAATATAAATATAAATATATATATATATATATATATATATATATATATATATATATATATATATATATAAATATATATATTATATATATATATATATATATATATATATATATATATATATATATATATATATATATATATATGTATATAATGCAACTTCTCTCTGTCTGTCAGTTAATGCGCTTATCATTCGAGAACAACTTATCCGATTTACGTGCTTTTTTTTTAAAAACATACATATGTTCTCTGACCAGGTTATAGGATATATTTTATTACGTTACGTAACATAAGGAATAAGCAGTGTGGATAATAGTGAATCAAGTCGGAAAAAAGTATGCCGCCAGCGCGGTCTCTTGCAATACACTGCCTAAACCATTAAATATGGAACAATATCATATAGCCAAGAACATAATATATGGAACATCTATCGCTCTGTTTGTCTGTCTGTCCGTTAGTGCGCTTATGACTTGAGAACCACTTATCCGACTTACATGTTTTTTTTTTAATTCATACATTTGTTCTCTGGCGAGGTTATCTATAATATATATATATATATATATATATATATATATATATATATATATATATATATAAATAATATATATATATATATATATATATATATATATATATATATATATGTATATATATATATATATATATATATATATATATATATATATATATATATATATATATATATATATATATATACGTGTTTTCTTTTTAATTCATACATATGTTCTCTGGCCAGGTTATATAATAATAATAATGATTTATATAATATACATAAAACGCAAAGTCTCTCTCTCTGTCTGTCTATCCGTTAGTGTGCTTATCATTCAAGAACCACTTATCCGATTTACGTGTTTTTTTATATAAAATGTTTTCTGGCCAGGTTATAGGATATATTTTATTACGTTAGGCAACATAAGGAATAAGCAGTGACGATAATAGTGAATCAAGTCCACACAAGCGGAGCCGCGGACACGGCTAGTAATATTATGAAATAACCGGCCAAGCTAGACTTACGCAATTTGTGTTCCGTATGTTGATTACTTTCAAAATAAAAATTTTTGTTACGGAGGTATAAAATGATCAATGACTTCACAAAACACACCCCAGATGAGTTTTAAGTTTGTGTCTGATCTTTGTTGAAAACTGATGACCTTGAAATTTTAGTTTTTTTTATATACTAGATAAATTATTGAAGGTAATGCACTCGTGATAATTTTCGTTCAATCCACACTCTATGGAAAATATTGCAGAATTTTTTCAAAATTTTTTGCAACAATTTCTAGCAATTTTTTAAAAATAATACAAAGAAAAGTGTGCCCAAGTATTACATTACATATATTTTTGAACTCGTGTTTTTTCAAGCTTCCATTTGACACCCCACTAGATGACCTAGTATTTTTTTTCTTTACTTCCGATTTTACCCCCCAAATTTAACTTTCAAAATTACATGGCTCTGATGGGACCATCAATTTCTATATTAGTGCCAAATTTCAACTTTCTATGTCAAATAGAAAATCGGGTGTGACAGTCGGACAGACAGACAGACAGACGGACAGATACCGAAATGATCTTCTAAGTGTTCTTTACGGAACACTAAAAATAAGTGTTGCAAAGAATAGAATAAATTCGTCGGTGCTAAACTTCATCGGAGAAATACTTGTAGTTATTTTTCATTAACCCTGTTGAGCAATTTTTATATAAAAAGGATGTTAAACTAGTATTGTTTGTTGGAAAATCGATCATCTTGATTACTCGATGTTTTATCAATTTTCTGAGTATAATGATGAACACAGTTATAAGTTAAGGAGCTTCTTGGAAATTTAAATCTCTATGAAGAACAGTGACAATTTTCTCCGTACGAGGATATAACATGATTGTTTCGTAAATATTCATATCGACTTAATCCGATAAAGGGTAGACCATATACGGCGAGATGATGAAAAGCTGATCCTTTTAACAATTTATTTTCACTACAAAGGAACAGATTAGGGTTAATAACTTTCTAATAACATACTAACAATTTTACGGTCATTATGTGCTTACAAAAGTTGTTTTATTAAAATTCAAGTGAAAAGCAATCCAATTTATTGAAAGTCTAAAATACCAAAATTTTGTTTGTACGATTGTTTTATTTCTTTAATCTGCTTTACTGCCAGATCTACTACGCAATTTTAATAAAAAAAAAAAACGGTCACAGATATTACAGTAAAATTGAAAACATAATCCAAATAAGTGCGCTGTTTCCAGTAGTGCACTATAATTTTGCTAAAGGGTTTTTGGTTATTTGAATTTTAGTCACATAGTAGATTAAATCGGATTACACGAGATGTCACATGTGTAAATACGAGGTTCGTTTTTAAAGTAAACAAGGTAATTTTTACATGAACGCCCGGGCCTTAATCTACTTTTCAACATAATTTCCGCCTATATTAAGACACTTGTCGTATCGTAAGACCAATTTCTGTATTCCATCCTCATAGAAATCTGACGCCTGGTTTGCTAATCACCGCAGCACGGCATTTTTGTCATCGCCTTTGGTGCTTGTTTAAGGGCAGGAAGAAATGGTAGCCACTGGGCGCTAGGTCAGGATTATACGGGGAAGTGATCAAGGTGTTCCCAGCCATATAACGCGATGCAATCTTCGGATCGATAAGCTACATGTGGGCGAGTATTCTCTTAAAGCAATTTTATAGAGAACACTTTTTGAAACTTGAGGAACTACATTAGATAATGATAAAATGTAAAGTTCTTCTTTCTCGAACTTTTTCATGAATTTTCCGCACGAGATGATCATTACGTGTATTAATCACAGACAGCCGCCCACTGCGTCTCCCATCGTATACGTTTGTATACGATGGGAGGCACACATTTTCATACCATTCCATTGCTGATAGCATTTTTGGCGTGCACTTCACTAATCTGTTGATGAACTTTGGCCGCTTTTACGTCTGTTGCACTTAAGAAACGAATAACAGCGCCTATTTCCCGATCTGCGGGATCTTCAGTGGTCTGAGGTTTGTTAAACACCCACAAACAAACGATAACTCCGTAGTGGCGTCAATGATTAGCCAATAGATGCAGGTAGTGAGTATGCGCGACATGGCGACCGCAATGCTGCAGCGGCCACATTTCAAAACGGTACTTACTTCCAAAACGCTTCTCGTAATTAGACTTGCTTTGTCTTACGTTTCTTTGTGTTGATCGCATTACTCGTAATTTTAACATATGTTCTATATTAGCAACCAATTTTTATGATGCGAGGGAAACAAATAATGCAAGCAACGTAATTTGAGTCCTTTGTCGGAGCCCAACTGCTGCGTGGTAAGAGAGAATTTTACTAGTTGCAAAACTTAGTGGTTTATAGGGTCTTAATCAAAAACTTTATTAATAGAGGGTTTGATGTATTGGTTAAAATTATTAATAAGTGGTTTTATATATGTTGAGCAGTCCAGTAAAATTCATTAAAAACTTCTTGACTCGCCAATTTGACCCCTACTTACAGTTTAACAGGAAATTATAAAATATTGTCAGTATTTTTATTATTGTAGAAAGACTATAGTGATGAACTTCCGTATAAAAATTTTCAGCATTCTGTGAATATTATTTGTCTAAATACAGCTTAATGGTCCATTGTCGTGACTTTAAAAACACATACATAGAAAAGGATTGAGAATATTTAAAAATCGTTTTGACGAAAAAAATGTAGCTTTGAGGATCTTTTCCTATAAATTTAGTATGTTTTCAATACTATTATGACAGTTGGTCCTGGTTTTTGGTTGGAAGAACAAACAATTTTTGAGTATATAAAAGCTCAAAAGGGCGAGACGGGGAGGAGTTGAATGGTTTATTTTCTATGTGTGTGTCCCTTTTGGGATTCTTTGAAAACAGCAGCTTGAAAATTGCGTCATTCTTTTAGTGGACCAATTATTTGGCATTGGCAGTAGGAAAAGCACCTACAATTTTTCAGTAATATCGCTTTAGAGTAAAGGACAAAAAGGATACGAGTCGATAAAATATAGAAAGTTTTAAATACTTTCTTCTATTTCTTTGACAAAATCAGCAAATTTTGAGCACAAATATACACTGATACCTGCATGTTCTCTGGATGTTCATGATACATGTTATTTATCAATATCCCGTGTCTATTTTCTAATTATTCTAATTGTTTGATTTAAGTCTTGTTCTGAAGTACAAAGTTTAAGATCATCCATATAAAAGGGACGAGTGATATTATGCCTACGATTTCCTGGTGGACAAGAGTTATACTCAAGGGTTTGGCGTAGAACAATTAAAAGTTGAGAGAGCAAAATAGGGAATAAAAGTGGCCTTAATAAGTCCCCATGAAAGATCCCTTTTTTAAAAGTCATCGGCTCAGTTTCTGCCGTCTTCCATCTATCATTGTATATGTCGTTGATTGGCAATGATGCTAATGCTAAAGGATTAGAGGAGTAGTTTCTGATATATTATGATTAATGCTTCATAATAACGAATCATTTTCTTTTTGAAAATATTAGTTGGTAATAACCATTCCTTGATGAGAAAATCAAATTCCGTGATTATTTTAAAATTTAAAGTGATCCAACCTAATAAGCATATTCCACTTATTATGAAGACCATAGCCTGAATCGCTGTCAATAACTTACATTAATATTATGTCCTGAAAAATGTAAATATTCAGCTGCAGCTGATTGTACAATTTGTTTCTTTTTAGTTTCAGTTTGTAAAGGAATTATGTCTATAAAGGATCACAATCATTGTCCCATTTTCTTACAAGTGTTGAAGATCTGCGAATGTCTGAGGGCGCTGTTTTCAAAAGTGGTTAAAAGAAAGTCTAATGTCATCAGTGCAACATTTTCTGTGTCTGTGTGCAGTTTAATAGTTGATGTTTCATTTTCATATATATTCTTTATTATGTCTATGTATCTGTGGTTAATTCGTGTCTTTTTCAAACTATTTATAATTGCTCAATATTCTATAGTATCAAATGCTTTACAGAAACCGACAAAAGCAAAACAGATACCCAAGTTGTATTCAACTGACTTTTCTATTAACATTCTCATTGTTAAAAGATAGTCACAAGTGCTAAAATTTTTCCTAAATGCCGCCTGCTCTACAGGCTGGTAGTCATCTAATTTTCTAGAAACTCGGTTTGTTATAATTTTAGAGAAGAGCTTATACACCTGTGAAAGTAAACTAATAGGTCTATAGTTCTCCAAATTTGTTTTGTCCCCTTTCTTGTGTAGGAGAACAACTATCGCATTATTCTACGCATCTGGCATTCCTCCAGTTCTCAAGCACTCGTTGAATAATTGGCACATTCTAGACAGAAGTTCGTCTCCTCCTTGTTTTAGCACATCCACTGTTATATCATCCTTCCTTGGTGCCTTGTAGTTTTTCATACTCGATAGGGCCATCATGATTTCATCTTTATCAATAACAGGCATATCTTCTGATCCGACATTCATTATCTTTCCTGTCGTTGATCTATATTCTGGATCCTCATCAAATTCGGAAGTGTATATATCTGTATAAAAAGTTTCTGCAATTGTTATTATTTCCTGGCTCTCTCTTATTTATAATCATTCCTTATCCCTTAGACTGACTATTTGTTTTCTTCCTCCACTTCTTAAACATCTTAGATTCTTGTTATGTTCTTTTACTTTTTGTACCTCAGTTTCGTAAGCTCTCCGCACATCTCTTCTGATTAACCTTCTTGTTTCTTTAGAGATTCTCCTGAATTCTCTCTACGTATTGAGACTGGTATATCTTCCTTATTTTATTTTTTTTTTAGAAAGAACTAAACCGCACATTAAATTATGGTCTAACTCATTCAGCCCTTCTTAATACATTGACGATTCATTTTTTTAAAAAAATTACAAAAGTAACACTAATACGAAATTAGAAAGAAAAACGAAGTTATGTTTACTTCTTCACACAATAAGTAGGTGCTTATTTATGCCAGTCCTTCGTGTTTGTATTGCACATGCTTTTAATATCGATATTGGTAAAGGTACGTTGAAAATAAAATATATACTTATACGTGCAGGTTGGGACATGTCTGAACTTGCAATAGAAACTGCTATAAATCTGTCTGCAGTATGCAGTCAAATGAAAGTGTGGCAATTACGATATCATGCAGATGTACAGCAAAAATGAGAGATTTCTACACTGCGATCAAATTTCATACAAAAAAAGGGAAAAGTATGAAGAAGTCACCGAGAGGATGAATACTGTATATGACAGTTATATAACTTATACTGTCAAATGTATTTTTAGACCAAGCAAGTGTAGTCAATGAATTGAAGATAACATTCGTTCTGAGCGGACTGTGGAGGTATACATTCTCTCTGCCCAGACATCTCGTGTGCAATAGTCAACTGAAAGTTAATGGCTACAGTATAGTCAAGAAAAGAGGTTCTACTTTTAGAATTGATGGCACACATAAAAAACATCTACATATGCCTTTTTAATACCTGCCTATGGCTCCGATACTATATATTATGACATAAAAGACAAGCAACATCATTTAAATCTAACCTTTAATTTCGACATCCTCGTATATTTTTATAAGACAAATTTTAGCCTACTTTTGCAATCGCATCAAAAACAACAGCCACAAATATTAGCTTACAAGACTAAACATTTTTTTTAATTGGTTTAACTAATAAATATTCATAAAATTATAATCCGATAAAACTCTGAACATATATGAAACATACGAAATGCTGATCCCTTTAATTATTTTACATTACCCTAAAAAAAAGTAACAGATCATGCTAAATAAATGTTTAATAGCTTAGCGGACTCTGATGTTTACTGCTTATACATAAAAAATACATTCGAGGTAAAATGTTATTGACGGTCTAATTAATAATTTCTTACGCTAAAGCCATCGAAGCTGAAAAAAATATTTATGCTTAAAAGTAAATCAAAAATTAATGATTCGATATAAAATATTTGCTGACCCTGGGGAATTCTGAAACTAAAATATTTAGCGATATATAGAGAGTGATAGTTCAGGTGGATTTTCGTGTGTGGACCATATTTAAATGATTTATTTGACTGATTAACTAATCACTTTTACAGTGGTGTCTTCCTAAAAGAATCAGTATATTTTATGTGGAGAGCCGTCATATATTTAATAAAGAACATGGAAATAATTCCAGTTCTTTAAACATAATTATAAACCGCAAAACAAATTTTAATTGTTTATATTTAATATCAACAAAGCAAATGTATTTATACTGTATTTAATTGTGAATAGTATATATATATATATATATATATATATATATATATATATATATATATATATATATATATATATATATATAGAGTGATCAACACTTTGAAAAAGATGGATGAGATTACATTGAAACGACAGCGAAACCGTCCATCAAGGGACTTTAAGCTAACACAACAACTACATTTGACATCCGTGAGAACATATATATATATAAAAAAAAACAAAAGAGAAATACTAGAAATGCTTTCTATACAAAATAACCGGTCAAGCGCAAGTTGAACTTGCGCAATTAGTGTTCCGTGCGTTGATTGCTTTTAAAATAAAAAAAAATTGTAAGGGAGGTATAAAATAATCAGTGACTTCACAAAACACACCCCAAATGAGTTTTCAACAAAGTTTGTTTACAATCTTTATTGAAAATTGATGACCTTGAAATTTTTTTTTTTTTTTTTATACCAGATAAATTATTAAAGGTAATGCACTCGTGATAATTTTCGTTCATTCTACACTCCGTGGAGAATATTCCAAAATTTTTTCAAAATTTTTTGATAAGTACTTTCGAGATAAGGCGGGTGGACAGCGATTTTTTCGCGATTTTTTAAAAATAATACAAAGAAAAGTGCACGCAAGTATTACATTATATATATATTTTTTACTAGTGTTTTCACAAGCTTTCATTTGACATCACACTCGATTACTCCGATTTCACCCCCCAAAACTAACCCCTTAAGTCAAAATTTAAATTTCAAAACTACATGGCTCTGATGAGGCCATCAATTTCTGTATTATCACCAAATTTCAACTTTCTATGACAAATAGTTTCGGAGAAAATCGGGGGGGGGGGGGGGGCAGTACGGATAGACAGACGGACATACAGACGGACACCGAACTCATCTTATAAGTGTTCCGTACGGAACACTAAAAACAAAGAAATCTGTGAAACGAGAAATCCGATATAAGAAATTTAAGTAAAATTTTTTTGTAAATTATTTTAATAATGGTAGTTTAAAAGCTGACAGATGAAAATAAAAGGAACCACACACTTTCACATAATCCTCGTATATGCATAAATCTAGTCC
>CM032446.1:77411462-77461462 GCA_019049505.1 Pachyrhynchus sulphureomaculatus
AACTATTTATAATTGCTCAATATTCATATAGTATCAAATGCTTTACAGAAACCGACAAAACAGCAAAAACAGATACCAAGTTGTATTCAACTGAACTTTTCTCTATTTAACATTCTCATTGTTAAAAAGATAGTCACACAAGTGCTAAAATTGTTTCCTAAATGCCGCCTGCTCTACAGGCTGGTAGTCATCTAATTTTCTAGAAGAACTCGGTTGTTATAATTTTATGAGAAGAGCTTATACACCTGTGAATGAAAGTAAACTAATAGGTCTATAGTTCTCCAAATTTGTTTTGTCCCCTTTCTTGTGTAGGAGAACAACTATCGCATTATTCTACGCATCTGGCATTCCTCCAGTTTCTCAAGCACTCGTTGAATAATTGGCACATTCTAGACAGAAGTTCGTCTCCTCCTTGTTTTAGCACATCCACTGTTATATCATCCTTCCATTGGTGCCTTGTAGTTTTTCATACTCGATAGGGCCATCATGATTTTCATCTTTAATCAATAACAGGCATATCTTCTTGATCCGACATTCATTATCTTTCCTGTCGTTGATACTTGATTCTATATTACATGGATCCTCATCAAATTCGGAAGTGTATATATCTGTATAAAAGTTTCTGCATTTGTTATTATTTCCTGGCTGCTCTCTTATTTAATAATCATTCCTTATCCTTAGACTGACATATTTCGTTTTCTTCCTCCACTTCTTAAACATCTAGATTCTTGTTATGTTCTTTATACTTTTTGTACCTCAGTTATCGTAAGCTCTCCGCGCACATTCTTTGATTAACCTTCTTGTTTCTTAGAGATTCTCCATGAATTCTCTCACTACGTATTGAGACTGGTATATCTTCCTTATTTTATTTTTTTTTAGGAAAGAACTAAACCGCACATTAAATTATGGTCTAACTCATTCAGCCCTTCTTAATACATTGACGATTCATTTTTTTAAAAAATTACGAAAGTAACACTAATAACGAAATTAGAAAGAAAACGAAGTTATGTTTACTTCTTCACACAATAAGTAGGTGCTTATTTATGCCATGTCCTTCGTCGTTTGTATTGCCCACATGCTTTTAATATCGATATTTGGTAAAGGTACGTTGAAAACTAATCTCTGTTATTTGGATAAAATATATACTTATACGTGCAGGTTGGGGACATGTCTGAACTTGCAATAGAAACTGCCTAATAAATCAGTCTGCAGTAGTATGCAGTCTCAATGAAAGTGTGGCAATTACGATATCATGCAGATGTACAGCAAAAATGAGAGATTTCTACATGCGATCAAATTTCATACAAAAAAAGGGGAAAAGTATGACCGAAGTCACCGAGAGGATGAATACTGTATATGACAGTTATATAACTTATACTGTCAAATGTATTTTTAGACCAAGCAAGTGTAGTCAATGGAATTGAAGAAGATAACCTTCGTTCCTGAAGCGGACTGTGGGAGGTATCATATGTTCTCTCTGCCCAGACATCTCGTGTGCAATAGTCAACTGAAAAGTTAAATGGCTACAGTATAGTCAAGAAAAGAGGTTCTACTTTTAGAATTGATGGCACACATAAAAAACATCTACATATGCCTTTTTAATACCTGCCTATGGCTCCGATACTATATATTTATGACATCAAAAGACAAGCAACATCATTAAATCTAACCTTTAATTTCGACATCCTCGTATATTTTATAAGACAAATTTTAGCCTACTTTTGCAATCGCATCAAAAAACAAAACAGCCACAAATATTAGCTTACAAGGACTAAACATTTTTTTTGAATTGGTTTAACTAATAAATATTCATAAAATGTATAATCCGATTTAAAACTCTGAACATATATGAAACATACGAAATGCTGATCCCTTTAATTATTTTACATTACCCTAAAAAGTAACAGATCATGCTAAATAAAGTTTAATAGCTTAGCGGACTCTGATGTTTACTGCTTATACATAAAAAATACATTCGAGGTAAAATGTTATTGACGGGTCTAATTAATAATTTCTTACGCTAAAGCCATCGAAGCTGAAAAAAATATTTAAATGCTTAAAAGTAAAATCAAAAAATTAATGATTCGATATAAAATATTTGCTGACCCTGGGTGAATTGGCTGAAAACTAAAATATTTAGAGCGATATATAGAGTGTGATAGTTCAGGTGGATTTTCGTGTGTGGACCATATTTAAATGATTTATTTGACTGATTAACTAATCACTTTTACAGTGGTGTCTTCCTAAAAGAATCAGTATATTTTTATGTGAAGGAGCCGTCATATATTTAATAAAAGAACATGGAAATAATTCGAGTTCTTTAAACATAATTATAACCGCAAAAACAAATTTTAAATTGTTATATTTAATATCAACAAAGCAAATGTATTTATACTGTATTTAATTGTGAATAGTAATATATATATATATATATATATATATATATATATTATATATATATAGTATATAGGTATATATATATAGAGTGATCAACACTTTGAAAAAAGATGGATGAGATTACATTGAAACGACAGCGAAAAACCGAATCCATCAAGGGACTTTAAGCTAACACAACAACTACATTTGACATCCGTGAGTGAACATACTATATATATAAAAAAAAATCAAAAGAGAAATACTAGAAATGCTTTCTATACAAAATAACCGGTTTCAAAGCGCAAGTTGAACTTGCGCAATTAGTGTTCCGTGCGTTGATTGCTTTTAAAATAAAAAAAAATTGTAAGGGAGGTATAAAAATTAATTCAGTGACTTCAACAAAACACACCCCAAATGAGTTTTCAACAAAGTTTGTTTACAATCTTTATTGAAAATTGATGACCTTGAAATTTTTTGTTTTATTTTTTTTATACCAGATAAGATTATTTAAAGGTAATGCACTCGTGATAATTTTCGTTCATTCTACACTCCGTGGAGAATAATTCCAAAATTTTTTCAAAATTTTTTGATAAGTACTTTTCGAGATAAGGCGGGGTGGACAAAGCGATTTTCGCGATTTTTTTTAAAAATAATACAAAGAAAAAGTGCACGCAAGTATTACATTTTAATATATATTTTACTAGTGTTTTCACAAGCTTTCATTTGACATCACACTCGATTACTCCGATTTCACCCCCACAAACTAACCCCTTAAGTCAAAATTTAAAATTTCAAAACTACATGGCTCTGATGAGGCCATCAATTTCTGTATTATCACCAAATTTCAACTTTCTATGACAAATATTTCGGAGAAAATCGGGGGGGGGGGGGGGCAGACGGATAGACAGACGGACATACAGACGGACACCGAACTCATCTTATAAGTGTTCCGTACGGAACACTAAAAACAAAGAATCTGTGAACGAGAAATCCGATATAAGAAATTTAAAGTAAAATTTTTTGTAAATTATTTTAATAATGGTAGTTTAAAAGCTGACAGATGAAAATAAAAGGAACCACACACTTTCACATAATCCTCGTATATGCATAAATCTAGTTTTCCCACATCAAATAAGTTGTTATATTGATTTCCCACTATCTATATAGCAAAATTGAAAAAAAAGAAAAAACATATTTAAATATGTTTTAGTGTTCTTTTTTATAAGCAAAGGCACACAGAACGAAATAAATTTAAAGCAGAAGCATTGTGATGTTTCCGTGTAATATATATATATATATATATTATATATATTATATATATATATATATATATATATATATATATATATATATCATATAAACGTTTTTTAATTGTCCGTCCTGCATGTGAATAATTTCTTAAGATGTATGGTTTTTTAAATATTATAAATAATTTATAATCCAGCTTTTAAACTGTTGTAACTCCAACAACGTAAGTAAAATTTAATTTTTCTATATATTGTTTATCCTTTTTTTCATTTTTTTTAATTTGTGTTAAAGTTATTCTACGTGAATTTATAATTTTAAAAGATATTGACATTGTTTATAGACAACCAATTTTTAACTATTTGACTATTTATTTTTTATTCTTGTTTCTTTTGTTTTTAAAATATATTAAGGTTACTTTATGTCCATTTATTAATTTTAAAAGATACTGACATTAGTTTTAGACAATCAATTTTGACACTGAGGAAGGTTTTTAAAGACCGAGAGACGTATGTCAATAGAAAAATATGTTAACAATAAATTAAAGTTACACAACCAAGGGGGCTACTGTTTTCAATAAAATCCTTTATTCCCAAGAATTTTCCACTAATCAAATATAAATATATTATATATATATATATATTATATATATATATATATATATATATTCATATATATATATATATATATTGTATAATATATATATATATATATACATATATATATATATATATATTATAGTATATATATATATTTCATATATATATATACATATATATATATATTATATTATATATAAAAAATATATATTATATATTATATATATACATATATATATATATATATATATATATATAGATATATATATATATATATATATAATGTATACTATTAAATATATATATATTCATATATATATATATTATATAATATGCTATATATAATATATATATAATATCTATATATATATTAGATATGGTTTAATTTATTGAAATGGATGACTCATTGAGTTAGAAGTGATAACACACCTAATACATATTTGTAATAAAAATTTGATTTATAGTTGAAAATTTGTAAAAATCGCCGGATAGGGCCCACATAATTTAAAGAAAGTATTGCAACGCCATTGACTCCCTGTTCAAACTATGTGATGAGTGAAAGAGATAGGGAGTTTTTCAGTCAATTGGAAAGAGAGATGTTTACCTGTGTTGAAAATGTACTATAAGAATAAAAACGTTTTTGTTTGGTGAAGACTCCATAAAATGGTAAGGCGAAAAGTGTTTTATGTCTTTTATTGATATTGCAAAAGTTTAGATGAAATTAATTTTGAATTCAGTTCACTTAATTAAACAAATTATGGTTTGTGTAATGCGTGTCGTATTTAACTTGTATCGAAGTATTCCATGCATTTCTTGCTATCAAAATTTTTGATTCCCGAGAAAGTCTTATTTGTTATGTGTGTATAGGGCTTCAACCTATGATTTCTCTGTGGGACTGGTTCATCGTTCTAAAATTCAGGGTCAATCAAAAATAATTAGTGATTATTTTGAAAAAAAAAACTTGTGTCCCTTTTGAGTTTAGTTTTACGTGTTATTATCGAGGGGAGATATTTATCAAAATTTTTCCACAATCGCCTTTTGCTCCTGAAAGAAAGTAGTTCTACCACATTAAGCACCTTGTATATATATATATACAGAAGAGCGGGAGGCCGTTTTTATAGTCTCAGGTTGGAGCGCTATTTTGTATAGCCCTAACTTTCTTTATTTTTAATAAATATTTTATTTATTAAATAGAAGCCGTTATATGCCCCTTATAATATATATATATATATATATATATATATATATATATATATATATATATAATATATATATATATATATATAATATATATATTATATATAAATATATATCTTAATATTGAGAATGGATTGAGTTGATGTTGATTGACTAATAGAGGACAGAATTAAGATATCAGCTAGTTCGTTTTGTTTAATGGATAAGAGATCATTTTTTGTATGTCTTTTGAAAATAGTCTCTAAGTAGTTGCTAAACTCCCACTTGGCTGTACAGATTTGGGCACCATTCGTTTTTAGGATAAAAAGAATCTAAGTGCATCTCAAAAAATAAAAAAAATACTGAAGAGTTATTTAGTTCGTGAAATAAAATTAATTTACGTACAAACCGTTGCGTCCTGAAAGACAAAGCAGGAGTTTAGTGAGACACTACACAAATAAAGAAGGGGTATATTAACAAAATAGAAATTCCTACTTTATTACACTCTTAAAATTACTTCTATTAAATAGAAACCCCTTAATGTTAGAAGAGTGTACATTAATGCATAGAGTCTTTAAGTTAGGATTATTAAGTTTGATAAAAAACGATATCAAAAGTTGGTCCGCGAGTTACACGTGTTGAGTAGTCGGTGGAAACGCACTTGTAGACAGGAAGTAAGATTTTTAGACTGGTGTGCTTATGGCTTACTGGTTGGTTTCTCCTCGTAGGTTTTTCATAAGTTTCTTGGCCTTTCCTGGTGAGATTCTCATAAAAATATTGTCTCAAGCCATTACCATCCTAGTGTCATATGGGTTTTTGTTAAACATTTTTTGACCCGAAATGCCTGAGGATGAACAGGATATTTCAAGAAAGGAAAGAGGCCTTAAACTTGAGAGCTGGAAACCGTTACTGCACTACTGCATCACTGAGAGAAAAAACACTCTGACGTGATGGAGAAGAAAGCCACTACGGCTTATCTGGCGGAACAAAGCCGTTACTGCTTCATGGTGGAAAAAGTCCTTCAAAATTCGAAATGGCTGCTTAAATATCTTTGTCCCTTTTCCTTGGGTCTACTTCCCGGCATGCAAATCTCGACGCATTCAATGCAAACTAAATAAGTCAAGTCGGCAACATATATATATATATATATATATATAATATATATAATATTATATAATATATATATATATATATATATATATATACATATATGTATATATATATATATATATATATATATATATATATATATATATATATATATATATAACATCTACGACATAAAATTTCAGAATGTGTTGGCTAATAAGAATACTTATTTTTTGTTTTTAAATACTATCAGATACAATATCACTATTGTGTATGATAATTATAACAGGCGACAACTGGTGTAAAATTTATTTGTTAGGTGTCCTTATAGAGATAATAATAAAAATTGGGATTCTAGTTTCCAGTTAGCCAGTCTTTGATCAGTAAATAGGTAATGTTTTTTTAGATTCTTAGATTCTCTGTTCTCTCTTTCTCTGTCTCTGTTCCGTAAGTACCGGAATAAGTACTAGAAATTCTGTTCTTTTGTTTTTCTGATGAACCGTGATACGGCGAAACGCGTCTCGGGATGGATGGACGAATAAGAGAATAGTGGGCAGATGGCTTAAATATGGGCTTTGCCTGTTTTCAGTTGTTTTACAATAAACCATATCTGTTCTTTTTGTTAATATTTAGTAACAATTTAGCTAACAAATTCTTTATTTGTTTTTAAATTTAAGTCTATATAGTTTGTAAACTTTTACTTTCTGTGTCGTGTCTATATTCTCTTTGCACACTGTTATTCCTTCAATTTTCGATCAGTAAGGTATCCTCCTTTCTATGTCCTTTCACCATTGAGGGGGTGTGTGTGATTCTGTGCTCAATAAATGGATTGAACTGTTATCTGCCACTGGTCTCGGTTCTGTGCATGCTCTGATGCTTCATGCAATGACTTCCGGTTTAACTGTTTTATCTGATCTACGCAACGTGAAAATGATGCAGCGCTTGCCTTTAACCTTTTCCTGTATGACCAGTGATTCCAGCTCATGTCTTCTAGTAAGGTGGTCGAAATACCTCAAGTATGTCTAGTTTATAAGTGAGTTCAGTCTTTGAGTAATTTTTAGTTCTTGTAAAATAGACTGATTAGTTCGATGTTCTACCCACAATATTCTGAGAATTCGACGATATACCCACGTCTTAAATGCAGCTTTCTTTATCGTACATGTTTCCGATGCATATATTACAATCGGAAATATAAGCGTCCTTGCGAGCCTTAACTTAGTCGAACGAGTTACGCGAGCCTTTCCATATTTTGACTAATTTTGTGGTTTCAAAGCGATCAGTAAGTAGGTAATATTATTCTTTGAGTCTCTGTTTTTTTTGTTAATATTTAGTAATAATTTAGCTAACAAACTCTTTATTTGTTTTTAAATTTAAGTCTATATACTTGAGTTAATTCAGGGGCATCTACTATGATCTCTAGAACTTTGTTTTGAATCACCTGTTCTACGCATGGTGCACCAAGTAGGGCCTTCAAAAGTGAAATCAATTGTATGAATATTTTATATAGATTAACTCTAACTTTAGACCTGATGCGACTTCTTTATTTTAATACATCATAAATAGCGTGGAATAACTTTAGGGTCTCGTTATAATGTTTCTTATAT
The DNA here is from genome assembly GCA_019049505.1 of Pachyrhynchus sulphureomaculatus. Lineage (NCBI taxonomy): Eukaryota > Metazoa > Arthropoda > Insecta > Coleoptera > Curculionidae > Pachyrhynchus > Pachyrhynchus sulphureomaculatus. Next base: position 77,419,552 of record CM032446.1, read on the forward strand.
TATTTTTTCTGTTGACGATCATAATATAGTGTGAACTATTTTATACTAAATTGCTAGTCTATTTCCTACTTATTTACTTTAATTTTGTTCCATTCAAGGCGATGATTAGACTAGCTTCAGTAAATGACCTGTGTTTTGTTCGGCTTAAGTTTAATCTTCCAGTCATTTGTTTTTCTAACTAGTTGATATTGTTTTGGAGCCTGAAAATTATTGTTTCGGGTATTTTGGATGTGACACTGATTGCTAAGTTATCGGAGATCGATTTAAATTCTCTTTGGAAATGTCAATATGCATGTATGAAGGTTAAATAAGGGGATGTGGTCTGTTTTCGTAGTAATTGACATTGCTTGTCCAGTAACAGAGAGAGTATTTTACCTAATAGAAAAGAAATAATTAAATTAGCTATATGATGTGGCGTTCTAAGTCTAATTAGTCTTGATATGAGTTTTTATGCATACTTTGTCAAATGCTCCACTTACGTAGAAAAATATGCTGCTAGAATGATGTTTTAAGATTAACCTTTTAAATATGTTAGAGGCTACCTTCGTTGATTTCCTAACACTATAATATTAGGATGTAAATCCAAATCATTCTGCACGTCCAATATATAAAATCATTGATTTTCCATGCTCGATAGAAGACTAATTGGCCGATAGTTAGTCAGTGATTTGTCTCTGTCAAATTTTGATACCAGAATAATTTTAGCGTTATTCTGCCATCATCAAAACTACATGAGTAATATGTTGTTAACATGCTCTCCAAATTTTAGCTTGATATTTAATCATATGCGTTTACTGCAGTGCTTTGTTCATATTAATTATTTGCTATTTCTTAATAGTCAATATGGAAGAAATGATTGAACGTCGAATTTCTGTTAAATTATGTTTCAAAGTAAAATTAAAAGTTCTGGTACACTGAAAATGTTAAAAAAATGTTATGGAGACCGTGCTTTATCGAAAACAACATCAGATGGTCATGAATCAGTAGAAGATGATCTAAGATCTGAAAGATTTTCAACATCGAAAACTGATGAAAACAAAAAAGTGGCTATTTATGAGTTAGCACAACAGACTTATATATATATATATATATATATATATATATATATATATATATATATATAATATATATATATATATATATATATATTATTTGGATCCATTCATAGCATTTCATATCAAGACTAGCCGGGCCCGCGGATTCGCTCGCGTGGACTTGATTCACTACTATCGTCACTGCTTATTCCTTATGTTACCCACGTAATAAAATATCTCCCATTATTTCTCCTTATCTCCCAATATTTCTCCTTATTTCCCATTATCTCTACATAACTTCCATTATCTAGGCTTATCTCTGCTCATCTCCCATTAGTTCTCCTTATCTCCCATTATTTCTCCTTATCTCCCATTATCTCACCTTATTTCCCATTATCTAGGCTTATCTCGACTTATATTTCATTATTTCTCCTTATCTCCCATTATTTCTCCTTATCTCCCATTATCTCTCCTTATCTCCCATTATTTATACTTATCTCCCATTATCTCACCTTATCTCCCATTATCGAGGTTTATCTCGACTTATCTCCCATTATTTCTCCTTATCTCCAATTATCTCACATTATCTCCCATTATCTAGGCTTATATCGAATTATATAGAACATATGTATAAATTTATAAAAAACACGTAAATCGGATAAGTGGTTCTCGAGTGATAAGCGCACTAATGGACAGACAGACAGAGAGACGTTGTATTTTTATATATATTGTATTCTTTGCTACATGATATTGTTCCATATTTAATGCTTTAGGGAGTGTATTGCAAGAGAACGCTCTAGCGGCAAACTTTTCTCCGACTTAATTCACTATTATCGTCACTGCTTATTCCTTATGTCACCTAATAAAATGTCGCCTATAACCTGGCCAGAGAACATACGTATGGTTAAAAAAAGCACGTAAATCGGATAAGTAGTTCTGCAGTGATAAGCACACTAACGGACGAACAGACAGACAGACAGACGGACAGAGAGACATTGCATTTTATATATATTATAGATATTCTCTGCTACATAATATTGTTCCATATTTAATGGTTTGGACTGTGTATTGCAAGAGAACGCGCTAGCGGCAAACTTTGTCCGACTTCATTTACTATTATTGTCACTGTTCATTCCTTATGCTACCTATCGTAATAAAATATAGCCTATAACCAGGCCGGAGAAGATATGTATGTTTAAAAAAAAAGTACGAAAATCGGATAAGTGATTCTCCAGTGATAAGCGCACTAACGGACAGACAGACAGACAGAATACGTTTCATTTTATATATATTATAGATGTAGTAAAATATATACCTATAACCTGGTCAGAGAACATATGTATGAATTTAAAAAATCACGTAAATCGGATAAGCGGTTCTCGAGGGATAAGCGCATTAACGGACAGACAGACAGACAGACAGACAAACATTGCATTTTATATATATTATAGATATAGATTATTTTTATTATTATATAACCTGGCCAAAGAATATATGCATGAATTTAAAAAAAGACAGGTAAATCTGATAAGTGGTTTCTGCGTGATACACGCACTAATGGACAGACAGACAGACAGAGAGACATTGCATTCTATATATATTATAGATTATACATATACAGATACATAATATTGTTCCATATTTAATGGTTTAGGCTGTGTATTGCAAAGGCACGCGCTAACGGCAAACGTATTTGCGACATCATTCACTATTTTACGTCACTGCTCATTCTTTATGCTACCTATCGTAATAAAATATAGTCTATAACCTGGCCAGAGAACATGTGTATGTTTTTAAAAAAAAAGTACGTAAATCGGATAAGTGGTTTTTCAGTGATAGGCGCACTAACGGACAGACAGACAGACAGAGAGACGTTGCATTTTATATATATTATAGATGTAATAAAATATATATCTAAAACCTGGTCAGAGAACATATGTACGAATTTAAACAATCTCGTAAATCGGATAAGTGGTTCTTGAGAGATAAACGCACTAACGGACAAACAGATAGACAGAGAGAGGTTGCAATTTGTTTATATTATAGGTATAGATTATTATTATTATTATATAACCTGGCCAAAGAATATATGTATGAATTTAAAAAAAGACGTAAATCGGATAAGTGGTTCTCGCGTGATAAACGCACCAGTGGACAGACAGACAGACAGAGAGACATTGCATTTTATATATATTATAGATTCTAGATATTCTCTACTACATAATATTGTTCCATATTTAATGGTTTAGACTGTGTATTGCAAGGGAACGCGCCAGCGATAAACTTTTTTCCGACTTCATTCACTATTATCGTCACTGCTCATTCCTTATGCTACCTATCGTAATAAAATATAGCCTATAACCTGGCCAGAGTTTTTAAAAAAAAAGTACGTAAATCGGATAGGTGGTTCTCCAGTGATAAGGTCACTAACGGACAGACAGACAGACATACAGACAGGCAGACAGATAGACAGAAAGACGTTGCATTTTATATATATTATAGATTTAGGTTTAACAAGTTGCTGCTAGTCTTGTTCAAACAGAGCTAAATTTATTACAATAAAGACAACATGTGGAATGTGCTAAAGAGATGGTTTTCAACTATAATTCCGATCCAACGTTCATTCAAGGCAATGTTACCGGTAACATGCCGTAGGTATATGAGTATATGATACCCAAGCAGAACAAGATCAAGAGAATGGCATTCTCTAGATGAGCCTAAACCAAAAAAATACGTCGATTTAAGTTAAAAAAAGAAAGTTTTGCTCAATGTTTTCATCGATTACAATGGTGTTGTGCATCAGGAACTTTATCCAGAAGATCAAACAGTCAATAAAGAGTATTATCCTGGTATTGTGAAATATTTAAGTGGAGCTGTGTTTGAAAAGGTCAAATTTATGGAAAAAAATAATTCGTGGATTTTACATCATGAGAAAGCACCATCTGATAATGCACTGATTATTCGAGAAACAGCACCTAAGCAATCCAGCATTTACCGAATTGTGTTGTGTGCGAATGTGTGTGTGATTTCTTCTGTTCAGTGAATTAAAAAAAACATTTTAAATACGTGTTTTGCATTGAGATAATAAAACAAAAATCGAAGGAGGCCTTCATAACTTTATCCAAGATTGAGTATCGAAAGGCATTCGAGAGATAGATAAAACGTTATCACAAAGTATATTCCATCAGATGGAGGATACTTTGAAAGCGATAAAATTCTAATTGATAATTTGCATTTTATTTATATTGATTTTGAGCAGGTATTTCTTGATGATGATATAGCAGTATTTGAAAAATGACCACTGAAACATATTGCTTTAGTTATAGTTAAAATATGTCGAAATAAATTAATTAATATTTTTCTTTAATAAAGTTCATAACTATAGTTGTAAAATATTAAACCGGATATTTCGTCAGCTTATGAGTGACGTTATAAATATTAATCAAAGTTTCATGATTATGAGAAATATCAAAACGGTTTACCTAAGAGAAATTGTAGTTGTGATTAAAGTTCTATTATTTGATTCGGCATCTAGATATCAGGTACAAAGCCATATTTTAAGAGCCCCCTTGAACTTGTTAATTGTGTTAATGTCTGACCACCGTGGTAATAGTTTGTAGGGGGGTGTAGAATGCGTTCCGATAACACAGGACCACAAAAATATTTTTTCATGTGCTGAAGACTAGATCAGGTCTCTTATATATTTTCAGGGCCGGTAACTTCAAAAAAAAAAAAGAAAAAAAAAAAACAAAAAACACCAATTTTAGAGGTTGTGAATACATGTATAATCACAAAACTCGGGGAAACGTGGTTTTTATGTATCAGATGACCAAAACTATATGCCTGTGAATTAGTAGCATTCCATGAACCCAAAACCATCCAACCCCATAACCTCATAAGCTCAAAACACCATGAACCAAGGTATGAAGCCACCCATAACTACGGAACTCGAGGTAAATATAGATCTGTTGAAACACATAACAAAACAATTGAGACAAACCATTAGACTCACATAACACCATAACCTCCTTACGCCCTAACCCCCTAACCTCCTTCAACACAGTCGCCCAATATTCCTATAACCATATAATCCTAGGCGGGCAGATTTCTATAACCACATAATTAGGGGCGTGCAAACTTCTACAAATACATGACCAGGGGCGTGCTAAGATTGTGAGTTAGGAGGTATCCATGAATCCCTAACCTTTCCCTCCCCAATCAAACCCTCGATATCATTACAATACATTCATTTTCTGCAAAGAAATATTTACAGAAATGCTTATCTCGATCTCGGTAGAAAGTGTTTGGGCTAAGCAGCATTCTTCTTTCAACCGAGAAGCTAAAAGTTCCGCCGATAGGTTCTTCCGACCATAAACTGCTTTGGACATCGAGTATCCTACCAATCAGTGACATAGACGCGCCTAAGCCGCACAAGATTTGGCGCTACAAATCTGCTAAATGAGAAGATCTCATGGAATATTTTCGAACTTTCTTTTGAATAGATATTTGTTTTCGATCCGACAACACATCTGACTGCGCCAGGGAGGTCTTCGATGTTATTTTGGCTGGTATGGAAGCTTACATTCCTTTTTCGAAGAAATGCCTCTCCAAAGGCAAGCCTTGGTTTGACCGAAAATGTAAAGAAGCTGTTGCTTCTAAACATCTTGCCTACCGATAATGGCGTGAAAATCTTAACACCATAAATCGTAACACCTTTGTTCGTGCCCGGAACAGATGCAAAGGAATTATCGACGAAACCAAGGAGGGACACAATCAATGAATTAGAAACAAACTTCTCGCTTGTCCCAACAATTCCCGGTCCTTTAGGGCAGTTGCTAAGGCAGTTAGTCAAAATTTCACCAAATCCACTATACCACACGGCCAGATAATTCTATTGCAACGACACCTGTTGAAAATGCGACCTTGTTGGCTGAACTCTTTGCTTCATATTCTACTGTCAATTTCCAAGGAAAAAAAACCTACTATTCCCATATTGCAGTCAAGGATACCCGATGTTGTCTTCAGACAGCGTATCATAAATCGTATTTTAATGAAGTTATATACCTGCCACAGTTTTCAAAAAACTGTGCGAGGGAACTAGCACGGTAGACTTTTCAACCTATCCTACAGATAGAGAATATTTCCTTCCTGCTGGAAATGTGTGACAGTTCAGCCGATACCTAAAAAGGCAAGAAGATTTTGCCAAATGACTACCGACCAGTCGCACTGCTTTCAATAATATCGAAAGTCATGGAAAAGGTTATTAATTAGCATCTTCTAAAATATCTTGAAGGATTCAACATTATTAGCGATCACAAATATGACTTTCGTAAACATAGATCAACAGATCTTCTGACTTATGTAACACATGTTTGGAACAACGCAATTGAACACTTTGGAGAATCTCGAGCGGTTGATCTTGACATATCCAAGGCATTCGACCGTGTTTGGCACGATGGACTCTTGGCTAAGCTACGCTCTTATGGTGTGTCTGAAAAGTTCTGTTTGTGGCTCTCATGTTTCCTCAGAGAGTGTTCTTTACACCTTCACTATCAACGCCGGTGTGCCCCAAGGCTCCATACTTTCTCCTACTCTCTTTCTCATTTATATTAACGATCTGCTGGAAAAGACCGGGAATCCAATCTACAGCTTTGCAGATGACAGTACGCTTATCTCTTCATTCACTTTGAAAGCTCGGACATCGGCTACTCAGATGAATATCCGCAGACAGCGGGAAGTAGTTCAACTTAACAAAGGCTTGGAAGAAATTCTATCTTGGGGTGACAGTAACCAAATGGAATTCAACGCTACAAAAACCCAGGAGGCAGTTTTCTCTAAAAAAGTTAACGTTGCTTAACTCGACATAGTGATGTCAGGGCACTCCTTTCCCCTAGCATCGTCACTCAATTTGTTGGACGTTAATTTGGGAGCAAATATGTCCTGGCACGAACATGTTGCAGGCATAGCAAGGAGAGCTTCTCAAAAGTTGGAAATATTATTTCGAACCAGAAAGCTCCAAAACAACTGTTAATTCTTTAAAAAGCTCAAATTCGACCAACTATACTGCTCCCATGTTTGGAGCTCCGCTTTCAAACACACACTGCATCTGTTGGATTCTATTTAGAGAAGAGCTATTCGTCTGACTGGAGACCCGGAACTGACTGGCGGCCTTGATTTGCTGGAACATCGAACGGTTGGCAACTTGAGTCTGTTCTACAAGTATTTTCATGGAAAGTGTTCGAAGGATGTAGCCCGCTTAATTTTTCCCAAAGCGGTGCATGTTAGAAATACCCGTCGGCTAATACTTCACATCCGTATGAAGTTCAGCTTGTTACTCCGCGTACAACGCTTTTCAAACAGTCTTTTATATGGAGAACATCATCCCTTTGGAATAATTTGCCCAGGGCTGTGTTTCCCACCGAGTACAATTTACAGCGATTCAAGAATAACGTGAATCGCTTGTTCCGCACACATGCCGCTCCTGAAGTGCTTTAGGGACTTCTCTGTAGCACGTGTGCTAGACCCATAATATAAATATATATAGATATATATATATATATATATATATATATATATATATATATATATATATATATATATATATATATTATATATATATATATATTGGCTCTCTTGTCCTCTATATTACGTAGTTATTGGAGGTCTGCTCATTTGGTTATGTGGAAGTTGGCATGCCCAGGGTTATGTGGTTATATGATTAACTGGGTTATTCGATTCAAGTGTATGGGGTTATAGGGTTATAGCGCTATTAGGTTATATGGGTCTGCAAGCCCAGGAATTTGTGGTTATGTAGAAGCGTGTACACCTAGGGTTATAGGGGTCTGCACGCTGAGGGTTTTTGTGGTTATAGGGCTATTAGAGTCTGCTGGTTTGGCTCACTTGTCGTGTTATCTCGTTTATAAGATTCACATTTCTCTCGAGTTCCATGGTTATACATGTCTTCATACCTGAGTTCATGGTTTTATGGGGTTATGGCGTTGGATAGTTTTGGGTTTATGGAAACCTACTAACTCACAGGCATGTAGTTTTGGTCATCTAATACATAAAATCCACGTTTCCCTCGAGTATTATGATTATACATGTCACATGTCTTTAAAACCTCTAAAATAGCGTTTTTTTTTTAGGTTAGGGAAAAAATTAGAGGTGATAGGACAAAACTAAAATTGAATTTGTTTTCACCGACCTCGAAAACATATTAGAGATCTGGTCTTATCTTCTGCACATTAAAAAAATGTTTTTGTGGTCCTGTGTAATTAATCGAAGAAAGAACGAATTACAATCATTACAAACGTCCTCAAAGCTCCTAGCGTAACAAGAATTTTTATAATTTAAGTACAATTAATGGTTAAACAAGGTATACCTACAGGTTGTTATGGAAGTTGTTTAATTTAATAACTCTGGTAAAACTTGATATCAAGGGTAATTGAAGAGAAATAATGAGAAATCAAAAAATTTACCTGAACGTGTTATAGTTTTTCAGCATGCACCCCCTGGGCTGTATTAAACAGACAGGTCGCATACAATCGGCTCAGATTTTGATAGTAACCTAAACTGTTGAGCTTAAAATCGAAATTCCATTATTTTATATTACACAAATTAACATAATTTTGCCAATTCCAGTTTTAAAAAGCATCTGACTTTGCAGAAGTAACCCTTATTTAAAGTATAATGGTTTAAAAGTGATTACTTATCAAAGAAAAATACCATATACCAACTATACCATATACTAACTATTTAATACTAAAATTTTTCAAACACAATTAATTACCATATTTTTAAATATTGCCCACCCAACTGTAAAACTAAATGGCCGCACCAATAAATAAAACGTGTTTGTGTCGCTTTTATATGTTTCTCTAACTAGTCGTGAGGTAATCAAAAATACACTCCACAAAAGAGTGTGTGCCGCTCTGCTGGATATTTGAAGCAACGCAACTAGTTCACAGCACGCATTTCCTTGATAAATCTATGAAGGCAATCTTAATTAAGAAAACTACGCCGGACATGTACAAAATAAATGAATTTATTGAAAGTTTAACTTTTTTCTTGAAAAATATTTAGAATGCCTATAAAAAATATGTTTTGTCACAATGGTCATATTTACCAACAGTTTTTATTGACTTTTACTTGAAAATCCGATTATTTTAGGAAAATATATTTTAATTGAAGTCCTTGTAATTTGAAAAAAAGATGAATTAAAACATTGTTAAAATAAGCTTCACAAAAGGCCAGTGAATGAGATTTTTTCATAATCCTAAAAATATCCAAATTGAGAAAAAAAAGTAGTAAATGGTTCCTAATTCGGTCCACGGATTCACTCATTTTAATATATTAAACGATTTTTATAGCACCTTGTATATTTAACTAACTAAACCCAAAGGATTTATTGGATTGTAAAATAAATAAAAAAAATGTGAATTTAATCAAATACAAATTTTTATTTCATATGTCGCATACATACTCTATTGTTCCTTCAATTTTTATTAAAATATCCCAAAACAAGTTCCATTTTGTTATATATTAGAGGGTTTCAGCTTATTATACTCCCAGCAGTTAATTTAAAATCGAAATAATAAAATTTTTTATAAAATTAATTGAAAAATCTAGTTTTCATACTTTGTATTATGAATATAAAGCCAATAAATTCAATCAAAATTTCAATTTATGTACATAAAATCATTCTCAATTTATATATATATATATATATATATATATATATATATATATATAATGATTTTAATAAAAATATTAATCACCCTCTTGATAAGCCATCAATTAAAATACCATTTGACAGATGTGTGTCTATAGCGGTAATTTGAAACCGGATGTATTGAGATTTGATTCGTTTCCTATAGTCCATAGTTATTGCCATATTGTGTAAGATTCAGAGGTATCTGGTGTCTATGGTACTTGATATTATCCGTTAAGATACAAATGCCATGTTGTCCTATATTATTGTACTCGATGTTTGTTTCGCTAAATATGTTAGTATCATTAAGAGCAGTTATTGACTACAATCACTTGTCAATATATATATATATATATATATATATATATATATATATATATATATATATATATATATATATATATATATATATATATATCATACATTTATTTCAAATTCTATTATTATACATAGTCTAGAGTCATCAGATACTAATCAGTAAATTGAAGGCCGAAAAAATCACATTGCTAGTAAAACCATTTGGTAATATTTAGTGTTTATAACCTTTATATAAATTAAATCAAAATTTTCAATTAATACACAATATGGTTTCTAGTGAACAAACATTTTCTTTATTTTACTAAATAGAGTTAGCATACACACAGATTTGAAAGTTAAAATGATTTAATAATATAAAAAAATATTTTGAATGTACTGTATATACGCTATAGTAATATATACATAATATGGATTTTTTAAAAATGTATATATGTTATTAAGCTTTTTTGAAGTATATTTCAATTGTTGTTTGTTTAAAATTTTTTAGCTTTGATTTCACAACCTCAGATTCACATGAAAGTAAAACTCGAGAACTATCTATAGCCATTTCACCACTGTTATTACACAAAAAATAGTGTTGTGTGTCTCTTAAATTTGCACAAACTTCACTCATACTAGACAAAGTAAATTTCGGAGCTTTACGTTCGTCCACATCACTGTCTGAATCAGAGTTAAGCTTTTGGTCTGTCTCGACAATTTCCGGAATACTGAAGTTAACATTCTATAGGCACATCACTATCAATGGAAACAAACTCATCCAAGTCTATAGTTTTATCAAGGACTAAAGGAAAGAGCTGAGCAAGGGGTATTTCGTCTTCCTCGTCAAAAATAGCATATTCTGGAACAACATCGGAGAGTCCGGCCTTGAAAAATTTCTTAATTGTAGCTGGAGAAAGATTTTTCCACGCAGTCGTAATCCATATGCTTTTTTCATATTTTTCAAAATCGCAATAACTGTCAACAAACGTAAGTAGCTTTTTGATCAAAAATTTTCTATATATCATCTTAAAATTTTGACTTATTCCTTGGTCTAAAAGCTGACAATATGAGGTGGTATTTGGTGGCAAAAAAAAACTTAACATTTTCTAGTGGCATTTTAGAATGGGAGATAGCATTGTCTAAGAAAAGCAGCACTTTTCTATTTTGTTTTTTCATTTTATTATCAAATTTATGGAGCCATCTGGTTCATAATTTCTGACGTCAGCCAGGCTTCTCTGTTAGATTCCCATTCTAAGGGTAACTTGTCAACATGGCTACCTTTAAAACAACGAGGTTTTTTACTTTTCCCAATTATTAATGGATTTTCTTTTTCTCCTTCCATATTTGCACACAGTAAAATAGTTAATCGCTGTCTGCTACCTCCTTTCCTGCGCATTTATTATTTTTTAAAGCAAATGTCTTATTTGGCAAGGCTCGGTAATAAAGACCTGTTTCATCTGCATTATATACATCTCATGGAGAATAATCTTTTAAAATTAGCGATAATGTAGTTTTCCAGGCCTCTACATCTTTCAGATTTATATCTACAGAGTCACCAGAAACTGACTTAAAAGTAATATTGTGCCGTTTACAGAAACTTTCCAACCACCCATTTGATGCAGCGAAATTTTCTACTTTCAAGCTGCTTGACGCCTCCAGTGCTTTTTGTTTGAGTAGTGGTCCAGATATTGGAACTGCTTTATTCCTGGCCTTGCAAAACCAATTGTAGATAACTTAATCCACTGCTAATCCTGCTAACTTGGGAAATTTTCGTTTTTGCTCCAAGTTAACACCCTCGTCAAACATCTTTTTTAGTTCATTCTTATTTTTTTATATACGGAGAATTTGTGTTTTTCCAACCTCAAACTTTTCAGCCAGTTTTCGGAAAGTTAACGTAAACTTTTCACGTTCAGCGATGATAATAATTTTGTCTTTTAGTGACAAAGGTTTTAGTTTCAGCGAAATTCAGCGTGTTCAGTACGAAGACAATTTTAAAATAATGGAATAAACAGAAAACTTTAAACCAGATAATTTTATTAACAATAATGGGTATTTCCTTAAATAAAATGCCCATTTACAGTAGTAGTAAAACTAAAAGGTTGAAGGCCCATAAAAATAATTAGTATGTCAAAAAATCCTACCGCAGAAATTTCGGTTTAACTGGTCGTGGCCGTTTAATTAATTGTTTACGGGAATTTATATGCAATAGGTTTCGGGGAGCTTAATACTGTCCGTTACCACAAGCGGCCGCTTATGACAGGTAACCGTTGACACGGGTTTCACTGTATAAACTTATTTCAATCAAAATAGCAAACTCTTAATTTAAAATATAGGTCTATAAAACTAAATTTCCCCACACAAATTTGGAACAATATGTATTGCCACTCTATACGTTTTCTATAGCTTTCCGTAGCTACAGCTCTATTGCATAGGAGTCGTAGGAACCTGACGTAAAAATAACGTCTTGTAAAAAAGTTCTTTTCTACAAGAGGATTCCAATAACATTCCTGAAGTAGATTCTGCAGAGTTAAACTCTTCTTTTACTAAAAAGTGCCAATTTTATTTTGACATGAATTTATATCAGGGAAGCGAATAATTCTGATATGCTCATCTGTTTACGATAGCTCTTAAAAATATATGAGTTGTAACGATAACATCCTATCATAAGTGAAAGAATCGTAAAAATAATATAATTCGTTAGTTTGTGACACTGAAAAATAAATTAAGTTTTATCAATTTTACTTATTCCTCCAGGATGCCACAAAACTTTTTTTGTTAAAGTTATTCGACATACGACTCTTAATTGTAGAATACAAGTTGAAGCATCAAAATAAATAATTATAACATTCAGTAATAGGTTAAAACGGCTGATTAGCCGAAGTCAGAAAGAAACAAAAAATTCCAAAAAAAATGATAATTACCTTCTGATACGAAGACATAAATAGATGCAGACTCCGTATTTGATGCTGAACACGTGTAATTTCCAGAATCAGCATCATTCGTGTCTTGAATTGTAAGTCGACTTTGAGTTCGAGGTCCAGGAACCGTTTCTACGGAAATGCCACCCCTGGCAGTGTCATAGTTAATCATTCTATCGTTGTGATACCAGAATACATACTGCGGTGGAGTAGGGCTCTGAAAAATAAAATACCAACGAACTTAAAATAAAGGATACACAAAGAACAACCACAACAAAATATTTAATTAACTGCGTAAATATAAAAAATATTATTAATAAATATTTAAAGGTTTTGATAATAATTTATAACTTCAGAGTTCCTATCCAATAAATGAGATAAACTTTCATTATTTAACAATTTACCGACTGCATTTAAAAAAGGAACTGTTAATTTCGAAATGTAAAACTGCTGTTGTGGCGATAAATGTCCAATAATTTTTCCATATGTTCATTTTGGCGTCAGCTGCTTTGGTAATTCAGCCAAATCTTCGATAACAGGAAATAATTGGATTCAATTTCATATAAACGCGTTCGTAGGATTATGTTAAATCAATTTTTGTCAGGAACCACCAAAATTATTGGATTTAAAATTTTGAATTCAAAGGTTAAAAATTAAAAAAGCTGTGCAAGCCATGGTTAAGCTATTCAGTGTATCTAGAGACTGTTGATTTCATATATTTTTTATATATAATTATAATAAAATAGTTTTATAAAATGCACAGGTCTCAATTCGCAGTAAGAGCTACTGCAGCTGCTAACGGAATAATATTCTATGAACAGATACAATACACATATATTCTGTTTTATCCAATATGACAGCTATTCAAGTGTTAGGGAGTTGTTGAATTCAGAGAATTGTTAATTAATAGAAACATCGGAGATATGCCTACTAATATTAGAGGTAATCTACTAAACAGAATGCGAAGGACATAACTATTAATTTTATACTACATTGTAGTTTATACGTGGTTATCTGCAATATCGTTACAAGCCAGGTTTACGATTGTTTTATGATCCTTTTAAACTTTAGATTATGTTTTTATTATATGTATGTTAGTGGTTCTGTAGTACTACGAATAACACATATTAAAGCTATGAGTCTTTGGTGACTTATTAGAACAATTATAATTTGTTATAAATTATGTTCTATTAAAATGAGTCGATATGCTTCAAACACTTCTTTTATGTGTTCTGTAAAAGTATCTATTAGCGTTTCAAAGAAGTTTTTTTAATATCCTAATGAATATTAGGCAGTATATCGTATTGCCTTTATTACGTCTACCAAAGATACGGTAATAATAACGAAGAAAAATAACCTCCTTTAACTTATTTTTTATCTATTATTTTTATCCCAAGAAACCAATGTGTAACTCGGAGCTGTGAGATCAGGCTTCTAAACCTTCAGAATCCGGGTGAAACTCGAAGGGGTTTGAAAGCTAGTAACTAATCGCATCGACTTACAGTAATGTCTGAAGATCTTTGCGATTTTTTTTTTCAGTTCTTGTCGAAGGTTGTAGGTACAATAGCGCACATAAATGACCCCAAACAACACTCAGGTTGACTTTGTAGTAATTAGGTGTTTTATTGACTATAATAGGTATGAAAAGGCCATTCTCTTATGACCCACTACAATTCAAGTAAGCACAATGTAGTATATGAAACAAATTCATTTATTTAATCAATTTGGTAACCTATAAGATAATTCTCGAAAAAATTTATAAATGAGTTATAGTAAGGTTAATAACGTGTAAGGAGAGATTGGTTTAGTTTTCTGAGATATATATATATATATATATATATATATATATATATATATATATATATATATATATCTAACCAATATATTACTAATGCCAATGAAACGGAATTATAAAAATGACCGCGCAATACTTTATTGTTTAATAGGTGAATTTGCGCAGTAATATGAAAATATATAGTTTTCACCCCTAAAGAGATTGCTGTATTATCTTAGGTGATCAGAGAAATATACCCTTTATGTCATGTCGGGTCTTTCTATCAATACATGACTTGCGCTTATTCTGACCCTCATCTATGATAACGACATAGGATTGTCAATGTATAAAACAAATTTCTGCCATGTAATAAATTAAATAAAAATAGAGTGAATAACTACTTTCTTTTTATTTCTTACAAGATTAATGAACCAATTGATTACTTACCTCTATCTTAAAATTAAAATCTACGTATTTTTAATTGTTTTTTAACTCCGTACCAATATTATGTTTATTAATAAAAGGAATGAGTTGTATAAAAGAACATTTTTATTGATTAAAATCAATCCACTCAATTCCATGTTTAGTCCTAAATCCTCCCTTTTTCATGCTACTGTAAAATGTATAATTCTTAAAAAGGCTAACCTTTTATTTCATGTTTTAATTTAAATCCAAGTCAAATGTTTACAGGAAGGATTTTTTTTGCCAAATGCGCAAACTCTGTAGTACGGTACAAAGTTGTATATCGGTGTTAACTATCACTATAAGCCTAATTCTATCCAATGCTTGATGTAGGCCTTCCCCTTGAATTTCCATCTCAATCTATTTGCAGCTGTCGTCATCCATCCAATGCCCGCAACCCTCTGAATATCAACGTGCTATGTTGTTTTGGGGGTGGGGTTTGTGTTTGGGTTTTGGTGGGGGTGGACGTCGTACGCTCCTATTCTGTTCTCGTGGTCTCCATTCTAATGTTCGCTTGGTCCATCGATCATCGGTAGTGCGTGCTACATGTCCGGCACATTGCCACTTTCCTTCTGCTACGTGCTCTATAATATCCTTTAATTTCGTTTGTTCACATATCCACTTGTTTCTTTTTCTTTCTTTAAGTTTTATCCCGATCATCTGTCTTTCGTGTGCTCTCTGGGTCCGAGCTAGTTTTTGTATATCGGCTTTATTGAGTGTCTAAGTTTCAGTGCCATATGTAATTACGGGTAGGATGGATTGATCGTAAACTTTGGATTTTAACTTATTTGGGATGGCTTTATCTTTGAATATATAACTTAATTTCCTTAATGCGCACCATCCAAGTTTGATTCTTGTTAAAATTTCATCCGAGACACTGTCTCTCGTCATATAATATATATATATATATATATATATATATATATATATATATATATATATATATATATATATATATATATATATATATATATTATATTATATATATATATATATATATATATATATATATATATATATATATATATATATATATATATATATATATATATATATATATTATGTGACAAAATATGCAGAGGACAGTTTTGGGAACTACCAAAGTGCGGATTTTTCGATTCGCTTTGGTTGCTTCTGTAGTTAAGTGTCAGCTGTGGTCTGGCCGCTTTGTTCGGAAAGATTTCAAATAAGTCACCGACAGAGCATCTATTTTGTCACGGTTTCCGCCAGTACCCCCCAAGTCTGAAATGATGTTCTCTGTGTTTGATGAACCTAGCCCAGCTGATGAGCCGTGATACGACGAAACGCGTGTTGGGATGGTCTAGCAAATACAGAGAACACTTTTGGGAACTACCAAAGTGCGGGTTTTTCGATTCGCTTTGGTTGCCTCACCAATGCGCCATATATATATATATATATATATATATATATATATATATATATATATATATATATATATATATATATATACAGTCCCTGGCCAAATTATTAGACGCACTGCAAGATTTCATGTAAAAATATTAATTACCGAGTGATATTGTAACGTTTTATTATTTTAAATTGATTTGTTTTTTATTTTTATATTATCCAATCAATTACCTATTTATTTGACATAAATAAAACAGCATTAATTTAGAAAAGCATAAGTTTATTAAGTTTTAAAGAAAAGTGAAATTAATGTTAGTAAAAGTCAATATTTGGTTGAGCCACCTTTAGCCGCTATCAAAGCTTTAATTCTGCGCGGCATGCTATCAATGCAAGATTGTACTGTCTCCTGCATTTGAGGATGATGATTCCACACATGAATAATCTTTTCTAGGAGCTGGGTTTTGTTGGTAATCACATCTTTAGCCACTTCTCTTTTCATCAGCTCCCACACATTTTCAATGGGGTTCATATCAGGGCTATTACCCGGCCAATCCAACAGAGGGATATTTTTTTCTGCCAAAAAAGCTTTAACAGACCGAGCAGTGTGGCAGGGAGCTCCATCTTGCATGAAAGTGAATGGTTCCCCATTTGGAAACCATTCTCTGAGCTGCGGAATCAACCGATTTTGTAATACTTCTTTGTACTGATATTGCCTCATTATTCCTTTGACGACGTACAGACGTCCAGTGCCCTTGCCGCTGATGACTGACCAAATCATCACTTTGGTGGGATGTTTAACCGTCGGGACGACACAATCAGGATGAAACTTTTCTCCATGACGACGACGCACATACTGAGTTTTATTCTGCAAAATTTCGAATGTGCTTTCGTCACTGAAGCAGACCTGTCAAAAATAGGAAAAATATATAAACTTTATTTGCTTTATTTAACTGAAAATGATAATAATGTATCAATTATTGATTAAATTGCTGTATCTTACCGATCTCCGGAAGTCCACATCTTTGTCTTGCCATTGTTTGGCCCACTTCAGGCGCTTTGCTTTTATTGCAGCTGTTAACTTGGGCTTCCTGGCGGGGCGACAGGCCTTAAAATCTAATTCTTTCAATTTTCTTCGAACAGTGCGCTCAGAAGCATTTACGCTAGCATCCTGGAGTTGTGATTTTATTACCTTTGTGGTAGCAAATCTGTTTTCTACACAAATTTTCTTCAAACATCTCTCTGACCGTGGAGTGAAAATTGGTTTTCTACCGCATCTTTTCTTTCTTTTCGGGCTTAATTCGTTCCCTGACTCAATTTTCTTTTTTATGCGTCGTACACTAGCTCCAAAAACCTCCAATCTTCGTGATATTTCTCGGTTTGTAAATGTTTTCGCAATCACAAGGGCCTTCACTTCAGCTTTTTTACGTGGTGAAAGATCGCCTTTTCTACCCATAATGAAAATAGTCCAATTACTTTTTTTAAAAACACTGCATACAAAATAAACTAATAACTGAGTAGTATAAAACTGTTAAACAAACAATCACAGTCCATAAAGCCACAGAAACACGTCCGTACCTGACTCGATTCCGATCGCGACTGATACAGGTTTGTACTTGTTTACGTTCATGTATCACTTTGTCAACACAGTGTTGCTATATGTTAAAAATAAATACAAATATGTAGTCTACAACAATTCTTTTAAATAAAAATCAATAATATTGTAGTTTTAAATATACCATTATTGCATAAAAACTCTTAAGAAACATAAAATTACTAAAAAAAATACAGTGCGTCTAATAATTTGGCCAGGGACTGTATATACAGACGTCATTTATGACGTGGCAACAGTGTAGAGTTTATTTAGATACTCCTATTTTTATAAATGAAATACATGATCTAAGTGCAGTTTTTAAAAGACAGTACCAGTGTTGTGATAAAGATAGTGACAAGTAGTATTTGAATAATTGAAGTCGTGACTTTTTATGAAATTTTTAGGCTGTTTTATTTCCATTAAAACTTTTAGTTCTGATACGAGAAGCAAAGAAGCCAGATTTACTCCAGCATTTTTTCGTTTGGTAAAGTTTTATTATCCAATAGTGCATACAGAATAAAATTATGGAAAGCAAGTTTAAAAATGTTGTAAATCATCAGAATTCCGAAATATTTGCTGTGTAGTTTGTACTGAGATTTTTCATTCAAGTTGTTTTTAGCGAAGATCAAATTAGATCAAAGAGATCAGACAAGAAATACACTGTTCTCTGGATAGTCAAACAAAAGACCAAGGGAAACTTAAGGAATTAAGAATGTTGCAGGAACAAATAAAAAAACTTAAAGCAGGATAACAAAGAAGAAGATAACCCCAAAAACGAGGCTCGAGGCTCGAAAGTTTTTGAAGAAAATGTTTGGAGATGGAATAGGAATATACCGAAAAATTAAAAAAGCCAGAAGCAGATATTGATACTCTTAATGGGGAAATTATTAAACTAAGAAATAAAAATGGTTAGCGAATAGGGGATCTTAAAGGTAGTAATTAAACTATAATTAGGCTGGAACGTGACCTAAAGAAAATTAGCAAAGTCAGTAGATAAATAGTATGTGTTATCAAATCCTAACTCAATGAATTTATCTTTTATAACTGTGGGATTTATTATAGTCACCCAAACATCCAAAAGATACAAAAAATATCTATAAGGAGAACTTAATTTTTAAAATTCTTTATTTAAAGACCAGTATTAAGAATGTTGTTTCTTGCAATTATTAATATTGGAAAATTATACAGGAGACTGAAAGGTAAAAGAATATTAGGTGTTATGTATTGTCTAATTGCGACTTGTATCGCATTCCAAACATCAAACAAAGTAAGCTGCTTTTTAGGTTTTAAAAGGAAAAACTAATAATCGTATTTTTCTTAGAAATTGAAGTAGGTTAAAAAATGGCAGATATGTCTGGGGAATATTAAAGTAATATTAGAATACAATTACACCTATTAATTAAAATTTATTGGTCATTTGTATTTCTGAAAAATGTAAATTTTGAAGTAAACTTACTGTATAATTGATATATAAGTAGTTATTACAAAGTGTTGGTAAGTCTTCGATAGTTTTTTTTAGTATAAATTCCTTTCAATTGTCCACCAGTCTATTTACAACAAGTGACTTAAAGTTGAAAGAAAAATTTATTATTCTGCCTTAAAAAAAAAACAAAATTTAATAAAAAATATACCTCTAATTAAAAATTTGAAAACCATCTGCTGTAAAAATCCCGCAACCTTTTCAAACTGAAACGCAACAAACCTTAACCCCTTAGAGACGTGTTTTCCACGTTCAGCATTTGTAATAAAAAGTGTTCCACTCACGGAAAGTTTTTATTGGAGACATTGTAACTTTTAGAACATTTTGCTTTGAAAACTGGTGGTTTTGTAGAAAATTTGTAATGTGTGTGAGTTGAATAAGAATTGGTGATAAAAAGAAAAAGAAAATTGTAACTTATTTCTTATACTTGAATTATTTTAAAAGTGTTATCTACGTATATACAGGATACGTCGAATATGCTGGCCGATTAAAATTATTTAAAAATAACGACAGATTTTTTCTAAATTAGTTATAGTTATTGCAGTCAATTTTTTAGTTTCCGGAAATATTTACAAAGATGCAATGTGCTAGATCATTAACTTTCGATACAGCCGGAAGTGAAGACTTCCAAAATAAAGTATATTTTTGGATATTTGAATTCAATTGTCAGCTTTAGAAGAGTTTTATGTATGTAATAGAAAAATTACATAGTCAAAAATATATTGACTCCTTGTAAAAGGCATTTCTCTCATGTTAGGCTGTAGTATTAAAACGATACATTTTAGGGCAAAATTACTTTTTTCATTTTTTATACAGAACTGTCAACCTCCGATAAAAACAGTCAATTTTCGTATACTGTTTTGAACAGTAATTTTTTTTTTTTAAGTCAGGCATATTCCCTATTATTATTTTCTTCCTAGAATCTTTTATTGGCAACTAGAGAGGTTAGACCTATAACTATTATACAATGTGGTGAACGAATCATGAATATACATTTGCGTTTTAAGATATTTACATGTCAGTAACATAAATAAACTTAGCCTAGATAATGAGTTTTATGTAAATGTGGTGAGAGAGAACTTAAGTTTAACTTAAAGCTGATCCTGTGGTAGGGACTCAGAGGGTCTTGGATAGTGACGTCTGGTATTGGGTGAAGATTCATAGGTGTTTCTAACTGTAGGATTGGGATAGTGAGTGACTTTATCTAGGAATCTAGCAAACCATTGCTCATAAATTGCCGGATTGTGCACATTTGAAGGTCTTGATGAATTTGGGTGTTTTGGAAGAACCATGGCGCTTTGACGATGATCCGGGGGGGCATGGTTTTGAACGGACTGGAGCGTGAATCTGCAGGTGCGTGACACTTTACACTATGCTGGACTGAAATAGATGATGTTAACTCTGATGATCATTTTCTAATTTGTCAACTTGTTGCGGTTTGACAATTTACTGGACTTGTTTAGAAGAGGGTATAGCTTGTCGAGGAGCTGATTGACTTTAGTGGTGGAGGTGGTGACCTGGTCCTTCCATACTAGTCACTTGTCGTAGTGGAGGCCCAGGTACTTGATGCTGTTGCTGTTGGTGCATCGAAGTCTAGTGCTTTCGGCATGACGTTGAAAGATTTGCTGAACATGATGGCTTGGGTCTTGGTTGGGGGGCAGGAGACTAATATATTGAGGAGGTGTTGAAGGCGGCTGATGATGATCCTGGTGAACTTGGTGGTGGTGGTGATGGCAATGTCGGCGTAGATGAGCATGTGAATATTGGCGGTGGAGATGTTAAATAACTGGGAGCAGAAGTCGAAGGCCTGGGGGGACTCCGGTTTGTATGGGCTTGACGTCGTAGGTAGTCTGGTCGACTCGAACTTCGAATCTCAGGTAGGAGAGCAAGAAAAGGACCAGTAGCGTGATGTTTGCGGGCTAGCTGTGACGGATGAACTTCAGTATAAGTCTTTCTCTCGTATCTGCTCTTTGATGTAGGAGAGAGGTTTGCCTTGGATTGTATCGGGCTCGATATTGGTGACGGTGGTCTGGACGAGGGCAGTCTGGATGTCTGCAGTGAATTTATTGACTGGATTGTCCAGGTTCCTTGTGATGGAGATCGTGGAAATTGGGACAGTGCCGACTAAAAGCTTTTGAAAGTGCACCCAGTCGGTGAAGATGGAGGTGATGTTAATCTGGTCGGCTGGGTCGTCGATAATAAGAATAATTGGTAAATGGTCAAAGGAAAGCTCGCGGAGGACAGTGACATTGTGGTAGAGGTCGAGATTTCTGATCATAAAAAGATCAAGAAAGTTGTGCCTTCCGTGGACTGTAAAAGTGAGCTCGTCTGAAGTGATCATATTGAAGAGTAGTCAGCTCTGAATGACTTCGAGACCAGTGCCATTTGCGTTCGTGATTAGGCTTCGTCAGTGAACCTTCTTGGCGTTGACGGCTTTTGGTTGTTGGGACCTAAAAACAAATGATAGTCTACAGGGTCAATCGGGCCGTTGTCCCCATTTTATTGGTAGACCGAAGAGAAATCGATAGAAGTGTTGTTAGCGGAACATGGAAACGGCTATTGTGGTGGCTTCAGTATGGGTAAGCGTAAGAGGCGGTGGTTGATGATGGTTTAGGGATTGTTTGATTGAAATTAGGGTGCCTCTGTAGAAGGGCTCTGATTCTATCATCTCTGCAGACTATGAAATTGGGGACTTTGAAACGATGGCTGGATTTTAGGAAGGTTTCTTGAATTAGGGCAATGTCGATACTATGCTCCTTGAGGAAATGTTAGAGCTTTTGTTTTTTGGGGATGATGCCGTTGGCCTTTCAAGTACGGATTTGAAGGGATCGCAGGTTAACTCTGTTGGGGCATTGACTCATACTTGGGCCGAAGTTTTACATATATATACGCATCTTTTTGAAAAGCTGCTGAATAGCAGCATTCATGGAATTGGACAACGTCGTCAAAGTTTTGGGGAGGGTGGTATTAAGTTTGAAATTATCTCGCTAACCTTAGGTAAAGGCTTTGGGGACGAAACGTTGGCCTGAGGTTTAAGGTGTTTGGAGCATCCACGATAGGAGGATGGATGCTCATCCTGACAGTTGGCACAACAAGTCGGGGCTTCCTTGGATTTAGTGCATGTGAGGGACAAGTGTCCTTGACCTTACTTTACGCACTTAGGCGGGGGGTTCTGCAACGGAGGGAGGAGTGCCTGAAAAGCGGCGCGGAACCTCTGTGTTTCAACTTTTATGGAATTGTTGCACACGTATTTAAGGGCGAAAATGGTTTTGTCCTGTTTGGGCCTCAAGACAAGAACTATTGACATGGTGTCACCGGACTTGTGGTGCCAGCAGATGACACGCTTGGGAAAATGCCCTTGGCGCTCGAGATCTTTTTGTACGTCCGGCGGAAAGGGTTTCGAGGACACCTCTGAGAAGGATTTTTCCTTCGAACATTGGAACGTGTGGTAGAATTCTTTCTGGTTATCCAAGAATCACGGTGACTGCGTGCCCGAAGTCGTATTTGTATTCTTAAAACGCAGTAGTAAGCGCATTATACCTTGTCTTATCATGAAGGATAATTGGGGGTAGTTTGTGGGTTGTAACTGAGACAGTAGCCGAGGGCTGAGGCGTTTTCATAGGATTTTTGAATAGCGTAAAAAACAGATTTATTTATATTAAAATTTTTTATGAATATTGACAGCTTTTAAAATGACATAAGTCAGGTTAATATTCAAAGCTTGACATTCATAAATTAAATCTTGCTCCTTACTAAGGTAACAACCTGAGTATTCCCTTCGATAAGCAAGTAACAAGAATAAGAATTTTCAAATCTGAATTAATGTAATTAAACGCACTCACGGCATCTTATTAAGGAAAATAGTATACTTAAGTGCCATGAGCTTACTCACTATAACGCAGCATGGTGCCAAAATTTGTTGTATAAACTAAAAACATCATTGGCCCAATTATACTTCTTGCCGCCACTCATTTTAAAATTTATGATAACCGAAAAATCTTTCTCAGAAACTCCCTAATGCGACAAAGTAATCTTTATAAAATAACATATTCCTAACCCTAAAATATTTTAAATTATTGGTTAACAAAGAACGGGCCAAATGTGTTAAACGCCTTGCTACAATCCAACAAAATAAAAAGCCCGTTTTTATTTTTATCATTCGAAGATATCATCATTAATCTTAAGTAAGGTAGTTGAACTACTGTGGTTAGTTCAAAAATTAGACTAAGTTGACAGTAAAAATATTACTTTGAGCAACTAAATTACCACGTGATTATGTAACTATACTCCTTAAAATGTTTAACATGGTTAGGGAATACTAATGGGCCTGAAAGCGGAAAACTGTGTAGGTTTTGTGCTTTTAGGTTTGGAATTACATTGTCGTTTTTCCTGGTTGAAAGGTTTTTTTTTTATATGAATATTATGTGTATTGATAATTACGAATGCAATATCAAATTAATTCTGTCTAGGCCTGTGGCATTAGTTTTCAAATTATAAATTATATTTTGTACTCCTTCAGTTATAACTTAATTTCCTTAATTGTCATATATCTGTAAATTATTCTAATAATATATTTAATCCTTGTAAACTTTTGGTTATCTAATGCATCTTGTGGAACGCTGTGAAAATCATGAGCATTAAAGTCTTCTATCTATGGTACACCTGCATATATGTAAGCATTTAAGAATACGTTAAAGTTTTTTCGACTTTTTTTTTCATCTAAGGATTAAAAGATACTTTTTACCGATTTTACCGACTTATTTATAGAACTTTTTGAAGTTTTAAATGCAGTCCCGACATTCTTAGGTTCGTTACCTTCGTATTGAGATAAAGGCTTATTGTCAGTTTAAACATAACTTCTAAATTATCAGTTAGCCAAGGTGCTGGTGGTTTACTTATCTTTGCCATTTCAAATAGTGCATGATAGTCAAATAGTTTTAAACATTTTTAATAGAATTATCCACTATTGCGACAGCATCTCTGAAGCAAAATAAATAACCGTTAATTTTATTGTATGAGTTTAAAAATATAAAGATTTTACTTTCACGAGTGATATGGAAAATTACATGTATTATACATAAAATAGTTGCCTATGTTGTTGCCGTAAATTGATTTAAAACTTCTTTTTCTAGCGGGCAATTCGTACCAAAGGGAGAAAGAGGAAAAATAGTTTTTCAGAATTGAAAATAGTTCCATTGGGTTAGGGCGTAAAAAAGTGAAATATGTATTAATTAGTACGGTAAATTTTCGTGGGTAATAATATATCATGCCTAGAAAAGCTCTCTCGATTATCTTGAACTGATTTTAATTTAAAGTTCTTGTCAATTGCAATATTATTGGTGGAAAAGGTTTGTGAAAGTATATAAAATAAAAAAAAAAGATTGAAATATTTCAACGAGCTATTTTTGATAAACCGCGAAATTTTTTTAAAAAAAAAAAACGCCTTTTTTTTTTCGAATTTAATTGATTATAACAACTCTTTAAAATAAAATAATGCATTTGTACCTGCTTATGTGAGTGCGTCTAATATTATTTTATGTAGTGGGTGCGTGAGCACGTGTAAAGACACACAACACACAAAGGTGTGTCTCTACATGTGCGCGTGCGCGAACAAGTGTATTGGAGAATGCAAAGTACTGTTTAAATATTTAATAAAGCTTAAAATGAGTAAAAGTGAAATCAATCTTTAGATGAGCTCACGATAACTTGCGCTACCATATACCGTATACTTATACATATAGAATTTACACGTGGATGTTATTTTGGAAAAATTCTGCGAATTCACTCATTTATATGTAATAAGCGACATCGCTTATTACATATAAATGTAATAAAAAATTATAATAATTAAATTATAATAATAAAAAAAATTGTTATAAAAAGAATCGCGTTTTTTGACCTCACAAAATCATAAACCATAAATCTGAGTTTTCTCTTTATGTTTATTTTTAGCTTAGTGGATTAACTCATTCAAGTTATTCAATCATGCCTTCTGAAATTCAGAAAATATAAATAAAAAATTTGTTTATTGTACTTTAAGAAAACAAAGGTAATGACTAAAATTCAAGGTGCATTAGAAAAAAAATAGATAAGTTATATGACACATAAGTGACACTGACAAGTTTTCAGTGCAGTTAATCTTGTAGTTATATTTTCTCCCATGAAACTTAAAAAATCGGGTAAACTTATCGTTTGAATATCTCTGTTTGGATTATTACATTTCGATAAAGCATTTCTATTGCAGAACTGCAGACAGTTAGCTTATTGTCATTTATATAAAAACTTTGATAACTTATCTAAATTTTTTTTGTGATGCACTTTGGATTTTAGTCTAGTACCTTTATTTTCTTAAAGTAAAATAAACAAAATTTATTCCTATTTTCTGAATGTGAGAGGACATGATTAGCATGACAAATTATTTTTTTCACATTATATTTATTATTTTTTAACAGCGTGAGTAATTTTATACCGAACTTAAGGAACTAACGAAGTAATACTAATTTTGTATAACTTAAATGATTTCATCCACTAAGCTTAAAGAAAACAAAAAGAGAAAGTTCAGATTTTTGGTTTATAATTTTGTGAGGTCAAGAATTCTTTTTATTATAATTTTTTTATTACATTACATTTATATGTAATAAGCGATATCGCTTATTATATATAAGCGGCCTTGCTTCCCAGAATTATTCCAAAATAACATCTACGTATAAAATCTATATGTGAATATAAGTAAGTATACGGTAGCGCAAGTTACGTAAGAAATTGCAGAAGTGGGGCACTTTAGGTGAGAAAAAATATATATAACATACACAAATATACATTAACATCTAAACATTATTAATTTTCGGTTTTTACTCATTTTTTCTTAGATAGTACTTTGTATTCTCCAATACACTTGTACGCTCACGGGCACATATATAGATACACAAATTATAATTTTTTTATTTTATATACGGTGAAAGGAGCGTTTACGTTCGTATCCGATATGGCACTTTAAGAAGAAGAATAATATAAAGGTGACATAAAAAAGTTTAATATCAAAATAATTGAATTTAAAAAAATGTAAAATGATTTATCCAGTATTTCTCTTGCAAGCTGTAAAATATATACGCAATGAGTTTTTCACAGTAAAGAATAATCATTGCGACACCATATTTTAAAGAAGGAAATGTTCTTTTATGTTTAGACATCGATTATAAAATATTCGGAACCACCCCCACGTCCCAAACCCCTTACGTACCAGCCAATTATTACATTTAAAAATAACCTGTATTTTTCTACCAAAATCCTGGGTAGGACTTCTATTCCCGATGTCTTTTTTTCTGTTAGAATCGACCCCTCTTGCCAAGGAGAAGGGGCTCTGGAGCCCCCAAACGTTGATGTTATGCGGTTAAAAATAACGACTCAAGGTTCATCTGTAACCTCTATCGACCACCAAGTGAACGTTTGGACATCGTCTACTTAACAAAGACCTGGAAGAAATTCTATCTTGGGGTGACAGTAACCAAGTGGAATTTAACTCTACATAAACCTAGGCGGCAGTTTTTTCTAAAAAAGTTAACGTTGCTGAACCCGACATAGTTATGGCGGGGCACTCCATTCCTCTAACATCGTCACTCAATTTGTTGGGCATTAATTTGGGAGCAAATATGTCCTGGCATGAACATGTCGCAGGGATAGCAAGGAGAGCTTCTCAAAAGTTGGAAACATTATTTCGAACCAGAAACCTTTACAACACACAACTGCTCCGCTCCCCCAAACATACATTGCATTTGTTGGATCCTATTTAGAGAAGAGCTGTTTTTCTGATTGGAGACGCGAAACTGACCGGCGGCCTTGCTTCGCTGGAACATCGAAGAACGGTTGGCGACTTGAGCCTATTCTACAAGTATTTTCATGGAAAGTGTTCGAAGGATATAGCCCGCTTAATTCCTCCCAGAGCGGTGCATGTTAGAAATACACGTCGCGCTAATACTTCACATCCGTATGAGGTTCAGCTTGTTACTCCTTGTACAACGCCTTTCAAGCAGTCTTTTATATGGAGAATATAATCCCTTTGGAATAATTTGCCCAGGATTGTATTTCTCACCGAGTACAATTTACAGCGGTTCAAGAACAACCAGAATCGATTTTTCCGCGCACGTGCCGCTCCTGTAGCGCTTTAGGGACTTTTCTGCAGCACGTGTGAGATAAGGCTAACGATTTTTTGAGACCACTCGTGATCACACCTTTATCATATATATATATATATATATATATATATATATATATATATATATATATATATATATATATACATATATATATATATATATATACATATATATATATATATATATATATATATATATATATATATATATATATATATATATATATATATATATATACTATATACTTTTTCTATTGAAATTAAAAATAATGAAAAAATAACATTAGTTGTAGATCCCATGATTCTGAGAACCTAGAGTAGGATGTGTAACACGATATATGTATACCAGGAAACCCATCTACCTTTTTTTCTTTTATATGCTTGACTCTAAATAATTCAAAATAAGAAAATTTTCAGAGTCCTTAACTGTAAGTCCCTGAAAACTCATTTAACTTATTTTCCCGTTTGTTTTTTTCATTTTCATTTGCTTTACCATTGTTAACTGAAAATAACGAAAGAATAAAACAATTTGTAGATTCGTTGACTCCAAGACCCCCAAAAATTATACGAACGTAATACATATGGAACAACTTATCTAACTCCCGTCACAACCCGTTATGAGAGGATGCAAACTGATAGTAGATCGTATTCCGAGTTTGCATCGATTCTTGCTGTCCTCCAGTACAGTCAAACCAGTGTTTTTGAATTTTTAATCCGATTTTTTAATAAATTGAGCACTCAAGTTTTCGTTTATGATGGGTAGATAACATTGATGTAAATTTTTTTGCTGCGCGGTAGTCACAGAGTTATTATTTTCGTAAAACACTTGTTCAGGTGAAATATTTCATAAAAAATAAATTTCCATATACCAGGGTCTCTGACAATTGAATTACCGCAATAAGTTAAATATATTTATAGGATATCCTATGCAAAATGCATATCATCGAAGGGCAAATCATGAGTACAGGCTAGTTTTAAATATATATGTTAATATCGGCTACCAATGTATCCGAATAACCTAAAACGATAGCAATATTTTTTTCTATTAGCATTAAAAACAAGCCTACAGAAAATATTAAAATTCTGCGGAAATTGTTTCACCAAAACCCTGTGTCATAACGGGCTTCCATTTGAACATCTCTGACAACTATAAATAATTTCCCTGCTTCGTTAAATTTTATTATTAAAATAAATTGTATGATTTTTTATTAACTCGGCAAACATCGGTATGTGTCAATAATTTTCAAGAATTTCACTGAATAACTTCAACCATTACTTCTATTAAATTAGAACGTTTTTTCATTTAATTACATCCAACGTTCCCAACTATTCAGACACTTGTCTTTTCCTCTGTTATTTCCCAGCCCAATTCTAGTATGTTCGACTATTTCAGCAACTGGCCCACTAACTTTGCTCATTAGCAGCAAACTGCAAAGTTTTTTATTTGGACGGCATGTTCACTAATGTGTGCCAAGTTTGCTAAAGTGCTTAGTTGTTTGTTTTTCCTAAAAATAACATTTTGTGGTATAAGAAACTTTTAGTTAGTCTTTGATTTAAAAAATGTTTGCAGATAGACTTAGTAATGCCACTGCAAGCTGCATAAATTTTAGTTAAAATAAACCAAATATGTTTCATTGTGCGATTTAAGTAAAATTTTGACAAACAAGGCTGCGAACTTTTCAAATAATGATTTAGTCTAGAGCTAGAGAACATAAAGTATGATTTTAAAATAGTATTCTTGGGCAATAAATATCTTGCATTATTGTCTTCTTAGCCCGTAACTGAATCTTTACTAATTTTACTATGTTAGCTTATTGGAAACTGGGATAGTTTACGGCTGTAAAATCTATATTGCCTGAATCCTTGTCCAAGACGATTGACGTTTGAACATGTCCTGGATGTTTGTGTTTTGTTTATCATTGTTATTGGTGGATATTTGAAGTTTTTTTGTAACTGCTTGACGTTTCTCAAGAACTGCTAGATTCCAGCAAACAGAGCGTTTAAAGTCAAGATTGCTTAGTTGTTGTTGGAGTTAGCCAGTCTGATATTATTCAGTGACCTCCATGTGAAAATTGGAATTTTGGTTGAAGGTATCTACTGAAATTTAGGACACTTGGAGTATTTTTTGTAGTTAGTGGTGGGTATTTTTATTGAATTAAATGTCTTGTTACAAAAAGGAAGTAAAATACCTTATTAAATTCTATGGTTTTCCCAATGATCTTTTCAATTGATATTAACCATTTTTTTAAACGATTTATATTATGTATGAATATGTATATATACATATATATATATATATATATATATATATATATATATTTATATATAATATATATATATATATATATATATATATATATATATATATATATATATATATATATTTATATATATATATATATATATATATATATATATATATATATATATATATATATATATATATATATGTATATATATATATATATATATATATTATATATATATATATATATATATGTATATATATATATATATTAGCTTCATTATTGGTATTTAAGTAAGAATATGTAAACAAAAGCTCGGTTTGTTCAGCAATTTATAATAAAATTTTATTTAATAAGATCAAAGTTAGTAAAATCCTTATTTTCTTATCGAAACAAATGAAAATAACATTGTTGGTCAAAAGTTGTTACAAAAAGGAAGTAAAATACTTTATTAAATTCTATGGTTTTCCCAATGATCTTTTTAATTGATATTAATGACTTTTTTAAATGATTTTATATTATGTATAAATATATATATATATATATTAGCTTCATTATTGGTAGTTTAAGTAAGAAGCTTGGTTTGTTCAGCAATTTATGATAAAATTTTATTTAATAAGATGAAAGTTAGGAAAATTCTTATTTTCTTATGGAAACAAATGAAAATAACATTGACCTACAACATCAAGTACTGCTATGGAGAACATAATAGTACCAAATCATAATTGTTTATACTCGTAACCGTCCGAGTTGTCTCTATGTTAAATATAGGCTGGTACAGAGTGGATGCGATCTCAGGCAACGGAGAGACCACCAATAAAGATATAAATGTTACGAATAATTACTTCACTAATACGAATAATAACAGGAAAAATTTCACTAAACTTAATACTTTAGATAGTTTTCAGAAAACGTTTATTCGGCAACAAACAAAGCCTATTTTATTTCTTTGAGCATTTTTTATCTTTTATTGGGATAGAAAAAATTAAAATAAACGACGACACCATTATCTCTTTTTTCAGTAAAAAGTTAATGTCATGGTGAAGTAGCTATTATGACAAAAAATCACATGAAACTTATCCATGTTAATGAAATTGGCATTCTAACCGCAGAGTTGCATTGTGAGGTAGCTACTGCGGTTAGCAAAACCCTGAATTTACTAGCAGTTACTACCTATTGAGCGCCTTCACAAAACTTTTTTAAATACTTTCAATCTCCTAGTCAAAAAAATAGTTAGATTTAATATGGAAATTGTCATTAATGGGGAAATTTAAAACGAAAAATCAACAATTATATCGCCTTAGTGATCTCAAATATGTAATTTCAGGTATACAATTAAGACTAATAATAGACAGAGTAAGTGTACTTATAAAATTATTACAAATTTTGAAATATGTAGACTTTAAACGGGAGACATATGGCCGGACTTAAGAGACCATGCAGCAGTAATTATATCCCTCAAAATGCCTCCGAAGCAAGTCCAAGGTAGGAAGGTACTATCTATGTCTATATCCTTATTAAAGATACCAAATGATTGTTTGTCAATAATACCCACGTCGACTCCAAATATTCTTTGTTTTTAGGAAGGATACAAGAAGGCATCAATAACATATTTCCAATTAAATAATAAAATAGTCAATTAAAAAAAACGGCCAAGTGCAAGTTGAGCTTGCGCAATTAGTGTTCCGTACGATGATTGCTTAATAAAAAATGCTTTAATAAAAAAATTGTTACGGAGGTATAAAGTGATCAGTGACTTCACAAAATACACTCCAAATGAGTTTTCAACAAAGTTTGTTTCCGATTTTCACTGAAAACGAATGACCTTAATGATTTTTTTTTATATACCAGATAAATTATTAAAGGTAATACATTAGTGATAATTTTCGTTCAATCTATACCCTGTGGAGAATTTTCCAGAATTTTTCCAAAATTTTTTGATCATTACTTTTCGAGATAAGGGGAGGGGATAGTGATTTTTCGCTATTTTTTAAAAAATAATACAATAAAAAGTGTTCATAAGTATTACATTATATATATTTTTGAACTCATGTTTTTACAACTTTTATTTGATACCTCACTCGATGACCTAGTAATTTTTTTTTCGCCTCCCAAAACTAACCCCTTAAGTCAAAATTTAATTTTCAAAACTACCTGGCTCTAATGAGACCAGACACACGGGCACAGACACTGAAGTGATCTTATAAGTGTTCCGTACGGAACAGTAACAAATAAAACAAAGAATTTTTAGTTTTCTTGTCCCTTAGCTTTTATCGAAAAGACTGTGTCATTTTTGTTTAAATTTAGTAACACTTTTTGAGTGATGATCTCAAAAATTCTATTGCCCATTACAAATCATATTAGAAAAATCAAATCAAATTATAAAAGCAAAATTGTTACAAGTAACTGATTAATATTAATAGTAATACAGCTAAAAACTCCGGAATATAATGAACTCGAAATGTAACACCAAACAAATCAAAACACATCCTACAAACTAATTTTGCAGAACCGGAAATAGTCGTGTGGGGACCCATTCCTTTAGCATAATCACTCAACTTGGTGGGCGTTAATGTAGGAAAAATATGCCTTGGCACGAACGTATTACATGTCTAGCAAAGATACCTTCTCAAAAGCTGGGGGTTATTTTGTACTACAAATCTTTCCACTAATTCGGCCAACGGTTGAATAATGCTCCCCCATTTGGAGCTTTGCTCCCAAACATATACTGCATTTATTGGATTCTGTTCAGAACAGAGGTATTCTCTTGATTCGAGACCCAGAACTCACCAGCAATTTTGACTTCTTGGAACATCGAATAACGGTTAGCGACTAGAGTCTATTCTACAACTATTTTTATGGAAAGTGTCCGATGGATGTAGCTTGTTAATTCCTCCCAGAGTGGTGCACGCCAGAAACTTACGTCGTGCTAATACATCACATTCGTACGAAGTTCAGCTTCTTACTTCCCCTACAACCCTGTTCAAGCAGTCTTTTATATGGAGAGCCTAATCACTTTGGAGTGATTTGCCCAGGGTTGCGTTTTCCATCGAATACAATTTACAGCTATTTAAAACCAACGTGAATCGCTTTTTCTGCACACGCGTCGCTCCTGTTGCGCTTTAGAGATTTCCTTGCAGTACGTGTATTATGCCCATAATATATGAGGTTCCGCTTGTCACTCCTCGTACCATCCTTTTCAAGAATTCTTTTGTATGGAAAACCTCCTCCCTTTGAAATGATTTGGGTAGGGTTGTGTTTTCCAACGAGTACAATTTTCAGCGATTTAAGACCAACATACCTCATTTCTGTAGCGCTTTAGGGTTTTTCCTACAGAACGTGTGCTCTATCCATAAAAGAAAACACAATTGTAACAAAAGATGCTCGTATATTATTAGGATACAACGAATTGTCCTAAGTACGCATACCTAGTACTCCATCGAAAGCTGACACAGCAGCTTTCGAGCCGACAATGTGGTTGACACAGTCAAAAAGGAGGTACCGCTTTTCGAGGGATCCTCTTTAGGCATATATAGTTAATGTAAAACAACTGAAAACGGACGGAAGTACATATTTCAGCAGTTTATCTACCGTTATCTTATTCGTCAAATCCATCCTGAGACGGGTTTTGCCGTATCACGGTTCGTCAGTTAGGCTAGGATTGGCAAACAAGAGAACAGAATTTACTGGTACTTATCCCAGAAGTTACGGAATATGATAGTAGGACTAAGTTGGGAATGTGGAATCTTTGGCACAATGATACTACTCAGTATATATCACCACTACACCAAACACTTTATTTTTGCACTCGACGCGCGTTTCGCTAACCATGTTAGCTTCATCAGGATCAGGTCAATCATCGTTCCTGATGAAGCTAACATGGTTAGCGAAACGCGCGTCGAGTGCAAAAATAAAGTGTTTGGTGTAGTGGTGATATATACTGAGTAGTATGATAGTAGGATACAACTAGATAGGCATGCGTATTTAGTATAATTCTATAATACTATCGTATTCCGTAACTTCTGGGATAAGTATCAGTAAAATTTGTTCTCTTGTTTGTTAAATCTAGCCTGACTGACGAGACGTGATACGGCGAAACACGTCTCAGGATGGATTTGACGGATAAGAGAACGGTGGATAAACTGCTGAAATATGAACTTCCGTCAGTTTTCAGTTGTTTTACATTAATTATATATGCCTGAAGAGGATCCCTGGACTGTGTTAACCACTCTGTCGGCACGAAAGCTGCTGTGTCAGCTTTCGATGGAGTAATAGATATGCGTACTTAGTACAATTCGTCGTATCCTACTATCGTATTTCGTAACTTCTGGGAAAACTACCAGTAAATTCTGTTCTCTTGTTTGTCAATTCTAGCCTGACTGGCGAGCCGTGATACGGCGAAAAGCGTCTAAGGATGGATTTGACAAATAAGTGAACGGTGGGTAAACTGCTGAAATATGGACTATCGTCCATTTTCAGTTGTTTTACATTAACTAAATGATATATTATTGAGGTATGAATCATTAGGGCTAACAAATAAAAAGAGACAGCATGAACATGCTTTTACACCTATCCACATAAGAGTATTTCAGCGTTTTAGGCGGCCATAAATCGATTTCCTTGTCCCAGGTAGAAAAAAAAATGTTGAATGGGCACAGAATAATAGGCGACCTCTTGGGTTACCCAACGGACCGCACGCGCGCCGGCGTATCAGTCGCAATTTGATCTTCGCTGTAACACTTACAGCGTTTCTCTTCTCGGTATTCAGTCCAAAACAGCTATTTAAAAGGGTGATTTTTCTTTTTTGGAGTTTATCTTGAAGAAAATTGGGATGGATTTGAATATTACAAGTAAGAGCGCATAGATATTGATCATATTTATGTGTTTTTTAAAAATAATTAGTAATGTTTTGAAGGTAGAAATTGTTGTATGTAAACCTGTTTTTCCGTATTAAAAAGCGTATTTATTATACTTCAGGATGCGTCCCAGTGATTTTATTGGTTTTAATAGAAAAAAGAATATTTGCACTAATAAAATATATCAATATTAGCTGTGATTTCTCGTGAAATCGAGGTTTTCATGGTGTTTAAATCAGACGGTGAAAACAACGTGGTATTTTCTATTTATTTATTTTTTAAATTTAAAGTTTTTATTCTATCTTATTTCTAGGATCCGAGGGTACTTCAGATGCTCGAGTAGGAACGCATAGACTACTCTTTGACTAAATATAGGAATAAAACTTGCCAAATTTGAAAGAAAAATTGATGTATCTTGAGAGTTATATTTTATCGCAAGATGAATATTGTGATGAGCAAAAGAAGGAAGTGAAGCAAAAATTTTCCTATTTGAAGTCACAGTTCAAGAAAAGTGGACAGAAGCGTACAAAAAATCAGAAGTTTTTCTTAAAAAGAATGACGAATGGTTACCAGGAACTTTTGAAATACCTAGGGTGAAACGCCGTTGTTCTGGTCGACCAATAAAGTCATTCGAAAAATCAAGTGAGAGGAGCAAACGTAGAAAAATAGAGAAAGTACGCAGTGCTGTAGAAGTAATAACGCGTGCTGCTTAAACAGCCCTTCAAAATTGTGGAGAGAGAATTGTATTCTGTATTCTAAAAGTCATAACTAACTTTCCCCAGACAGTCCAAGCATACAAAGTGTCAAAGCCGCAAGAAAAATAATCAGAACTAAATCCAATAGCCGCCCTTTCAATGTTTGTAGAAGCTGACCTCTCACGGAGACAGTATGAAATAATGAAAAATAGTACCAAGAAGTATTATCCGAGTTACACCGTGTTACAGCAAGTAAAGAGGACTTGTTATTCGACGAAAGAGACTTATCGGGTAACTAAAACATGTGCTGAAATTAACTTACATTTATAGGATCACAAGGCTAAACGTTTGGTCACATATTTGGAGGATGTACTAAAATAATTAAATCTAGAAGAGCGTCAGTATTGACACTCATTTTGAAAAGGGGATGTAACGGATCGCAATAAGCATAATTTAAGCAAAAATGCAGAAAAATGCAATTGACAGCAGCATTTTTCAAGATTGCTTTGTTCTACTACAATTGATTTGTGGGACAAACAAGAAAGTTATTTGGCAGAATACAACTTTCTCTTTGCCACGATACTGTCGGTTTGTAGATTTTTTAATAAAATATTGGATGTTACAAATTCTGAAATTACTTAAATAGAAAATTAGATAAACGATTTGGTAAACAGGGAATTTGTACAAGGAGACATCTCTTTTTGCATGAAACATTTAATGACGCTAACTATGGTCGATGCAAAAGTATGCAATGCAATACTTCAACTACTTCAATAATGGGATGCTACATTTGTCGTATAGTTCAAGGCAGTTTAATGACCTCAATGTAAAAAATAACGTCGACACAGATGTATTACAGTTTGGCCTTTCTGTATTGCACGCTAGGATTTGCATTTATCATACAAGCTTTCTGTCCAAAGTGGCAGCCAAGATCGGACATTGACAAAGAAATTGTCAAGCAAAAAACGGCAGAAATACAAGCAAAATTCAAAGAGCAAAAGGGCTTAACCATATATGTGCTAAAAGCGGGATTTGGTAACATCAATAATGGCAATACAAGTAGGAGATTTTCTGCAATTCCAGAGACGAGCGGTGTCGACTTTAACCTCATAAATCGCTTGAAAGTGATTTTGGAAGTGATATCGAGTGGTCATAAAGTCGACTTGAAAAAATTTGCAGACTATGGATATGAGAGCGCCAAAATGTATGTGGAGTTATATCCCTGACATCCGATTCATTCTACGAGCTTAAAATCTTAATTCACGGTGCAACAGTAATGGGAAAGGCACTTTTGCCATTCGATTACTATCCGAAGAAGCAGCAGAGGAGCGAAACAGGCACTTTCGCGTGTACCGGTAAAATTTCGCCAGAAAATTCATAAGAGAAGAATGCAATTTAGATATCCTCAACAGATTATTGCTCAGCTCAGATCCCTTAATATCTCGTATAAGGCCAAAACCCAAAAAAAAGATCTATGTCGTTTAGTAAAGAAGTAATACAAATGCTTGTTTCTGCTGAACCCAATATTAACGACGAAAGTTCCGAAGAAGAAGAGAAATCCGCGGAGGAAACTAAGGAATGGAGCTCGAGCGCGGACAAAAAGACGTTGTACTCTTCATCATGAATAATTATTTTTGTAATCTTTGTTTAAGTCAACATGTTTTTCCTCAATATACTGTTTGTTTTATATATTAAAATGTATTTTTCTTCAAAATATACACTCCAAAAAGCTTTCATTGCTATATTTAGAAATAAAAGCCGATTTAAAATATCTAAAAACAAAAAAATAATTTTGGCCTCATAAAACGCTGAAATACCCCTATGTGCTATAGTTCTCGGCCGGAGAGGCTCCGAATTGTTTATCAGTCTTGATGATTTTAACAGACAAATGTCTATTGTGACATATTAAATACCAATTAGAAGCTCTTCCTGGATTATAAAGAATTTAATCCAATATTTAGAATATATACTCAGTGATTAGCTTAGTCGTAACAAAGCCTCCATTTGTTAAAAGTAGGGATCTCATTAAAGATAGTGTTAACTTTTTAGTTCTTTTTCATAATAAAGACATTCATAATTTTCAGAAATAAATTGTTTAAATTAAAATATATACTTTCACATTACAAACATTGGTAGAGTATTATTACACATCACCTAAAAATCCAATTACGCCAGCATGTTCTATAAAACAGCCTTTTGCAAAACTATTCAACCGATCTGCCTATTTTAATGAAGCGGTGTGTGATCCGACGAGCACATGAGCACATGTTTTTATAAACACTCAATTCAGCAGAATTCAGCTCGATGTATCATTACTATGTAGTTTCATGATAAATGACAGTATTTCAGTCGTAATTTTATGAACTTCTTTCATATTTATGTGAGTTTTTTCCAGTTTCATGGAAGTTTATACAGCAAGCGACAAATCATTAATTGGACGGACGGGATTAAGATAAAAAATGAAATATTTTGATTTACATATTATAAAAAATTAATAACTAACTGATAGTAAGAGATGCGGCACTTGATTGTGAATTATTATTATTTTAAAATAACAAGAATATCGCCATAGCTCATTTACCTTCATCACCAGTTCCTGTGCCTCGTTATGAACAAAAATACTTTTGAGTAAATCCTACTTGATCTCTAAGTAATTTGTGGTTTTAATTTATTATATAGCCAGTAGAAGCTTGTAAGAAAATAAATTGAAGAAAAATTATTCCTAAATGGCGGAAATTAGAGAAATTAGAAAATTGTTTTTTTTACTTTTTAGTATGTAAGCCAATAGTTAAGTTACTAATTACATCGTAAACAGTTTTGTGAATTTGCAGTGTTCATAATCAAAATTTTGTATCTAGTATTGCAAAAAATCTAGCGAGATTTTACATTTTTTAATAAACAATTGAAAAACTTATTCTCTAACAAAATAAGATGCTTAGACAATTTTTTTAAATCTAAAACTAGAAAGCGTTTTATAGAATACCACTTTGTTAACTTTCTGTTACAGGTGTATTTACGATCCAACAACAAATGCAATTCAGGTCTGGGAAACCATTTTTTATCAGTAGTAAATAAACTTAATGCTTATAACATACAGTCTATCAAGTAAGAACGGGCCCGTCGTATTCTTGAAAAAATGTGTTTCGATAACATTTTCTGCCATCAATGTATTCTTTGATGTGCTAACAATGACATAATTATCTTAGTAAGTTGTCTAATCGCCTCCTACATCAATAATCATCTGGCATCTTCGAGGCATGCTGTCCACGAGATTTTCTACATACTCTAAAAATTTTTCGAATCTCGCGAGACAACAAAGTCACAATCCTCAGAGTGTTTCTTCTGAGCTTTCTCTTTACAAGAGATCAAACGTTTTCAATAGGGTTGGCGTCCAGCGATTGTGAGGGCCGCTTTAGTATCTTATCGTGGGCCCAAGGGAGCCGTTTTGCGACGTAATTTTCAGCCAGCAAAGATTTCTCCAACGTGCTTCGGAATTTGATATCATGGGATATGTTCAAACCTAATTTTCTTAATTTTACCACTCCTTGACGCAGCGGCAATTTCGGGTCCTGTGAAAACAGGAACACGATTCGTTTTTTCGACTTTTGGAGTTACTTTGCCTACCGACGTTTTGACAAGTAGTCGACATTTTTGGTCTCGTTAGAACGACTTACACAAATGATACCGACTTTTTAAAATATTTAGCGGTAGCGGAATAAGTCATTTTAGGCTCCTTTGGATGGGAACAAAGAAAGACTGCCTCGAACCCATGAGCAAACAACTGACTCATTTGGGATTTTACGTGATTTCGACAAAAGTTCGGAATCGACTAATACTTTTACTAAGATGCGTCATAGACAAAGGTTCCCTCTACCGATTTTTTGTTGAATTGCTAAAATTGCATCTACCAAAAATGAATTATCGCAGACACGTTCTTATTTGACATACTGTAATGTTACATCGATACGACGTACTAGACAACATATGCAAATAGACAGTACTAATCAGATACAAAAAGCGAAAAAAAAAAAGGTTGTAGAGTTTACTGTCTTCCTAAGTTTGTAAATGGGTAAAACTTATTTATTTAAATTGTAAAAAAAATCAATCGAACAGCTGTCAGGTGTTTATTACCGAAGTCATTGCCGACAGCCGATACTTGCTGATATTTCGGATCGTCTTGCGTTGTGTCAGACCGATATAACTGTTTTCACTTTGGCGATTTCATGTTGGAGTCACACGAGAAAATAGTCTCAAAATAAAAACGCAATGTAACAAGATATGTCAAAATTGAAATTCGCAGACAATGGTTTAATTATAAAAATGTCAGTGCTAAAAGCTTTTTGACATAGATCTTTTTAATAGTTTATTTAATGAATTGAATGAATTTTAAGAGTTCTGTTAATTGCACCAATAATTATTACTTTGTAACGATAATAATTTTTCTCTTTCTTTTTTATTGTAAAATCTCTTCGTTTTAAAAAATATTACCTTGGTCTCAAAAACCTATCTTGCTTTTATAATGTGGACGTTGGGCAATATTACCTCTCAATAATTTATTTTTATTGCTTTCAGAAAGCACGAGAGAGAGATGACTTATGTAAGAGGCGTTCGAAGTTGTGGTAACTGGGATTTTTATCCAATTTCAAAAATATTTTGATAAAAAGGAATAGTTGGGCTTCACTTGACTAACAAATCCTATATATATATATATATATATATATATATATATATATATATATATATATATATATATATATATATATATATATATATATATATATATATATATATATATATATATATGAATATATATATATATATATATATATATATATATATATATATATATATATATATATATATATATATATATATTGTTAGCTGAATTTTTTGCTTCATACTCCACTGTCGATTTCCAGAGGAAAACACTGCCAATGATTCCCAAAGTGTAGGCAAAAATACCCGATATTGTCTTCAGGTAGCGTGTCATAAAACTTATTTTAATAAAGCTAGATACCAAGAAAGTTTCTGGCTCTGAAGGAATACCTACCATAGTACCCAAAAAGTAAACTATGTTAACTCTATTTTTCTATAGATTGTTTAACATATCCATCTTTCTGCTGGGAATGCGCTACAGTTCACCCGAAAACCAAAGGAGGCAAGACCCTACCAAGCAGCTACTATCAGTTGCACTAATTTATATATATATATATATATTTATGGGTCTAGCACTCGTGCTGCAGGAAAGTCCCTAAAGCGCTCCACGATTCACGTTGTTCTTGAATCGCTGTAAATTGTACTCGGTGGGAAACACAGCCCTGGGCAAGTTATTCCAAAGAGACGATGTTCTCCATATAAAAGACTGCTTGAAAAACGTTGTACGCGGAGTAACAAGATGAACCTCATATGGATGTGAAGTATTAGCGCGACGTGTATTTCTAACATACACCGCTCTGGGAGGAATTAAGCGGGCTACATCCTTCGAACACTTTCCATAAAAATACTTGTAGAACAGACTCAAGTCGCCAACCGTTGCTCGATGTTCCAGCGAATCAAGGCCACCGGTCAGTTCCGGGTCTCCAATCAGACGAACGGCTCTTCTCTGTACAGAATCCAACAAATGCAGTGTATGTTTTGGAGCGGAGCCCCAAACATGGCAGCAGTATTCCATAGTTGGTCGAATTTGAGCTTTTTAAAGAATTAACAGTTGTTTTGGAGCTTTCTGGTTCGAAATAATACTTCTAACTTTTGAGAAGCTCTCCTTGCTATGTCTGCAACATGTTCATGCCAGGACCTATTTGCTCCCAAAATAACGTCCAACAAAGTGACGATGCCCCGACATAACTATGTCGGGTTCAGCAACGTTAACTTTTTTAGAAAAAACTGCCGCTTGGGTTTTCCACTTGGTTACCGTCACCCCAAGATAGAATTTCTTCCAGGTCTTTGTTAAGTTGAACGACCTCCTGCTGTCTGCGGATATTCGCCTGAGTAGCCGATGTTCGATCGTTCAAAGTGAATGAAGAGATAAGCGTACTGTCATCTGGAAAGCTGTAGATTGGATTCCCGGTCTTTTCCAGCAGATCGTTAATGTAAATGAGAAAGAGAGTAAGAGGCAGTATGGAGTCTTGGGGCACACCGGCGTTAATAGTGAAGGTGTTAGAAAGAAATCCGTCGATCGCGACTCGTAAAGAACGCTCTCTGAGGAAACATGAGAGCCACAAACAGAACTTTTCAGCCATACCACAAGAGCGTAGCTTAGCCAACAGTCCATCGTGCCAAACACGATCGAATGCCTTGGATATGTCAAGAGCAACCGCTCGAGATTCTC
>CM032446.1:77463962-77501462 GCA_019049505.1 Pachyrhynchus sulphureomaculatus
TTTAAAGTTCAAAGTTCAATTCTTTATATATGGCAACAGAACGAAACCTAACTTAAAACTGTATGTTTAGGATAGATAACACACTAAAGGTCCAGTTCGCAATACTACGAGGGTGTTTCTAGGTGATTTACCTGCACAATTTCTTTGCGTTTTGCAATTTTACGATGTTTTTTTTCCAAAAAATGAGTAAACGTAATCTGGAGTGATAGATAGGAGTGGATGAGCGCAGTGACAAAATTTTTTACTAGATAGCAAAATAAGTCAAAATTTATTCGTGACAGAATATGGAAATGACAACCCAATTTAACAAGTAAAATTTTGGTGTAAACAGTTTCGATAAGTCTCAGACTCAATCCGGGATAACGTTAGATAAGGAAGACCAGTTTAGGTAAGAACTGAGAAACCATCAGGATCGTTGAGAGTTTGTTGCTGTCAGACTATCCAGTAAAAAAATCCTGTGCTTGTGAAAAGATCTAAAGCATCTGTACCTAGAGTTTTCTTGATTGTTCATGAACATTTTAGAATAAAAAAAGTTTCTGATCCTAAAACTTTTTAAATTACAGTAGAAAGATGGCGAGGATAGAAGTTTCTAAATTGGTTGCTTTAGAGAACGATGCGAGTTATTTTTCGCGAATTGACACTGTCATCCAATCGATGCAAAGGCCTTACAAGGGCTTTCCATATCCAGAGATGATGACCACACATTCATCTTCTTGAAAGTTGATGTCGACCGTCTTATGCGACTGCAAAGTAATTTTGCTTGGTCAAATTGACGGAAAAGAGTCCACAATTCATAAGGAGATTGACTGAAAGACAATCTAAAATGGGAAATAGGCCATTAGAGAAAAAAGTCCGAATTCATGAGGAATCAAAATTTTACTACAAATGCAGGATCTACAAGGCTCGTACAATTTAAGCCATTACCAAAACCTGTGGATTCGTCGAGTTACAAGATTCACTTAACAATCCCAAGTAAGTGTCCTGAAACCTCTTTCTCTTTAAGCATCTGAACCTCACAGGCCGAAAATTTTCATTAGATGATGAGTTGAAAGCCGTTGTAGTGCTGTTGTTTTTGAGGCGCAAGCAAAAAAAAATTGGAATGAATCAACTCGAGAAACTCTGGAATAAATATATTAGTATAGATGGTAGTTATGTGGAAAAATAGATATTTTTTAAAGGTTGCAAGTTTTCCTTCATAGCTAGATAGAAATTTTAAAAAAGCACCATAGTGTTTATTATTTTCAGTCAATCCATCTTACTTAAAGTTCTTATCGCCTTACTTGCGTAAAGAATAAATAAGATATCAGTAACTTGCATTTCTGGCTGATGTAAGCCGAGTTTTGAAAGCGTATCTGCTCTCTATCGAGGGCTGTTCAAGGCTACAGATCGGTAGAGAAATTGTTCAGCAAGTTCGTAACAATTATCGCTTGGCAGAGCTTTATAGAGTTCTACCCCCAATATACATATAAAAATCTTAGCTTATCTGAAGAACCTTAATACGGCGACACGCGTTATAAGATGGATTGACCGATGAGAGAACAGTCAAAAGCTGCTGGAAAATGGCCTTTGTCCAATTTTAATACTTTACATTTATCTGTTAATATATAATCTGGCAAAAATATTACTCATCATTTTGGTATTATTAATAGTTTTAAAAACGAAGAAAAAGTACCTGCTGAGTACGTATCACTCGATTAGATATTTCGAGGGCGAGTTATGTGTCCCAGATGCACTAATAGAAAATTATGAATTTGAAAAAAAAAGTTAATTTTAGGGCAATACTTTTCAAGATGTATACTTTTAAACTATATAAAAAAATATATTTTTTTGAATACTTTATCCTATCATTATGCATTTAACAAATTATTGACTGGTAAATTGTTTAATTATAAAAAAATTGAACTGTTTTACACTTAAGTAGTCAAATATTTAAAAATAAAATTAAACATTTTGACGAACTATATATGTAAATATTAATGACACTGTATAATTACCAGTTTTAAAATTGTTAGTTTTCTCTTCCATGAAAATAGCTTCCATAGTTTTTAACATGCTATATTTTAAAGAAACAGTTGGATAAATAATTAGACAGATTGAAAGAGAGCCCATCATTAATGAATGCGTAATCAATAAGACTGGGTAAATTTATATTTAATAAGATTTTTAGAATTTTTCTTTAAACATATATAAACAGTACTTAAATTTGCCAGTTGGAACCCAAATATAATATAATAGTATAATAAAAATAATAAGCTGCTATAGTAGCATACGAGTACCATCATAATTAGGTACTTGAATAAAAGTGATACAAAATGATATTGCTAGCTTACTACTCAAAATCTCAATAGCATAGTCCACCTAAAATCTTCACAAATGTGAAATTACAAGAAATTTTACGTAGTTGAAATAGCAACTTCAGTTTTTCCTGTCATTATTGTCGCAGTGTCATGTGTTGTGTGTAAGCCTTTAATCCAAGAGCCAACATATTTCGTTTATACTTTTTCTGACTGTATAAGCCCCTCCTTGAAGATGAAAGTACAATCTTTTCTGAAATCACAATGTCTGAAAAATGGAAGTAAAATATGATTCTTTGCATATTTGCCTTTATCGCTAAACGTTTAAAGGAAGTAGTACTTGCCTATAGCAATAGCAGTACGAATTTTTATTTTTCTCTTTACTTTTGAATTAAAGATATTAGCGATTTACGTCAGATGGCGATGAGGTTTATTGACTACTAATATTTTTAAATATAGCCTTTTTAAATTCTTGCTGCTTTTCTGATTGCAGCTTTACCCAGGTGAGGAGCTCTGAACGGAGCGAAAATGGCATGTCCTATTATGGTGCTTTATAGTTAATTCGCAAAATTTTTGTTTGCCGACGTTATTGTTAGGCTTTACATGTTGTATGTACACAGCA
This sequence comes from Pachyrhynchus sulphureomaculatus, assembly GCA_019049505.1. NCBI lineage: Eukaryota > Metazoa > Arthropoda > Insecta > Coleoptera > Curculionidae > Pachyrhynchus > Pachyrhynchus sulphureomaculatus. Next base: position 77,466,879 of record CM032446.1, read on the forward strand.
GGATCATCATTTTGTAAAACAAAAAATACTTTGAGTTAAGTTAAACCTATGTATAACAAAGCCTCTTTATATAAATCTTATTATCTACTCACAGAGAATAGCGAAAATAAAAATCCATCAGGACTGTTTGCATCCTTAAAATTAATCTGCATCAAAGTCGATTTTTCGCTTAACAACAGAAGATAATTGAGGAATTGAGGACCGTGTTACTATAATATGTTGTTTTAAAGAGTAGTGGGCAACTATGAAGTATCTAATTTTTATTTTAACCCAAAAGGAAATTTAATAATATAATGACTAATAGCAGCTTCGTATCTTTTAGGTAGTCAAAATATGTAGGTAAAAGTTGCGAACGAAATATTTCTTTGTTGTATAAGTGCCGCGCACAATAATTGTATACATATTCCTTAATGCAGCTTTGAAAGCCATTAGACACGTATTTTTCTTTTAAAAATGAAGTAATTTTGAATGAATTATAAAAACCGACTAGTATTTTTTAATTGAAATCTTACATTTGCAAGAATACTACTTACTTATATTTTTAAATCAGTAAACCGGCCAAGTGCAAGTCGGACTTGCGCAATTAGTATTCCGTCCCGTGATTGTTTTTAATATAAAAAATTTTGTTAAGGAGGAATAAAATCGTCGGTGATCTTCCAAAACACAAATGAGTTTTCAAAAATCAATAACTAGGACTCGGGCACAAAAGCAATTGAATTGATAATATGCATGTAATCTACGCCTTATTATTCCAGAGTCTTTTCGAAATTTTTTGATTAGGATTCTTAGAGATAGGTGGCTGGACAGCAATTTTTGGCAATTTTTTCAAAATAATACAAAGGTAAGTTTGCACAGGTATTACATCATATACATTTTCAAACTTGTGTTTTCACCAGCTTTCATATCATACTCTACTCAATGACCACGAAATTTTTTTTTCACCTCCGTTTTCACCCTCTAAAACTGGCCCCTTAAGTCAAAATTTTACTTCTAAAAGTATACGGTCGTGATTAGGTCATCAATTCGTATATCGGTGGCAAATTTCAACTTTCTATATCAAATAATTTCGGAGAAAATCGGCTGTGACAGACAGACAGACTTCCAAGTGATTCGATAAGTGTTCCGTTTTTCAATTTTAGTACGGAACACTACCAGGGTAGAGGACGAAGCTCAATAATTTGTGATATACTAAAATAATTTTTTATATGTTTATTCTTTGGTTTATTTGTTGAATTTGAACTCTTGCTGTAAGAGTTAAAAAACAAATCCATTACCGTTAAAAATTTTTTCATAAGGCTTACCGTTCTTCTTTAGTTTCCGAAAACCAAAAATTTGAATTTTTCAGTACGGAGTCGATATTTCTATGTTTAATTGGAATGTTTGTATTTTTAATACAATTTGCCATTAGTCACAAATGAATCATTTAAATAAATAATAAAAAGCAGTGTCCCAAGAATGCTTTTTTGAAAATTTTCTCAAAAAAAAAAAGAAAAAAAAACGCAATCATTCTTTGATGACCTACTTTTTAGGTTCTATTATTAATAATTTGATTCACGACAATGTAGGCCCTAGATAACGAGCTGTAACAGCAAAATAGGAAAAAGGCAAGGTGATCTACCTAGCACCTCTCGTGTAAACATGTAGTTCTACAATAAACACAGAATTTGACTTCCTCACACTAAGGAATAACTCTTTCCAACCATTGTAATGATTGTATCCTCGACTATAAAAAATTATGCTAAGGTTGGGTAACTCATAGTCCTTTTTTAAGAATTTTTTTTTCGTAGTAAAATTTATTTGTGAATTTTAATATTTTTTACACATAATACTAGAGGTCTTAAATTATTAGAATTTTTTTTTTGCTTTTTCTCATGATTCATTTCCTTGGTTGGGCCGCTTGAACAGGACCCTCTTTAAATCTGGTTGACATGATATCTGGACTTTGCTTGCACGTTCGGCGCGCCAGGTATACACTGACTGCGTCGACATGCTTCTATTCTATCGCATTGTTCAGCCTGTTCCCGACTTTTCCAGAGCAAATAATGATTTCTACCGTATTTCTACATATATTTAATATAAGCAAATGATGTTTTTTTTCTGAGAAAATCGATTTGTTCGTTATCCCAACCAAAGCCATGAGATGTTTTCCTAATAATATATAGTCACCCCTTAATTCCTTCTCCTGAACAAACTTTGCCAAAAAACTACAAGTTTCTTTCCTTTTTCAAGTACTATAAGTGTACCAAAATTGAAAAAACTCGATATCTCATGACGTTTAAGAGTTATTGTGCCAATCGGCAGACAGATTGATATACAGAGATAGATGAAAAATAGAAACTATGTTTTGGCAAGGTATGAGAAAATATTATCATCACCTAAATAAAAACAGCCTAAGTTTTAATTTTACAAAGAACTTTAGCTTTTTTTTTTCTTTAAGTTGGCCCAAAAGTTACTTTACACATACAAAGTCACTTGAAAAAAACACTTCACCTTAATTGATTAATAACTTGCTCAAAGTAAAATTTGTTTATGAAGTATTGTATATTGGAACTAGAATGACAGGCGTGTAATTTAGAATTTATTAATTTATAGTACGTTGCGTGTAAAATCGATTACGTTGTTTCTGTCTCATGGTTACATAACACAAACTAGTTATGTAATTAGAATAGAAAATGCGGTAGCTTGTAAAATTTTGTATAATCGCAATCATGTGGTAACTCGATCCTTATAATTACTTAACTGAATGTATGTTTTGTTGACGGCCATTTGCAGAACACAATCGTTAGAAAGGTAGAACCACAGCCCTTGAGACTACACATATTTGATATGGAATTATTGACATAAACGTTCTTAACGTCAAGTCTTTTTCTTCTTCTTCTTCAGCCTTCATCGATCCATTGCTGGATATAGACTTTCCTTATATCTTTCCACTTTTGACGGTTTAGTGCTTGTCCCATCCACATAAATCCAGCCATTCGTTTGAGGTCATCAGCCTAATGTTTAGGAGGGCAAAGACAAAGGGACAAAAACCTGGAAGAAATTCTATCTTGGGGTGACAGTAATCAAGTGGAATTTAACGCTACAAAATCCCAGGCGACAGTTTTTTCTAAAAAAGTTAACGTTGCTGAACCCGACATAGTCATGTCGGGGCACTCCATTCCCCTAGCATCGTCACTCAATTTGTTGGGCGTTAATTTGGGAGCAAATATGTCCTGGCATGAACATGTTGCAGGCATAGTAAGGAGAGCTTTTCAAAAGTTGGAAATATTATTTCGAACCAGAAAGCTTTAGACTCCACAACAACTCTAATTCTTTACAAAGCTCAAATTCGACCAATTATGAAATACTGCTCCCATGTTTGGGGCTCCGCTCCCAAACACCCACTGTATTTGTTGGATTCTGTTCAGAGAAGAGCTGTTCGTCTGATTGGAGACCCGGAACTGTCCGGCGGCCTTGACTCGCTGGAACATCGAAGAACGGTTGGCGACATGAGTCTGTTCTACAAGTATTTTCATGGAAAGTATTCGAAGGATGTAGCCCGCCTAATTCCTCCCAGAGCGGTGCATGTTAGAAATACACGTCGCGCTAATACTTTACATCCGTATGAGGTTCAGCTTGTTACTCCGCGTACAAAGCTTTTCAAGCAGTCTTTTATATGGAGAACATCATCCCTTTGGAATAATTTACCCAGCACTGTGTTTCCCACCGAGTACAATTTACAGCGGTTCAAGAACAACGTGAATCGCTTTTTCCGCACACATGCCGCTCCCAGAGCGCTTTATGGACTTCCCTGTAGCACGTGTGCTAGACTCTTAAAAAAAGGGCGCACAGTGGGAAATAATTGGAAAAGACCTTAAATTTCAAAACACTCTTAAAAATTATTATTGTTAATTTTTAATGTGGTTTAAATCCCAAGTTTTTCTACCTCGACAAGCTTTTTTCAAATAGCATTCACAGAAGAATTAATACTGCCCCCAAAGTAGTCCGAACCAGAGATCACTGATGATAAAGAAAAGATGAAAAATGGAGCCGTAGGTAAATACAAAAAGGCAATCTTAAACGATAGATAAAAATAAGGCTCCAAAACTACCACCAAAAGGAAATTTACACCCAAGAAAAGTTAAGTTATACATCTGGTGGAATTTTTTCGAATTGCTACTAACCAATCAAATGATCATCAGTAAGATTTCGAGTCAACGAGATTTAATGAAATAGGAAACCGCACTGGTCAAGCAGTAGTGCGTAATTGTGCATCAAGACAATGCTCGGCCACATACTGTACGAGTGGCTATAGAAAATTAGACCAGTTGACATGGGAAGTTCTATCTTACCCTGTATATTCCTTTGACATTGTTCTATTCTATTATTTTGTTTCTTATTGATCTTTCTAACTGAAATTTTTTAACCTCAATTCTTCAAAATTTGGAGGTTGTAAAAAACACGACTATGTTATGTATTTCGACTATGTTTTTTAAATCAAATAGAATCAAAAATCTATAAAAAAAGACATTAGTTACTCCTAGAGTTGACATAACATTTATTGAATTTAATGATTTCTAATTTTTTTTTTTTTTAATCTGATGTTTTGTAGCTCTCAACTTATTACATATTATAGATAAAATGTAAAAATCCGAGTACCTTATTTCTCAAATTTGTATAAGAAAATTTATACGGCCGAAGTTATTATTAAAAACATTCCTTTTAGAATTTGAATGTATTTCAATTAATTAGTTGACTTAAAATATAAAATATTTGATTTGCACACAGAATATTTTAAATTACGTGTTTCAACAAATGAGTTACTGAGAAATTTTAATTTAGTTAAAAATTAAAATTTTTAGAAATTCGATTAGGTATTGAAATGACGTATAACTAAAAATAAGTTCATCTGACCAAGTTATTATATGGCAACATGGAACATTAGACATTTCCATTATAAATAAAATTTCTTGCTGATAACTTCTAGAACTGGTGTTATATACCAATCAGAGTTTCCATCTTCTTGGTCTTCTTTGTCCCCCTTTTCTCGTTCTCTTATGTTGTTGGGTCTACGTGTCCAGCCCTTCTTCCTGTTGTTTTCCCTGGTAAACGTCTTCCATTAAAATTACTCCGAACTCAAATCATTTATTTTCTCCTTGATCTTTCTAGTCTTCTTCTGCCTACCACTTCCATTATCATCACTCTTCTTTTAATATAATCATTTTCTTTAATATACATAGTCTTGTATGCTTTCATAATCTAATCCCTCTCTTACAACAGAAAACTTCCTTCGGCCCAATCCTGGTAAAACTGTATCCAGCCTCTTCCACTTAAAAAACAGAGATGCCCACTATAAGCTGAAAATTGTTTGAAATGGACAGGATGCAACTTTCTCCAGACAACCCATGTATCTGGGTGTCACTTTAAATAGAACCCTGTCGTTGAGCAACGCTTCAGTGCCCTTGTACCATGTTACTCTGCTGCTGAATATGCATCTCCAATCTGGGAGTGATCAGCTCATGCTACTAAGCTGGATGTCGCTCTCAACAGCACATGCCGGCTTGTTACAGGTTGCTTAAAGTCAACTACTACGAGTCAACAGTATCTGGTAAGTGGTATCGCTCCCCCCTCTTTATGGCGAGCCTCTTTCAGTCAATTTGAGCGTAGAAAACAGCTGGTAGATCCGCGACACCAAATGTTTGGACAGGCTACCACAGCAGCACGACTTAAATCGCGCAAGAGTTTCCTATCCGCTGTCACTCCATTAACCTGAACAATACAGTCGGAGAGAGTTAGGCGATGGAAATCACTGTTGAACGACAAAATAAGGAGCTGCTGCTATAATCTAAATAGGAACTACTACTTGGTTTATACAAGAAATGAAAAACCTGGAGAAGTTTAAACCATCTTCGCACACAGGCTGGTAGATCTGCTGTTAACCTGGTCGGGTGGGGCTACCAGGATGAATCAACTCTCTGCTCATGTGGATAACAGTAGACCACCTACTAAATTGTCTGGCACTCCAACACCTGTGCTGACAAAGTGATCTAGCGGCCGCTAACTTGACAGATTTCTGAAGCAACACAATATGATGTCTGTGATCTAATGTAATAATTGTTCGGTTATGTGACTAAGTGTTTATCGTCATGTACATATTTTAATCTGTTTATTTATAGTTTGTTTGTTTCATACAAGTTTTTTAAATGTTATATCTACTGTACATGTATTGCTTTGTTCTATTTCATTCTGTTGGTTTGGACACGAAATAAATAAATACTTTTACCATGCCATTTCTGAATCTATCAATCCCTATCACTTCACTTTTTTAAGTTTATAATTAAATGCAATGTGCCGACTAGGTACATTAGTGTTGGTCTAACCAATTACTCAATTATTCTGACCATTGACATTATGTTCGTAGGCAACTAAAAAGCAATTTTTTTCATCCTGCTTACTTAATTTAATTTAAAATGTTCTATTGAAAGAAAAATATAGATTTTTGCCAGTATATCAAAAACCTTTGTATAGGTGATCAAAAATATTCAAAATTATATTCTGTATGATTCCCTAAAATATTTACTACTTGCAAGTAAAATTTACTGTTTTTAAACGGCTTGATCGTTACAAATTTAGATTAGACTAAATTTATTCGGTAATAAATAACATCAAAAAAAAAAAATTACGAAAGTGAAATAAAACTAATTGACAAAACTTGTCTTACCTCACCGCTTTGCATAAATCCGAAAGAATAGGGATTAGCTTTCATTGTTGCATTTTATATGAAATTGATCGCAATATATGGTTTTATTTTTACAGATATCAACTTACTTTCCGTGTATAGAAAGTAATAAAAGCATGAAAACTGTTTTACTACCTAGAAATATCACAAAATAAGGAGCTTTAACTTCTTTTCGTGACGCATACTTAAGGGGCAAGAAAACATAAAACAATTTTAAAGTCTTTATCAACAGAAGATAAATTTTATAACTTTTTAAAATGTTCCATTATGTTTCTAGTAGTAGGTTTAATTATAGTTGGATTTTATAAATATCAACAGATTTTATAAATATAAGTAGTTTTTACTGTTGTGGTTTCATATATGTACAGGGTGAGTCAACGATAGAGTAAAGTTCATTATCTCATTTGTTTCGGGATTGAAGGAAAAATGTTAAATACAATAGTTTTAGCGAATGTTAAGATCCTTAGTTTAAAATTACTTTTGAGTGTACAGGGTACTTCAAAAAAGTGTGGCCGATATAACATATGTTTTTTAAAACGGAACATCCTATTTTCCAATTTATTTTTAAATTCTTCGTAAAATTTTATAACTTTTTTATTAATAAACCTAGTAGTTTTTCTAATATTTAAATTTTATTTTTAAAATACTAGTTTTCAGTTTTGTAAAAAATTGCCAGTAGCGCCATTGTTTCTGAAGGTGGAATACTCATAATTGGTACGAGCGTTCTATAGAGATGAAAAAAAAGATATATGTAAAGAAATTTGAGTTAGATGCTATAGGGTGTCCAAATAAATTTATGAATTTTAAATTGAAAAATCTCAAATTTTTTAAATGGCACACCCTGTATATTATTATTTTTTCTAAGTACACATACCTATTACTCCATCGAAAGCTGACATAGCAGCTATCGCGCCAACACAGTGGTTGACACAGTCAACGCTTAAAAGCAGGTAGCGCTTTTCGAGGGAACCTCCTTAGGTGCATGAACTTAATGTACATAAAACAACTGAAAACGGGCGAAGTCCATATTTCAGCAGTTTACCCCACTGTTCTCTTATTCGTCAAGTCCATCCTGAGATGCGTTTCACCGTATCACGGCTCGTCATTCAGTTATCCCAGAAGTTACGGAATATGATGGTAGAATACAACGAATTGTATTAAGTACGCATACCTATTACTCCATCGTACGCTGGCACAGCAGTTTTCGAGCCGACAGGGTGGTTGCACAATGAGTACTTAAAAGCAGCTAGCGCTTTTCTAGAGATCTCTCTCATGCACATGAAGTTAATGTAAAACAACTGAAAACGGACTAGCCGTGATACGGCGAAAAAGGATGGATTTGATGAAGAAGAGAAAAGTGGGTTAACTGCTGACATTGCACTGCGTCCGTTTTCAGTTTTTTTTTACATTAACTTCATGTGTTTAAAATTTTATTACTTTTTTATTAATAACGTTATATTAACTTGGGAATGTGGAATCTTTGGCACAATGATACTACTCAGTATATAACACCACTACACCAAACACTTTATTTTTGCACTCGACGCGCGTTTTGCTAACCATGTTAGCTTCATCAGGAGCGATGATTGACTCGTCATCAGTCAATCATCGCTCCTGATGAAGCTAACATGGTTAGCGAAACGCGCGTCGAGTGCAAAAATAAAGTGTTTGGTGTAGTGGTGATATATACTGAGTAGTAATAACGTTATATACCTAAACCTAGTAGTTTTTTCTAATATTTCATTTTTTTTTTTAAAATACTAGTTTTCAGTTTTGTAAAAAATTGCCAGTAGTGCCATTGTTTCTGAAGGTGGAATACTCATAATTCGTATGAGCGTTCTATAGAGATGAAAAAAAGATTATGTAAAGATATTTGAGCTAGATGCTACAGAGTGTTCAAAATAAATTTATGCATTTCGACTATTTTAAATTGAAAAATCTCAAATTTTTTAAATGGCACACTTTGTATATTATTATCTTTTCTGATAGATTTTATAAAACCCTCCAACTTTCATTAAGTATGTCATATACCTATTTCTAATAGTTTTCGATTTATTTTGAATTTTTCAATTTTTACCCTTGTTTTTAATACACTTACGCTATTGTAAAAACGTAAACAAATAGTTAATAATAATTTTAATATAGTTTAACTTATCTAGTGATTAATTATTATGATGTAATAAATGTTCAAAAATATGCCCGTCTACTTGAATACACATGTTTAGTCGTTTTACTATATTTTCCTTCACTTTCCTTAGCATAAATAACGTTATTGTCCTGTACGCATCCCGTATCCTATTTTCCATATCTAGTTGTGTTGTAGGGGGATTCACATAAACACGATCTTTAATGTAGCCCCATAAAAAGAAGTCTAAAGGTGTTAAGTCACATGATAGAGCGGGCCACTACTGATTCATTTTTGTGGGTAACGATCGTTTAAAAATCCCCGAACTTCCCGGTGGTAATAAGTAGGAGCTCCGTCTTGTTGAATCCACATTTGTTCCCTTTCAGATTTATCAACTTCTTCAAGAAGCTGGGGTAACTCGTTTTGCAAAAAATTTGGATATCTGGGCCCGTTAAGCGGTTCGCGGAAAAAATATGGACCAATAATTCGAAAATTTAATATTCCACATCATACTTTAAGCGACCAATGGTTTTGGTTTTGAACTTCCCGGACCCAAAATGAATTAACTGTTGAATAATAATGCATGTTATGGCTGTTAATTGCGAAAGTAGCTTCATCAGAAAACATTATTTTGGATAAAAAAATTGGATCGGCCTTTATTGCTCCATTCTTAGTCGTACAAAAGTTTACTCGTCGTTCAAAATTACGGTCTTGAAGTTCTTGGTGTAGTTCCATATGAAAGGGATGATACTTGTATTTTTCTGTGGTGCGATTAGCCGGAAATTGGTAAGTGTCAGATAAGTCAGCTAGTTGGCGGCTGGTGACCTGGGGATTATCTTCAGCATGAAGTAAAATCTCCATTTCTTTTTCCTCATTGGTAGCATTCTGGTTTACTACCTTTCGTTTCGTATACTCAACGCTACCACTACCATCAAACCATCCCATTAAGTACTGAAAAGATTTTCTAGATGGTATACGTCTATTACGGTACTTCGCTCCGTAAAGCCTTACTGCCAAAAGACAATTTTTTCCGCCTCGCCCAGTATATAAACCATATTAATTAATTCATTTTTAGGAAAATCCATAACTGTTACCTTTATACGTCACTTACTACAACAAATTAAACTATTTTTACTTGCTTAATAGACATGTCAAAATTTGACAATGCCTACATTTTTGTTTTGTCTTGGCAACTATGATCTTATAGCGTAAGTGTATTAACAACAAGGCTAGAAATTGAAAAATTCAAAATAAATCGAAAACTATTAGAAATAGGTATATGACATACTTAATAAAAGTAAGTAAAAAATCTATCAGAAAAAATAATAATATACATGGTGTGCCATTTAAAATATTTGAGATTTTTCAATTTAATGTCAAATGCATACATTTATTTTGAACACCCTGTAGCATCTAACTCAAATTTCTTCACATATATCTTTTTTTTCATATCTCTGTAGAATGCTCGCTGAAATATTAGAAAAACTACTAGGTTTAGGTATATAACATTATTAATAAAAAACGTTGTAAAATTTTAGCAAAATTTAAAAATAAATTAGAAAATAGGATGTTCCATTTAAAAAAACATGTTATATCGGCCACCCTTTTTTGAAGTACCTTGTATACTCAAAAATAATTTTAAACTGTGCACCTTAACATTTCCTAAAACTACTGTATTTAACATTTTTCATCATTCCCGAAACAAATGAGGTAATGAACTTTACTCTATCGTTGACTAACCCTGTACAAGGTGCTAGGTTTGATATTTGCTAGAGTATTAACATATAAGGTAAAGGACTGGTAAACAACTAGCTAAAAATATACCTATTTCGAGATATGAATTTGAGATTAAAAAAAAATGTTATCGTCTATTATCAGGGAGCCACTATCAGATACATTTTAAGATGAAAATAATTAATGGAAATGTGTTTTTCCCAAAATTATTACTTAATCATTAGTATATTTTATTAGGTGCACAAATTAATTCGGTAACTTTTTGGTGTTATTAAAATGTTAGCGATTATAACTTGAATAAGAAACATATTCTCCATTATTCTTCACATAGTGTGACTATTTTTTAGAGAGCTGGCGGATTCTCTCTCTGAAAAAATATAGTGGTATCGAGTTGGTGAATTCAGTTTTTTTTTTGATGTCCTTCAGTAAAGTGAAGTGGGAATCAGCAACATGATGTAGCGACTGAAGTAACTACTAATATCTGAAGAATAGGCCTCATAAACAGTAAAGGTATGGCTTGGCTTTGTCTAAAATGTTCACAATCGCACAGATCAAAGTAAACAATTGTTTTCACGTTGAAATGCCGGCTACCATATTTTGCATCGCATCATTTTATGCTTCACGGCAGTTTTTCATAAATTTAAAGAAATCATTTGGGTAGCTTTAGACGCATTCATTTTTGTGTATTTGAAATGAAATTGGATTTTGAGATACTTATTTCTAAGGTACCTAGTTAATTTTTACACCAATCAAAGTAAAAAATTGTTTTCACGTTGAAATGCCGGCTACCAAATTTTGCATCACATCATTTTGTGCATCACGGCAGTTTTTCATAAATTTAAACAAAACATTTGGGTAGCTTTAGACGCATTCATTTTTGTGTATTTGAAATGTAACTGAATTTTGAGATACTTATTTCTAAGGTACCTAGTTAATTTTTACACCAATATGTTTTAAAATTAACTTTAAAATACGTACGCACTTTCGTTTAATAAATAAAATAACGTTTTGGAAAAAAAGTAAAATGTAATAAAAACACATTTAAAAGAAAAAAAGTGAAGAAAAAAATTAAGTAAATTTTCGACTGATTAAATCCATAATAGGTCATATCTCGGTTCATTTTTTATCATATATTTATTTTCATATGTATCTTGATGCTCTATCGCAGTCCCAATTCACTAGGCTCCAGAATCAAAAACCTTCTGTATAAGTCAACATAATCCTTAGAAAACCTCAGTGACAATAAACAAATTGTTTAAGACGGTTTTTTCATCTCGTTGAACTGCTGGCGAGACTCGAAAATTTAAAGTACAAGAGTAGATGGAAATCACTGGAAGTCTGGGCTGTAGGGAGACGGTCAAACTGTTCTCAGCCAAAGTCTTGTAGGAGTTGTGTCACATTTGCAATTTGTGATTGGGTATTTATGAACACGGTATTAACTATGATAGGAAATTTTTAGGTTACAGAGTTATAGGTGTCATTCTTCTGGATTCCTCCTGTGTTAATTGAGTAGGTGTTGCTAAAGTTCCGTTGATATTCTGCCGGCGTCTTCAGAGCTTGTTCCAAGCTGTGACCTCTTCGTAATGCAGCAAGAATCTGCTACATTCCGAGTAAGTCACATATCGGAACACGCTCTCAAGAAGCCAGCAGGATAATCGGCGAAACGTCAACATCACTGATTCAATCGACATAAGAGGAGTCACGAAGAATATCTACAAAAGATAATAATTAATTCTGTATTACGAGACGTGGTTTTCTAAGTGTTTCGCATTAAGCATTTGCCTCAATGGCTTTCCCTTGTTGCACGAAGCCAAACGCCTTGTCTATATCAAAACACTATGCAGGTGATTTTTTGAGTGGTTAATATCTGTTTAGCTTTCGTCTTTACTGGCGCTGATATTCACGGCTTGTCCTTTTCATTTAGCGGAATGTTTCATTCTTGGTGACTAGATGACTTAGGTGCACTGTCATGAGGTTTCACTTTACTTTGCTCCATAAAAAATTTTGGCACCGGTCGAGCAGAAAATTTTAGAAAATTCAGTTTAGCAGGAACAAGTTTATAAAGAAGCGAACGAAAAATTTCAAGAAAATCTAATGAGGGTTGTGTAAAGACAAACCTTCGATTTTGGGATCGTCAGCAATAAATTGCACTGATCTTTTTTTAACTAAGCTTAATGTGCCAGGTCGTGTGTCAGAGATAAATTTTATTATTTAGATGAATACCTACTATACTTTTATTTTGGTGCTCAACTAATATAAAATATGTTAAAACTGTAATTAGAGCTACTTGACGTAGACCTCTGTAATTTTTGGTTGAGTTTATATCCAATGAAATCAGACCTGACATGAACGGTTACACATTATATTATATGAACATTGCTACATAACCAAATTCAATTATTGGGTTTAAGGCATAATTTTTTGTCGACTGAACAAGGTCCAAAAACCATAGAACTGTCCATCCTATGTTATATCGTTAAAATTGTCTTAAAGAGATCTATAGCGAGGGTTAAATAGGCCTTGTCAATAGGTTTTTAGTTAGTCAGAATAATTAATATTATTTCTGCATAAGTAAGTTATTTATCAACTTGAAGTGTAGGCAAATTTAAATAACATGTCATTGTTTCAATTTTAATATTAAATTTTGACAAAAAATTTGCATGCAGTAAAGCCTGCAGTAAGTTAAATTTTAACTTAAAAATTGTAAGAAATTTGTTGTATATTCTCTGAATTTAATATTTATGCCTATATATATATATATATATATATATATATATATATATATATATATATATATATATATATATAGTTAAATTTCGACTTAAGGGTTAGTTTTTTTTTTACCAGGTTATCGAGTTGGGTGTCAAATGAGTTCAAAAATATATAATGTAATACTTGCGCACAATTCTCTTTGTATCGTTTTTAAAAAAGTTCGAAACATCGCTGTCCCCTCACCTTATCTCGAAACGTACTGATCAAAAAATTTTGAAAAAATTCTGGAATATTCTCTACAGGGGTTAAACAAAAATTTCAAGGTCATCAGTTTTCACTAAAGATAGGGGAAAAACCTTGTTGAAAACTCATTTGGGATATGTGATCATTTTACACTTCCGTAACGAAAATATTTATTTTAAAAGCAATCAACCTACTGAACACTAATTGCGCAAGTCCAACTGGTTATTTATATATATATATATATATATATATATATATATATATATATATATATATATGTATACATATATATATATATATATATATATATATATATATATATATATATATATATATATATATATATATATATATATATATATATATAACCGGGTGAAGAGTTAAGTTTTGTTGTTTTCGTTTAAATATACACATTTCAAGTTTGAGTATTTGTGAGGACCTCCAGACAGACTGACCTTATTTGTTATAAGTATCCATTTTAATTTGTTATAATTCGTTCCAGTTTACAAATACCTTATAAATATTTCACTAATTGTTAACGACTTCAGAAATTCCTAACAAATATTCTATGTTTTGAGGTTAGCTTTAAGTCTACTTAAACAATTGTTGATTGCATGCGTTATGAAATAAATGAGATAAATGACCCTCATGCAGAGCAATGTCACGAGAACTATAAAATTCTATGTGGGTCCTAGGTGCTAATTAAATTTTTTTAATAAAAAGAGATACCTGATATATTAAACATATGTTAGAAAAATGATGATTATTTCTCTGTATATATAGATTCATTTTCTGGGTAAAAAGAGTAGTTTACAGTAGATAGTGCTGTCACTTCTTTTCAAGAAAATTCAAATTTAAAATAGCTGCAAAAAATAGATGAATCAATCGAGGACATCTCTTAAAATATAATATATGTAGAATCATTTCTTTAACGTAAGTTCTCTCAAGGGCCATGCAACGAGGGGTGGATTAAATGCACATACCAAATGACATTAAATGGACTTTATCGTCAAACATTGACCAAAATTATTGTTAATACAACGTTGTCACACTGAACTAACCTGAATCAAGTTAGGTTGTGTCGACATTCGCCCTTGATCTCTGTCACTACTAAATTTTGGATGGTATGGAAATAATTTATTTTTATTACGCCAGTATTTGGAAATTACTTTGTAAGACTATCTCCATAAACCGCTATAAGGTATAAAATTACTACAGTTCAATTTGACTATCGCGTAGATATCTCGAAAAGGGCATTATACCTAATCTAAATATTAGTTAGTGCCATACTGTGTATGCAACATATTTTTGACAAAACACAGTTCTCGTTTTCATATTTTTGAACGTACACTTGCTACTTATAAAGTACTTATAATAATTTTTTATAGATTGCATTGTTACTCAGTAACTGATACAAACTCTCGCCTTTACTTATCTTGTCATGTGTATAGAGTTAATAATTTCAGCAATGATTTTCTTAGATTTAATAAATACCATGCCATGACATAAGTGTTCAAGTCGCTGGAAGGACGAATTATGAGAGAACTCTTATGTTCATAGGTAGGTACTTCAAATCCTATATTGTTGAATTGATACTGGAACGTTTTATGGAAGAAACCTAAAATATATATGGTATGTAAACAATGCCCTGATTATTTATCAAACATGCAAGCTGTTAAAAAATATTATATCTACTAAGTAACAGCTTGGTGGTCGATAGCTTTTACGTGAATTAATTTTTTTGTCTGTCTATCCCTGTATATCCAATTAAATTGAATTTATTAAAATGATAACACTTTCCAGAGATTCAGTCAAATTCATGAAATGATACAGGCAGCTTTTTAACACATAACTAAGTACAGAACGAAACATTATATATTTTTAGAAATTTTGCTGTCAATCACTATCGAGAATATTTTATATACAAAGAAAATTTTTGTCAGTTAAAATGACTGTAGGGCTTATTATATTGGCTAATGCTCATAAAAATTCTTAATATTTTTCTGACATCCTTGGATATTATTATATTGTAACCATCTTTTATTGCTGTTTATGCGGCATCCAATTTTCACAAGAGGCAGAGCATATTTTTTTTATTACTATGCAAGAAATGGCTATTTGTAAATTGGAAGTATTATTCATATTTTACCATAAAATTTATTGGAGTTGTGTTTATAAGCGCGCCTGTCTTTTTGATGTATGCTATTATCGATTTACATTTATATTTTTACCTTCTTCACGTTGACTAAAAACGAAATTAGTTAATACTCATTGGTGTCAAGTTGGATCTCGACATGGGTACGAATCAAAAATTCCCAATTATTTTAAAAGATCTTCAGAATCGTGTTAAAATATTTTTAATATTCCAAATTTTTTCATTTTCGGTTCCTAAAGAAGCAAGTAATTATATGAGTATTTGAATTTAAAAGTAATGATTGCATGCCTAGAAGTAGCAGCAATGACAACATTCTGGGTTTAAAGTATTACGTTCCTGGATTTTCGAATTTCAGAATGCTATGTCACCCAACGAGCATCTCTAAATGCAACTGCCTGAAGTACTTCGATGTCGGTGATCTTTTGTTTTTTGAGGATGTATTAAATGGTATTCTAATTCACTCAATGCAAAACGTTAACAAACCGGTATAACCTACCTTATCAATTACACATATAAGATCTATGATGCTACCCACATCTACGTGGTGTTCTCCTGAACGACTACCTTGAATGGTTGCTTCTGGCACGACAATTTGCAAATTTACAAAATGTGAAACTAAACCTTGACTACTGGATATCTGAAACAAAAAAAAAAATGTTATCGAAACAACTAAGTCCACACATATTATATTCAGTAAATTGTCATATTCCTTATTTCTTATTTTTTGGGAGTATTTTTTTAAGTTCAATACTTTTTTATAAGTCAACGATTGCATTCAATATAGAAAAAAAAATTGTGACAAATCATACATTTTTCTAAAGGCAAACCTTGTATAGTTTATCATTTTATAATTCTGCCACTACTATTGTAAACATATCGATATAAAGCATCATAGCTTTATTTAGTAGTCTCTGACATATTAACTTTTCAAACAGTTGAACTTTTACACTTTCTTATCCTAGTTTTTTAAACTTTATAAAAAATAACTCCACCTGCAGAGCCGATGGATGGATCGAGTAGCCAAGCCGGTCTGTTGCTGGTCCCAAGCCCGGGTAAAGGAAGAGGGTTGAGACGATGGACCAGCACCCCAGCTTTCGTAAAACCCTAGACATGCTAAAAATTTCGACCCAAAGCCTCGGAATTAGGACGAAACAAATTACGACGAATGCTACTAAAACCGACTATGAGATTGGCTACATGGAATGTGCAAGGATTAAGAACCAAACAAGATGAAGTTTTTAAACAACTTGAACAGAAAAAGGTGGATATTTCTGTTCTGACTGAAATGAAAAAAAAAAGGGAAAGGAAATGAAATTGTGGAGAAATATATTCATTTCGACACTGGAGTATGTAAGAGTATACGCGCAAAGAGAGCCGTTTCTATATCGGTCTACAAGAAATATAGAAACAATGTCTAAAGCTGGGAAAAAAAAGTAGATGAACAAATAATAATGCTCGAAATGAAGAAGAATGGTGAATAATAGGAACATATGTCCCAAGGGAAAACTAGTATAATAAATATTAAAGATGCGTTTTATGATAAACTGACAAACATATTGAAGAACATTAAGAAGTATGCCTACTTGAGGACTTTAATGCCAGAGTTAGTTAAAAAAAGACAAGA
Source organism: Pachyrhynchus sulphureomaculatus (assembly GCA_019049505.1). Taxonomy (NCBI): domain Eukaryota; kingdom Metazoa; phylum Arthropoda; class Insecta; order Coleoptera; family Curculionidae; genus Pachyrhynchus; species Pachyrhynchus sulphureomaculatus. Next base: position 77,484,190 of record CM032446.1, read on the forward strand.
ATCCAGTAAAAGGATGCTACGGAAAAGATTGATTAAATGAAAATGGACAACGTCTTATAGAAGTTTGCAAAAGTTTATCTTTAAGAATAATGAATGAATTCTTTTCACACAAAGATGTACTTAAGTTTACATGGATACAGCCGACAAAAAAAAAACTGCGCTTAATCATTGACTACCTGATTCAAAAACAAACGTCAAGGCTAAAAACAAATGGTTGTACGGGTTTTTCGTGATGTAGAATGTGGATCCAACCACAACATGGTCATAGCAAGAGTTATTATAAATTTCAGAAACACAGAAAGTAAACAATAAGAAGAATGTTTAATTACGAACAGCGAAATAACATCCTAAAAATATAATAGCCAAAGCATGACTCAGTAAAATTTCTAGACAAATTATAGGCAACACAAAAATCAAGTATCAACAACTTAGGAAATGTATACACATACCAATCACCCTTGGAAGCGATAGAACCCAAACAAGGAACACGAAGTAACAAATATAAATATTGGTCGAATGAGATAGATAAAAAAATAAAAAACAAGAAAAAAGCCTACAAAACATGGCTTCTCACAGGCGATCTAGAAGATAGAATATATGTCAAATAGAATAAATAAGTAAAAAGAACGGTTAGTAAGAGGAAAAACGAACGGTGAGACGAAAAATGCGAGAAAGTAGAGAGATGCTTAGGGGGATGAGAGTTACAGAAGCTTGGAAGACAATTAAAATTATAAGAAGAGAACGAAAAGATGGAACAAATATAAACTTAATTCGTCACCAAGAATGGGAAAAATACTACCAAATGTTATTATGTGAAAATAAAGATGAGTTTAAGGGAGAACTTAACGAAATCCTGACAGCGGAGGATCCAGAAGTAGAAAGAATAAGTTTAGAGGAATTTAAAAGAGCATTGAATTACATGAAAAATGGAGAAGCTGCAGAGCAGGGAGACATTCCCATTGAGCTAGTGAAATATGGACCAACCACTTGATTGAAAATGGTAGTAGACCTTTTTGACGATTGCGGGCAAGAATATTCCATCTGACTGGAACCTAGCATATATTGGTTTACAAGAAGAATCACAGAAAGGTATGTGGAAACTATAGAGGAATCAGCGTCACTAGCGCCTTAGGGATGTTGTAGTTGTAGTACCTTGACTCTTCAGCAAATATTAGGAAAATGGAAAGCTCGAAACCTACCGACTCACTTCACGTTCATAGATCTGGAAAAAGCCTACGATTCAGTACCAGTAACGAAAGTTAGCCCTAGTAATACTTATGTTCGAGCAATATACAACATTTACAAGAATCCACAAAGCGCGATAAAAACTAAAAACAAAATATCTTCACTGTTTAAAGTAACTAAGGGCTTGAAACAGCGATGCTGTCTGTGACCCATAGGAAGCGCTAGAAGTATGGAGGAGAACGTGTATAAGAATGGGGATATAGATTGGTAACCAATTCCTAACAACTATGTTCATTGCAGATGATCAGGTGCTCGTTTCAATTTGCGAAGAAACTTAGATTATATGATGAGAAACCTGAACGAAAAATATGAAACATGGGGTTTGAACATAAACATGAAGAAGGCAGAGTATCTTAGGGTGGGTGAGGATGGGAAGAAGAACCAGATTTGAAGATGTGGGAAATAACTAGATGTGACGAGTTTAAGTACTTGGGAAGTGTAATTTCCAACAAAGGCTCATCACAGAGAGACATAAAGTACAGAACTTAACAGGGTAAACAATGCGTAGGGATTCTAAACTCTTTACTTTGGTCAAACCGGATAGAAATGAAAACAAAACAGACAATCTATAGGGAGATTGAAAAGCCGATATTAATGTATGGATCAGAATGCTGGCAAATCACAAAAAAAGATAAGCAAAGGATAGATGCGGTAGAAATGGATTGATTAAGGTTAGTATGTGGAATATCTAGAGAGTAGCACGTCCAAAAAAGAAGAAATCAGAAGACGGACAGGAAGAATACATACAATAGCAGAAAGCATAGAAACCAGACAGTTAATTTGGTACGGACACGTGACAAGAATACCCGACTAGAAAGCCAAAAAGAGTATTTGAATATATTCCATCAAATACAAGAAAGAAAGGAAGACCGGCACTAACATGGATCAACGGAATAATGGACATAATGAGAGACAAAGTTATCCACGAGAATGATTGGAGAGAGAGAGGGGGGCATGGCATCCGAAATGTGAGATGCGGCAGAAGCTGTAGGATCCTCGTTTTATTATGTCCTTCCTTAAACGAAAATTATCTGTAAGTTGGCCATTTGGAATAAAGCTTAAAAATTAGGGCAAAAATTGTCTTTTTTTCCTTAATTAAGGTCTTGGGCCATTAATGCAACTCGATGCTAATCGTACGTGTAACTTTCTAGATGTTAAATTTACTTAGACCAACTATCCCTCAATATAAAATTCCCAAAAATAATAGTTTGCTATAGTAAAAGCAAATGTAATGTTCTTACGCAGTAAAGTGCGCAGGTAAGAAGCTGTATCTAAAAAGTTGTGATGAGATTAATTGTTTTGGTGGTGTGGTCCGTGGTGGAGCAAAGATACCACTTGTCAAACTTCCATATCTAACAATCTGTCTAATAGACCAAATCTATTATGTTAGTATAATTATAATGACAAACAATATTCAAAAATATGCAATGTATAGAATGTACTGCTTAAAAAATTATTCCGTACACTTCTACATTTCTTGACCAACATCGTATCTATAAAAACATAACTAAGTATTATTTTTCGGGAGACTACCACTACTACTAACGAATATTGTACAGATTCGAAATATCCTCTATTTGTACGCAACCTGTTATGAAAGTATTTCTAAAAATAATTTCATAACTTGGAGAATTGTGAATGTATAACAAAGTGTTACCATATTTTTTAAAATTATGAAATTTATAAATATTGGAAGTAAAAACCTCATATTGTGTGAAAAAAATGATGAAACAAAGAGGTATGGATCTAAATCAGAGCTGCAATTTCTTTCAAAGTGAAATTAAATTTATTTACTTAAAAAATAATTTTGCCTAATTGCTTAAATTCAAATAAATTTTAATACTCCGTTGAATATTGATAACATATATGAATATATAACATTTAACATTCATTTTGTATGCGTGTAATGTGTGTATGTATGAATAACTATAGAACGAATAATGTAATTTTTATGCAATTGTTTTTAGTCAGTTTTTCCAATATATTTTAATAAAATTGATTAAGACATAAAGAAACTGTGAGGAAAATAATATGAAAGGATTGTCTATTCAAAGCCGGTAAAATATCTTACATAATTAATCATATGTAGTGGAACATTATTTACTTTAGATCATCACAGTGGCTGCAGATACTTTCCAATATTTAGTAAAATCAGAACTTCAGCAATTGGTACATAGATAGTAGTTGTTTGTGGAAATGCAATAAAGGCCGTGGCAGCACTACCGCGCTGTCTAAAAGGTACTGTGAACTACAAAAATGTATGTTTCGGCACTTAGACAACGTTGACGGATATTACTCCTCAGGATGTGAAAAAGGGTAAAATCCCTACTCAGGTAGGGAGGTGAAAAAAAAAATTGGTATTAATTGTTTTATTAACCGCTTTTTTTTTTTCTTAAATGATTTCATAATGATTAAGAAAAGTACAAGATCACTTTATAAAATATAATTATACTGTAACATCTTTGAACCTGTTTTAAAACTTATTAACAGAAATAAACATACTTGTAATAAATGTAAAAACTTCTCACTTAGTTAATCAGGTAATATATAGATGGTGGTTAGTCAATAAACTTTACATTTAACAGTTTCGGATTGGTCGCAGAAAATTACTTATACAACTCTTATTGCAAATACATATATGATTAACCATCAGGAAGTCAGTTTAGTTTAGTAAGTTAGTTAGCAAGTAACGAGACTTCCGTAACTTTATATCAAACCGATGTTTGCCATACATCCTTTTTTCTTGAAAAAATTGATTTTCAAAAGAGGTGACATAAGTTGGCCTTCACGTAGCTCTGGTTTGATGCCGATTAATTTTTTCTTATGATAATAAAGTTAATAAATGAAAACAAAATAAAACAAGCTTTGCACCTCGGAATAATTAAAAAATATGCCTTTTCTATCTTCTATGTACCTGAAAAAATTAGAAAGAGCTGGTAATATTTTAAAATTGCGTTTTTTTATGGATCACTTTGTAATTTCCAAATTAATAATTATAAATATAGTAAAATTGTAAAAAATTCAAAATTACCAGTTCTGCCAGAACAATTTATAGATTTAAAAAAAAGGTTAGTAATTGTCCCTCTCATATTTATTTTCGTATATAACATTTTCAAAATTGTATTCCCTAAATTTAAATTTATTAATTTAGATTATGTAAATTTAAACTTAATAAAAATTCACAGGAATTTTCCAGCTTCCCAATACAATTTTTCTCGGGTTCTTGTCCCTGATATTTGATAAATAAATTAGGCCCTTTTTACATTCCCTTATTATAATTTATCTGGCAACGTTCCACGCTTTTCAAATTTAAGACGTATACGGGTATATCTTAATTGGCTAAAAAGCCTTGCTGTCTGGGAAGACAAGATCGAAAAGATAAGGTATGATTAGGTCTGACGTTGCTTAATTCATTACAGAATTTACGAAAATGAGAGATATATAAACTGAAACGATATAATCTAATTTAATCCGGCTAAGTTACACAATAATAAGTTAAGGGTTAATTAGGAAAACAAAAAGGTAAATTAAAATTTAATTGCCTGTTTGTTCTAGATATCAGCACCAAAACAAAATAAACAGCTCTCCTTTCCGGATTTAGATCATCAATTTTCTTCCTGTTGTAATTATTACTGCCCATACACGTGCAGATTTTCTGTTGATCTAAGAAAGGTAGCCAAATGAAATTTGGTAGAGTAATATAATTGAAACAGGCAAAAGTTAGCTCAAAACTGGTAAGCGGGTATATATATATTTAATAATATATATATATATATATTTATCTATTATATATATATATATAATAGAAGGGAGTGTCAACTTTGCGTGCAGAAACAGACTGCTTCTTTTCAGGAAATCTGTTTACACGGGTGTCTATAGAAATGGGGTGGCTAACATACTGGCTACGTCCCACGGGACTTAAATCCTTTTTGAGAATTTCGTGTAACGTAGGAGGCGATACGTTCCTACAGCTACTGAATAAAATGTTTGTTATGTCTCAGAGTGAGACACCAGAGATGAAGCAATCAAAAAATCTCATAAAATGATCTAATTCTGTCTACTAGAATTAAACAAAAAAATCTAAATATGGTGCCAAAAATCCTTACTGTCATCTGAATGGGCTCCTCACATTGGAGTTAAAGATTATCCAGACTGGAGTTGGTACCTGGAGGCTACAGAAACAGCTTATTAACTAATTATGTCTTGCCCGACATTAACGAGGGCTGGATGAAACCTCTTGGGATCTACAATAATTTTAGACCAGTAGTGCATTAAGGGGATTCAACAAGAATATTATTCCGTTTAAGAGATATTGGTACTCCAAAATTCTAAAGTAAGTTAGGTGTATATCGAGCTTGTAAAAGGCCTAGTGCTCTAGCCATTTTGTCGAGTTTTTAGTGATATATTTATCTATCTAATTTATATATTTCAGATAGAAATTTACCGGAAAATAATACATTTTTTAGTGTAAAAAGAAAAAATTATTAAGTTTTTTAATTCTACTGAAAGTTCTTGAAAACTACCATGTAACAAGTCATGTATCAAAATTTTTGAGGTAGTTGCCTCTGAATATCCGTGAATTTTTGGATATTTCATGCGATTTTCTAAATTGACGTTTAACGATTTAACAAACCTATCAAATTTCATAGATCAGCGAACAATGAACGTTGAAAAGAAAAACTAGTTGCATATAACAAAAGGTTGTAAGGCATCTACCTAGCTAAAGTATAAAGAAAGAGTCTGTACAGTTGCTCAGTTGATAAGATGTCTTAATACACATACGCTCCACAGCCAATTCTTGAAAACAAGAATTACGAGCTGCATTGAAATTGAACTCTGTTAAAACATGAAGAGGCCAAATTGTATTGGTATTAGATAAATCTTAATATAATACCAACTTACGAAGGTCTACCGAGAAATACAGTGAGAAGACCGCCAAATATATGGATTTGAAACCACAAATAGTGTTGCTAAAATTAGATATTTTGTTAAGATGTTTTTCATTACAGTACATTTGAATTTTTTTAGTATTTTATCTCCAAGAGTATTGAAAATACAAATAACAAGAAAATTACGAAGATTTGGCCACTTATTAAAATTATAAGCTACTACTAAAGTATGTTAATATGTAAGATCAATAGCTTGACAACTCATTTTCAAAATCAGGTAAAAGTTTATATGTTTAACATGAATATTAGTATATTATAGAGTAGTAGTAGTAGCAGCGTTTTGCAAGTCTAGGAATGTCATGACATATAATAGTTAGAATGAACTATACCAAATACGGATACCTAGTACTTAATCAGAGATTGATACAGCAGTCATAAGCTGACAGAGTGGTTGGCACAGTCAGCACTAAACGCAGGCAACGCTGTTTGCGAGGGATCAACCTCAGACCTTATGTGGTTTATTGTAAAACAACTTGTCGATCCTAGCCCGACTGATGAGCCGTGATAATGTATCTCGGGATCGATCGACGAATAAGAGAATAGTGGCTAGACTGCTGAAATATGGGCTTTGCCTGTTTTCAGTTGTTTTACTATAAACCACACATAAGATCTGAGGTTGATCCCTCGCAAACCGCGCAGCTTGCCTTTAGTGTTGACTGTGCCAAACACTTTGTCGGCTTGTGACTTTTTTTTATGAGTCTAGCACACGTGCCGCAGGGAAGTCCCTAAAGCGCTACAGGAGCGACACGTGTGCGAAAAAAGCGATTCACGTTGTTCTTGAATCGCTGTAAATTGTACTCGGTGGGAAACACAGTCCTGGGCAAATTATTCCAAAGGGATGATGTTCTCCATATAAAAGACTGCTTGAAAAGCGTTGTACGAGGAGTAACAAGCTGAACCTTATACGGATGTGAAGTATTAACGCGACGTGTACTTCTAACATGCACTGCTCTGGGAGGAATTAAGCGAGCTACATCCTTCGAACATTTTCTATGAAAATACTTGTAGAATAGGCTCGCCAACTGTTCTTCGATGTTCCAGCGAATCAAGTCCACCGGTCAGTTCCGGGTCTCCAATCAGACTAACAGCTCTTCTCTGAATAGAATCCAACAAATGCAGTGTATGTTTGGGAGCAGAGCCCCAAACATGGGGGAAGTTTTCCATATTTGGTTGAATTTGAGCTTTGTAAAGAATTAACAGTTGCTGTGGAGTGTAAAGCTTTCTGGTTCGAAATAATATTCCCAACTTTTGAGAAGCTCTCCTTACTATGCCTGCAACATGTTCATGCCAGGACATATTTGCTCCCAAATTAACGCCCAACAAATTGAGTGACGATGTTAAAGGAATGGAGTGCCCCGCCCTAACTATTTCGGGTTCAGCAACGTTAACTGCCGCCTGGGTTTTTGTAGCGTGAAATTCCACTTGGTCTCTGTCACCCCAAGATAAAATTTCTTCCAGGTCTTTGTTAAGTTGAATGATATCTCGCTGTCTGCGGATATTCGTCTGAGTAGCTGATGTCCGAGCATTCACAGTGAATGAAGAAATAAGCGTATTGTCATCGGCAAAGCTGTAGATTGGATTCCCGTTCTTTTCCAGCAGATCGTTAATGTAAATGAGAAAGAGAGTAGGATACAGTATGGGGCCTTGGGGCACACCGGCGTTGATAGTGAAGGTGTTAGAAAGAAATCCGTCGACTGCCACTCGTAAAGAACGTTCTCTGAGGAAACATGAGAGCCACAAACAGAACTTTTCAGACATACCACAAGAGCCAACAGTCCATCGTGCCAAACACGGTCGAACGCCTTGGACATGTCAAGAGCAACCGCTCGAGATTCGTTGCATTGTTTCAAACATGTGTTACATAAGTCAGAAGATCTCCTGTTGATCTATGTTTACGAAAGCCATAGTGGTGATCGCTAATAATGTTGAATCCTTCAAGATATTTTAGAAGATGCTTTTCCATGACTTTCGTTATCACTGAAAGCAGTGCGACTGATCGGTAGTTATTTGGCAAGGTCTTCTTGCCTTTTTTAGGTGGCGCCAGATGCTATTTTTGGTGTCTACCTTCATTAAAAATACGTTTTATGATACGCTGTCTGAAGACAATATCAGGCATCCTTGACTGCACTACGGGAATAGTAGGTGGTGTTTTTCCTTGGAAATCGACAGTAGAATGTAAAGCAAAGAGTTCAGCCAACAAGTTCGCTTTCTCAACGGATGTCGTTGCAATAGAATTACTGTCTGTGTGAGTGGTGGTATGGTGGATTTGGTGAAATTTTAACTAACTGCCTTAGCCACTGACCAAAAGGACCTGGAATTGTTAGGACAAGCGAGAAGTTTGTTTCTAATTCGTTGATTGTGCCTCCTTGGTTTCGTCGATAATTTATGATGATGGTGTTAGGATTTTCACACTATTGTCGGTATGCAAGATGTTTAGAAGCAACAGCTTCTTTGCATTTTCGGACAAACCAGGGCTTGCCGTTGGAAGGGCATTTCTTCGAAAAAGGGATGTAAGCTTTCATACCAGCCAAAATAACATCGGAAACCTCCCTGGCGCAGTCAGATAGGTGGTCGGATCGAAAACAAACGTCTAACCAAGGGAAAGTTCGAAAATATTCCATGAGATCTTCCCATTTAGCAGATTTGTAGTGCCAAATCTTGTGCGGTTTAGGCGCCTCGCAGTCACTAATTGGTAGGATACTTGATGTCGAAAGCAGTTTATGGTCGGAAGAACCTAACGGCGGATGCACTCCCCGTCTCGATCAGGGATCCGTTTTGGTTCGTCAATAAGTTGAGTTAACCCACAACTGATTGAGAATGATTCAGTTGATACTGTGGACATTAAAGTCGCCCAGGATGGCAATTTCTGCATTTGGATAGTTAATTTGTAAATGATCGATGGTGTCTGCAAGAGAAGCGAAAAGCGTTCTAAAATTAGTATCACTTGGTGGTCGATAGAGGATACGGATGAACCTTGTGGTTTGTTGAGTCGTAATTTATGCACTGAATTTATGTTCGAGTTTAAACCTCGTATGTTGCAAAAATCTATTTTAAAATTATGATCTCTGCATGTCGACGCCCCTGAACCAGCCCCCACCCGGAGATCCGAACGGGGGGCTATTTTACTTCCGGAATTTTTTGTATCCAGGTGCTTCACAATGCTATTTGGTCCCACAGTCCGGGAAATCGGCACAGCCACGAAACGTTAAGCAACTTCACGCAGCCTAAACCGATGCGATGGTATCACACCGGGCGATGTTGGTGGGATCTGGGCATCTATCATCTAGGTTGTTCTTTAAGTCGCCTTCTACGACAGGCAGAACGTACCGGGGGAGATATTCTATCCCACCCCACCACGGAATACGGGGCGAGACGGGGTACTGTGTCAGCCTTTCGTTGAATACTAGGTATGCGTATTTGGTACAATTCATTGTATCGTACTATTGGGCTCCGTAAGTACTGGAAATTCTGTTCTCTTGTTTGTTGATCCTAGCTCGACTGATGAGCCGTGATACAGTAAAACGCGTGTCGGAATGGATCGACGAATAAGAGAACAGTGGATAGATTGCTAAAATATGGGCCTTGTCTGTTTTCAGTTGTTTTACATTAAACCACATAACATATAATAAGAAATTTTTACACTCTTTGAAATTTATTTATTTTAATGGTGCTTTTTTAATTTTTTTTATAACAATACTAGAAAACGATATAACGAGTGTCTAAAAGTAGTTCGAAATCACCTACGGCTGGATTTGCCAAACTGTTATACTTGTATAAACAATATTTTCATGTGTAAGTCTATAGTTTTTTCAGAAGTGTGTAAAGTATATCTTTAAAAATTAGTTTTATTGCGAACTGTTGTCTCATTGCGTACTTCTACGGCGTTCAAAAATTTAGTTGAAATTTTAAGTCCAGTAACTTGTGTACTTTAAATAGTTTTCACGGCAATCACAGAAAAAGTAAAGTATGCAATTCGTATGAAAAGAATGAGTTATCTCCATTACTTATTGCACGATGTACTATTTTAGTTGTTTGAGCAATATGTAAAAAATATAATAAGTGTATCTTCATGATCACGATCACGATCACGATCTGCCTATTTCAATCCACCACTTGATGTAGGCTTTTCCCATTTTATGCCATTGCCAATTATTCTCTGCTTTTTTATCCACTGATTCCTGCCCTTTTCTTGATGTCATCTCTCCATCTTGTATTTGATTTTCCTGCACTTCTACGTTCAGACCACGTGTCCGATCCACCTTCATTTAAATTCTGCCACCTTTTCTAATACATCCACGACTTTAGTTTGTTGTTGGATCCATTTGTTGCGCTTTGGATCGGTTAATTTAATACCCAACACTCCCAGTACGTGCGCTCGCTGTGTTCTGGCTAATCTTTGAGCATGTCTTTTTGTGATACTCCTGTCTTAGTTCCATAGGTAAGTGCACTGATCGTACAATTTTCTTTTTAAAGTGTTGGGTATATTTAATATAAGACATTTTACCTTATCGAGAAATTTCCTCAGTTATCCGGTCTTTGGTCTTAGTGATTTTCTGTTCTAAGTATATATAATTTTTAATTTTTTCTAGAGGCTGGTCGTTAAGCGTTATATTCATGTGTGTATTTGTGTTCATCATGATCTTCGTTTTGTTGAAATTGATTGTTAGTCCTACTAACATGAAGTGATAGTCTAGTTTCGTAATCATCGCTTCTAGTTCAGCCGGATCACTACTTATTAGAAGAATATTGTCGGTGAAACGCAGATGGTTAAGATATTCGCCGTTGATGTTTATGCCTTTACCTGACCAATTCATTTTTGAGATATTTTCAGGAGATGATGTAAACAATTTGGGAGGGATCGTGTGGCCTTACCTTACATCTCTCTTTATTGAAATTGGAGATGTCTTTTCTCAGAGGAGGATATACATTGTTGCTTGCGAATAGATGTTTTCTATTTATTTTGTGTGTGAACTGTCTATATGACAATTTACCATTGAGTTTATTATCGCTCACATCTCGATGGGGTCAAATGCCTTTAATAGTCGATGAAGGGCATGTGAAAGTGTAGGTTGTATTCACTACATTTATCTATTAGGTTGCTGACTATGTTTAAATTATCCAGAGTATTATAACCCGAGCGAAAGCCGTGATAATGTATCTCGGGATCGATCGACGAATAAGAGAATAGTGGCTAGACTGCTGAAATATGGGCTTTGCCTGTTTTCAGTTGTTTTACTATAAACCACACATAAGGTCTGAGGTTGATCCCTCGCAAACCGCGCAGCTTGCCTTTAGTGTTGACTGTGCCAACCACTTTGTCGGCTTGTGACTTTTTTTTATGAGTCTAGCACACGTGCCGCAGGGAAGTCCCTAAAGCACTACAGGAGCGACACGTGTGCGAAAAAAGCGATTCACGTTGTTCTTGAATCGCTGTAAATTGTACTCGGTGGGAAACACAGTCCTGGGCAAATTATTCCAAGGGGATGATGTTCTCCATATAAAAGACTGCTTGAAAAGCGTTGTACGAGGAGTAACAAGCTGAACCTTATACGGATGTGAAGTATTAACGCGACGTGTACTTCTAACATGCACCGCTCTGGGAGGAATTAAGCGAGCTACATCCTTCGAACATTTTCTATGAAAATACTTGTAGAATAGGCTCAAGTCGCCAACCGTTCTTCGATGTTCCAGCGAATCAAGTCCACCGGTCAGTTCCGGGTCTCCAATCAGACTAACAGCTCTTCTCTGAATAGAATCCAACAAATGCAGTGTATGTTTGGGAGCAGAGCCCCAAACATGGGGGAAGTTTTCCATATTTGGTTGCATTTGAGCTTTGTAAAGAATTAACAGTTGCTGTGGAGTGTAAAGCTTTCTGGTTCGAAATAATATTCCCAACTTTTGAGAAGCTCTCCTTACTATGCCTGCAACATGTTCATGCCAGGACATATTTGCTCCCAAATTAACGCCCAACAAATTGAGTGACGATGTTAAAGGAATGGAGTGCCATTGCCAAGTATTCTCTGCTTTTTTATCCACTGATTTCCTTCCCTTTTCTTGATGTCATCTCTCCATCTTGTATTTGATTTTCCTGCACTTCTACGTTCAGACCACGTGTCGGATCCACCTTCATTTTAATTCTACCACCTTTTCTAATACATCCACGACTTTAGTTTATCGTTGTTGTTTATCTATTAGGTTGCTGACTATGTTTAAATTATCCAGAGTATTATAACCCGAGCGAAAGCCGGCCGTGCTATTAAAAAGTAAATGAACAAAATGAAAACCGATAACAAAATATTTTGAAAAGTAATTAGATGGCTCTTGACTAAGTGCTGTAATTTTAATGATAATTGTGATAATTTCGACAATTCCTGTGATAATAATTGCATATTTGTCTAATTGTTCGCATCGGTCATTATAGATTTGCAATGGACAACTAATTATGGATAAAAGGGTGATTATCCAAATGCAAAGCTATAAATTGCTGTCCATTGCACCGGATCAAATAACTAGTAAATACCGATGAGTGAATGCGGAACACGGATAATAAATTACCTATTCTGCTGATATTGTTGGATTAACTTTTTACTTTCCTTGCTAAGGGAAATACTATAGTGGCGAAAAATCACTCTCTGCATTTCTTTACTTTTTAGGATCACTAATAGACAAAAATATAGTTTCAAATTTTTATAGGTGGGTTTGTCGGGCTGTCTGATGAACTGTCTGTCAGTTTGTCATCACACTGCCGGTCAGTTTGTCAGGCTTTGGCACGATTCCTTTAGAACGAAATAAGATGTCAATAACAAATATGCTATATATATATATATATATATATATATATATATATATATATATATAGATATATATATATATATATATATATATATATATATATATATATATATATATATATATATATATATATATATATATATATATATGCCAGGAAAGGAACATATTGATTTTGGGAAATACAGCTTTCTGTAAAGAGATCAAAGAGTTAAAAGTCGATAAATATTCTACAGTTTTAATAGAAAAAAAAACGCTAATTTTTGGTTAGATAACAAACACAGTTAATTAAACTTGCGTAATAGTTTATAGTCAAAAGTATTAGTTAGAAAAGTAATGAAGATAGCATTAGAGAGGTAGATACGAATAAATCTTTTATATGTCCTTTTCAGAGTACTTAAAGTCAAAGAATCTGACATATATGTTATTTTTTCATAATTTCCAATTTAGACAAAAACACTATTTTTTTTTTCAGTTAGTATCTGTTGGTAAAAATATCGAGTTATTTTTAAAATATTTTCTTTTTGGTATAACAAAGTTTATTTTTCTAGGGATTTTAGCTCTGCGTTTTAGAAAATATAGCTATCGCTATAGAATGATAAACACGTGGAAAAAAAGTCGTCATAAACTGCATCCGGCTGGCTACAGCCCCTTTAAAATGTGCCTCGTCGAGTTTTTCAGCGATGCCAAGCAAGTAGAAGTTGCATCATGTGTAACAATAATAGAGAAAACTATGCGCGGTATCTGTGAGAAATTCGACGGGGCACATTTTAACCAACCAGCGGTAGCCAATTCGGCTTCGTTCTGCGGCTACGTCCTCGGAAGCGACAGCTATATTTTCTGTGACTACGTGTTTGTGAAGGAAGTACTGCACTTTGCTTTTCTTATCAGTTTCGTGTTGGATTTTGATGGTGTCGTCAAATAAAAGGTTAATTATTGAGATATCAACGCAATGCAAAACAAATATATTCTCAAAAATTTAATATCTGTTTTAACCGGAAGTAATAAGAAACTAATCTATTTAGGAAGGTTATTAAAAATGGATACGCTATTAATGCAAACCACTTTGATCCAAAATTCATCTTGTATGTAGATACTAGCAATTGTGTTACATTTTCAAATTTCTCAGATGCTTATATTTTTAGTAATAACAAAGGATATCTTATAATCTTTTTTAATTTACGTGTTCATGGAATTAGATTATTAAAACTATTCTTGGATTTGTTATATATTTATTGAGGTTTCGACCTTCGGAAGAGATCTTCTTCAAAATTTGCTCTAAAAGAAGACATTAGAAGAATTATATCAAGATAAGTACGTGGCTGGTTTGAAAAGTCCGTGCAAAGTCCGAGAGATGGCACCACCGGCGCGTATCGAGGTCATGTTTAGTTAAGGTGCGTGAGATTGCTAGTGCTGTGGGCATCTCGACTGAACGGGTACATAATATTTTGCATAAACATTTGGACATGAGAAAGCTATCCGCAAGATGGGTGCCGCGATTGCTCACGCTTGACCAAAAACGGAATCGTGTGAAGTGTTGCAAGGATGGTTTGCAGCTGTTCCAGAAGAATCCGGAGGACTTTAAGCGTCGTTTCGTCACTGTGGATGAAACATGGATACATTACTATACTCCTGAGACCAAACAACAATCTAAACAATGGGTTACCAAGGGGGAATCGGCACCAAAAAGGCGAAGACTGTTCCTTCGGCCGGAATGGTTATGGCGACTGTCTTTTGGGATTCGCAAGGGATAATCCTCATCGACTATCTGGAAAAGGGTTAAAACTATTACAGGTGAATATTATTCATCGTTATTGGACCGTTTGAAAACCGAGCTGCAAGAAAAACGCCCGCGATTGGCCCACAAGAAAGTCCTTTTCCATCACGACAACGCACCAGCACACACCTCAGCAGTTGTGGTCGCAAAATTAATGGAAATAGGATTCCAACTCGTTTCACATCCCCCCTATTCTCCAGACTTGGCTCCCTCGGAGTACTATTTGTTCCCCAATTTGAAGAAATGGCGGGCGGGACAAAGATTTTATTCAAACGAGGAGGTGATTGCAGACACTAATGGATATTTTGCAGACTTGGACAAATCCTATTATTCGGAAGGCATCAACAAACTAGAACATCGTTGGACGAAGTGTATAAGCCTAAAAGGAGACTATGTCGAAAAATAAAAAAGGTTTACCCCAAACACATAAGTAGTTTTTATTTTTGCACGGACTTTTCAAACCAGCCTCGTAATTAATCTCTTTGTCGTGCATTACAAATACAAAACTGATAAATTACTTATCTAAATTTAATTCTTCTAATGCCATCCTTTAGAGCAAATTTTAAAGAAGACATCTTCCGAAAGTCGAAATGTCAATAAATATATAACCAATCCAAGAATGGTTTTAATGATCTAAGAGTTGTCGAAAAAGTATTGAGCCTTTTTCTCGTTAGAAAGTTTTGGTGCCATATATCTCAGATAATATAAGAAGCATCGATTCGTACTTAGCATCAGTTGAAAGCTGACATTTGTTAGTAGTAGATGTGTAGAAACTGTTAAAATTCGGTTATTTAGACTTAATTTAGAGCATCTCGATGGTGAGTGAAATTTCTGCAAAAGTTCGCTACGTTTTATAATTTTATTTCGATAAAGGTACAAATGTTCTGCAGGTCTGTAAAGAAATTTGGCCTGTTTTGTGGTCAAGATATCAAAAGCAATAGCTAATAGGTGGTTTAGTTGCTTTCGTTCTGGAAATTTCAATTTGAAAGGTGCTTCTCGCACTTCACCACTCATAGAAAAAGTTTGGTAAAAGTTTAGAAAGCAAGTAGTCATTACATCGTCAAGGAACTAAACATCCATCATTATACAGTTTTAAACCATTTTGGAGAAACTAGCTACTAAAAGAAGCTCGAGGTTTGAATGCTACATGATTTCATGCTAAAACTCGATCCAATTTCCATCTGTGAATTTCTACAGAAACGTAACGAATTCAAGCAATTTTTAAAGCGGTTGATCACAGATGAGGAGAAGTAACGTAGGACAATAATGTGCGAAAAAGATCGTGGTGGAAAAAGTAAGAGCTCCATAAAGGATAATAATATATGTTTAGTAAGACTGGAAGAGAATCGTGCATCACAGGCTGCTTTAGCCTGGCCATACTATTGATTCTGTACCGTACTGTCAGTAACGGACAAGACTGAACCAACTGATTAAAAAAAATTGGCCAGAATTAGTCCACAGAAAGGATCTTTCACCATGACAACGCTAAACTACACATATCTTTCAACACTCGGCAAAAATTGAGAGATCTTGGCTTAGATGTTTTAATGAAAATGAAAATTTGTCAGAATTTTTTTCCAGAAACCACAAAGATCTACAATGACGACAACCTAGTGTATATATATATATATATATATATATATATATATATATATATATATATATATATATATCTATATATATAAGAAAGAGTAAGGATAGTAACAGGGCACTGGCAACAAACAATCCTTGGTTTAATTACTGGGAAACGCCCTTATAAGAAGAAGAGATGAGCAATAAAGTTAAAGGCTCTAGTATCTGCTTTTTATTTTTATTATCGAGCTGCCTAATGGTAGCTTCTTCTGGATTCTAAAAATGCAAACCAGGTACAGAAAAATAAGCTCAAAACGCTCGTTTTTAAAATGTGACTCAATGAATTATAAGACTGTATGAGAAATTACTTAACAAAAATTTAGCAGTTAATTCATCTCTGGTGAAGACAATCAAATTTGCATTTTTGTTGGCCAGGTAGTAGGTATGATTACAAAAACATGATAAAAAGACACTTACACAAGTATTAAAAATAAAACTTTATCAATAAACATTAATCAAAAACACTTTTTAAGACAGAAACACAACTGCAAGAGACACCATCATGTTGAAATGGTACTCCATTTTAAAAATCTTTTTTGACATCGAGCTTAGTAACTTATTTAGTGATATTTGAGTCTGAACCGGATATTGTTGGTAGTCTATGTCGTCATCAGGTCGACAAAAAACCATAAAAGCATTAAAGTTAGGGTGTGGTAAATTTTTTTGGTGGATGCTACTATTAGACAAATTATTTATTATTAATGATATTTATTTTTTAGTTTTAATTTTATAACAAAGGGACTTAAATTTGATGAATGTTATTATTAGACGAGTTATTTATTATTAATTATATTAATTCTTTAATTTTATAACAAAGGAACTCATAGGCTATTGTAAAATATTTGAAAGAGAATATTAATATTGGATGTTATTTATTATTT
>CM032446.1:77506462-77539613 GCA_019049505.1 Pachyrhynchus sulphureomaculatus
GCTGGAAGTTATTCGATTTTAAAAGAATATATGATAAATTTTGGAACATTTATTTTGTGTGAAATTTGTTTTTATTTTCGATTTTCTAGAGTTCGAGCCTTGTGTGTGAGTTCTGCTAAATATTTTCCAAAACTTTTACGTGATCCTGATAAAACAATTATTAAATTGTCGTTGTGTTATAAATGAAACTATAATAAAAGCAAAACAAGTTTTAAGCAAAATTTCAACTTTAGATAGAAAATTGTTTATGTTTTTTTCTGATAAGACAACATAATCTTGATTTTAAGTCAATTATTGTTGACGGGCAGTGTTATAGTACACACACACACTCCTATATATATATATATATATATATATATATATATATATATATATATATATATATATATATATATATATATACATATATATATATATATATATATATATATATATATATATATATATATATATATATATATATATATATATATATATATATATATATATATATATATATATATATATACATATATATATATATATATATATATATATATATATATATATATATATATATATATATATATTTATATACAGTCTGTCAAGTAAGACGTGACCGCTTGTATTCTTGAAAAAATATGCTTCACATTTTTTGCCATCAATGCCGCTGTCTGCATCAATTATCGCCTGACATCTTCGAGGCATGCTGTCGACGAGATTTTCTGCATACTACGTCAATAATGTCCAAATTTTTCGAATTTCGCGAGACAACTGAGTCAAAGTCCTCAGAGTGTCTCCTCTGAGTTCTCTTTTTTGTCATTTTGAAAAAAAAATGAAAAATTTTTATCAAATCTGTTAGAGAATCGCGACACCTTTATTAAAAAAACATTTTCGTCAACGTGAAAATGACCAAAAAAACGCATTGTTTATTTGATTAATAAACAAATCTAAAAAAATAACTCTATAAAAATTTTCTTTTAAAAATATCGGAAAGCTGATGTTAAGCCATAAATTTTGGAAAAAAATGATCTATTTTGACCAAATGGTATAAAATGGCGGGCAGTTTAAATTTTAACTAACAAATTTAATTGTACCCATTGGTCTCAACATTTTTGTACTAAAGTTTCAAGGTATTTTTACTATGATAAAAGACATATTTTCTGAATGTTTTAAGCCGATCGGTTTATTTAGTCGACCTGTACAATAAAATGAAAAAAAAAAAAATTTGTCAGTTTTTTCAATTTTGTAGGTTATATACAGACTTGAGCGACTTCATAAATTTCATTACAAAGATTCTGGCTGTTTTTGTCTCGATCCGACTTATATAACCGGAGTTATTCACATTTAACCACTAAAAACGCGTTTCGAAAACTTGGAAAAAGCATAAGTTTTTCGAGGTCCAAAACTCCCAGAGAGGATAAAATCATAATACTGATGTATGTAAGCTATGCCTACCTCACCATTACTTTGACCTTTTTTTACTGCACTACTATGTTTGGTAAGAATGTTTTGCTGAAATACTAATATAGTATTATTAAACTTTATTTATAGTCTTCGATGTTCCTAATTTCAAGATTCGGTTATTTACAAAAATATTTTTATTTAAAGGTAACAAAATTAGTAACTGCTTTCAAAGTGGATCGAAAAATCTGTCAATTTTCATATTTCTCAATATTATTTACCAGAAATGAAAAAATAAGGTCATAAGTAAAACTTACTATTATTAGTTACATCCAATTTTCCTTTTCTCCTGCCCTATCAAATTTATCTTATCTAAACTGACATTTCCAGTTCATTAGATCTTTCCTTGGAATTTACTTAATACTTATTGGATGTGTTCGAAAATCTACTTAATTTGTTTCTAACGAAAACAAATGGCAGAGGTGGATTTTATTACTTTAGCAGATTGAACTGATTTTAGAATTGCTGAAACATATGTGGTTTCCCGTATGTATGTACATTGAAATTTAAAAAATATTAAATATAGGGGAAGTCAAAACAGCGAAATATGTAAGCCTTGACTACATGACGTTATTTAATGAACAAAATTTTGCTGTGCTAACAATCAGATTAGTTAAATCATTGATTTTCTGATTAAGTAATGATAAAATAAAACTTGTAATTGGTTTGACCTTGCTTTCGAGTCATGATAAGATTAACTAGTATAGTTTTAAAATGAGTACGGAATTTGACTTCCTCATCTATAATATCTATATTATATATAAAATGCAACGTCTCTCTGTCTGTCTGTTTGTCTGTCTGTCCGTTAGTGCGCTTATCACTGGAGAACCACTTATCCGATTTACGTACTTTTTTTTTTAAACATACATATGTTCCCTGGTCAGGTTATAGGCTATATTTTATTACGACAGATAACATAAGGAATGAGCAGTGACGATAATAGTGAATGAAGTCGGAAAAAAAGTTTGCCTCTAGCGCGTTCTCTTGCAATACACAGCTTAAATCATTAAATATGGAACAATATTATATAGCAGAGAATATCTATAATCTATAATATATATAAAATGCAATGTCTCTCTGTTTGTCTGTCCATTAGTGCGTTTATCACCCGAGAGCCACTTATCCGATTTACGTGTCTTTTTTCATACATATAATGAGAAATAAGCAGAGATAAGTGAGATAATGGGAGATAAGGAGAAATAATGGGAGATAAGGAGAAATATTGCGAGATAAGTCGAGATAAGCCTGGAAAATGGGAGATAAGATGAGATAATGGAAGATAAGAAGAAATAATGGGAGATAAGAAGAAATAATGGGAGATGAGCAGAGATAAGTCTAGATAATGGAAATTATGTAGCGATAATGGGAGAAAAGGAGAAATAATGGGAGATAAGGGGAAATAATGGTGGATATCTTATTACGTTAGGTAACATAAGGAATAAGCAGTGACGATAGTAGTGAATCAAGTCCACGCGAGTGGAGCCGCGGGCACGGCTAGCACTTAATAATAATGTATTCAACTATTGCGGCTTGGTGTTTTTTGTATAATAGGTACTTCCAGGTTAATAAAATATAAGCAGAGAAATGGCTTCTATTAGTTTTGGAAATTTTATATTCAATAATGCAATAGTTCCATGTTTATAATTTTCAGGCTACTTTATTTCTCTTATGAGTTTTTTGAAATTAAGGAGTTTTGCTATATTATTGGTCTATAATGTTTGTATCATTTTCAACTAATCAGTCGTTAAATATCTAAATTGTAAATAAAAAATGTACACTTGCGGGTTAGTTTTGCTGATTCTGAAGTTTTATGCAAAGAAACAAAATGGTTGCTCAAATATTAATAGAGTCACTAACCCTTAAAACCTTTATAGTACATTTTTTTATCAAATATATATATATATATATATATATATATATATATATATATATATATATATATATATATATATTAGGGTGACCGCAAAAAATCGATGTCGGAATTTTGTTCGTCTGGACCCCACAAAACGATTCCCCTTTCCAGATATTGAGATAGCCGAAATTTGAGCTCGATTAAACGATGTTAACCCGTGCCGCTCGTCGCTCAAAGTTTGAAAAAATCCAAATTTTTGGCCAAAAAGCCATAACTCCAGAACGGTAAATAATAGAAACACGCTTCATATCTCAAAAGAAAGCTAATGTTGTTCTTCAAAATTTATATTCTATACATAATTGTTGTTATTTTAAGTCAAACCGAGTTACAACAGCCTTCAGCCCCAAAAACGTGACCTGGTACAAGTAGGAGCCAGTTTGGGAGTATTCTAGGAATTTTACGGGTTTTTACATAATGTGTCTCGGAATTAACATTTTTTTGTTAAAAAGTATTTTGGAACTCAATTTTCAAACATAAAGAGCCTTTTGTTCAAATTTAATCTTTTATTATATGGGGATTACCTGACTAGTTTATCAAAGAAAGACCCGTTTGACAGGTAAAAAGGAGGGTGAATCTAATTTCTATTTTAGGGATGGTGATTTTACTTCAGCGTACAACCGACCTTTTATTTACTCAGTTTAGTTTCTTAAGTGCCTTTGAGCTGGTTAGATCGAACAATTATCTAGTGAAGATATTTTAAGACACTGAAGAGGACAGCATCTACCAGGAACTTGAGAGCTTGGAGGAAATGGACATTCCTGAAGAAGCTGCAGAAGATCCAGGACCATCTGAGAGCAAGAGGATGAAAGTTTCATTTGCAAGGGGCGTTAAAGAGATTTTAAACATGAAATTGTCCATTTTATTAGATCGATGTAAGGTATCCGACAGAAATGCCACGAGAATTTTAATAGCTACTCTAGAAGCACTAAACCTTGACCCTCTTGAGTACAAAGTCTCGAAAACTTTATTACATGATAGAAGGCAAATGTTCAGAGAACAATATAATAAAAAAAATTTTGATAAAGTAAACATTCCTGAAAAAGAGCCCGTGGTTGTCCATTGGGACGGTAAACTTTTACCGGGTGTTTTAAAAAATGAACAATGTGAGCGAATAGCTATAGCTATTTCATATGGCGAAAAGGAACAGCTGCTGGGAGTTCCTGTAACAGCAAACAGCTCTGGACAGGAGCAAGCCGTAGCCGTATATGAATGCCTACATGAATTGGGTCTTCTCAACACCGTCAAGGCGATGTGCTTCGACACTACAGCATCCAACACGGGAAGACTCAAAGGAGCATGCGTCATATTGGAGCAGATGTTAGGAAGAGAATTGTTATACCTAGCTTGCCGTCACCATATCTTGCAAATTCTGTTAAGAGGCGTATTCGACACAAAAATGGGATCAACCACTGGACCTCATCCAGACATTTTCAAGAGATTCCTCACTGCGTGGCCCAAGATAGACAAAGGAAAATACGACACAGGTATCAGTGACAATCTAATACAAAAGCAGCTAACTCCAGAAGTAATTGCAAATGTTACTGCTGAATTCGAGACCAAATTAACTGAGAGCCACCCCAGAGATGACTACAAGGAGCTATTGCAGTTGGTTCTCGTATTTGTTGGATCACTAGACAGCAATGTTGTGGGTTTTAGAACTCCAGGAGCCATTCATCATGCTAGGTGGATGGCAAAGGCTATTTACTGCTTAAAAATGTTCATTTTTCGTCGTCAATTTAAGATGTCTAAAGAAGAAGAAAGTTCTATGCGTGCCATTTCTGTTTTCCTAGTTAAAATTTATTGTAAAGCTTGGTTCAATGCTCCAAAAGCTCATCTTGCACCAAAGCAAGATTTAGGTATTTTGCATAGTCTGTTAGACTATAAAGAATGTGATAACGACATTGTAGAAATAGCCCTGACCAAATTTTCGAACCATTTGTGGTATTTGAATGCAAAGTTGGTGGGATTATCGTTTTTTGATCCCACCATTACAGACGATGAAAAGTTGTTAATGGCTAATAAATTGCTCAGTAGCACAGATGAACCATCACAGCACGCTAGGGTTGTAAATCCCAAAGTTAGGAAAGAAATCTTAAAAGAGGTAGTTGATGGAGGATTGGTAAATTTACTTACCAAAGAAACGTTTACATTCTTTGACCAATTTAATATAAAAACAGATTTCCTAAGACAACATCCAAACACCTGGTCTCAAAATAATGACTTCCAAGAAGGATTGAAAATTGTTAAAACATTAAAAGTAGTTAATGATATGGCTGAGCGTGGTGTTAAATTAATAACCGACTTTAACGACCTTCTGACAAAAGATGAAGACCAAAAGCAATATGTCCTGCAAGTTGTAAGTAAATGCCGAGCATTATATCCTGACGTTTCAAACACTACTTTAACAAAAGCTCTAGAATAGATTAGATAACTATGTAAAATTATCAACTCATGTAGGTACTACGTCTGTATCTTTTCTGTGTCTATTTTGTATGTATTATATACCTAATTTTTATATTTTAAAATAAAAAATGTCATTAGACTTATCAGTATTACTTGTTTTTTTTATTATATTTCTACTTTAAACTAAAATATACCAAAAAAAAAAGCAAAATTTATCACAGTGGTACCAGGTCACGTTTTTGGGGCTAAAGGCTGTTGTAACTCGGTTTGACTTAAAATAACAACAATTATGTATAGAATATAAATTTTGAAGAATAACATTAGCTTTCTTTTGAGATATTAAGCTTGTTTCTATTATTTACCGTTCTGGAGTTATGGCTCCATATGTCAGCTTTTTTGGCCAAAAATTTGGATTTTTTCAAACTTTGAGCGACGAGCTGCACGGGTTAACGTCGTTTAATCGAGCTCAAATTTCGGCTATCTCAATATCTGAAAAGGGGAATCGTTTTGTGGGGTCCAGAAGAACAAGATTCCGACATTTTTTTCCCCCTCTATGAGATCCGGTCACTCTAATATATATATATATATATATATATATATATATATATATATATATATATATATATATATATATATATATTATATTTATATATATATATATATATATATATATATATATATATATATAAAAGTGAGTGTAATTTATTGTATTATTATTTTTAGGTAACATGACAAACTTTCTCCATCACATACAGAAAAACTTGTAGCCGAATTAACGCAGAAACTCGTCACCTGGTATTAGCAGGAGAGATTTAAAAGGCATCACTCCCAAAAGTCTCAGTAATTAACCGCCCTTAATGCTACCTAGAATAAAATTGCTAAAATTGTTAATTTAAGAGGAAAAAGCATTGGTAAAATTTGATTTAGCACCTTTGGCACTATAAGCGAATACGGTACTTATACCGCTATAAAATGAATAGTAGTAGTATTAGTAAGTATTAGTACCAATACTGGACGTTTAGCCGTAACTAGAAAAAATAAGGATCCATATAAACGCGAACCCTGTTTGCCCGGTATAGATATTTCTTTAGTATTTCATACTCTTGGCTTTTTTGGTGATTTTTTGGCAGAATTGCACTTCCAATCTCAGTAGGGGCAATGTAATATATATCCATGACTTTATACAAAGTAAACACTTATCGCCCGTGCAAAATATGCCCTCTGGTGTGGTTGAAAGTTCGAACCTGCCAAAAAAGCGAGAATTTGCGATGAAGTACTAAAGAGATCTCTATATCAGATGTCGGTAGTGTTCCTGTTTATATTGCTCTTTACTTTTTAGAGTTATCGCCAAACATTAGTACTCTATTTTTACAGTTACTGCTATTCGTTTATTAGTTGTATTAATATCATCTTCGCTTATAATAATAAAGGAAAAATCACATTTTCTCTATGCGAACTGCTCTTGAATTAAAAGTATTGGTGATTTTAGGCCAGATGGCGGTGGAGTTTGTTGGCTGCTGATATTAGGCGTTTGCGATTTGCCTTTTCACCTGAGCTGGTCGACGAGTTTTGGCATGGAGCGAGACATGTCATATTTTATTAAGGATTTTCCGTATATTTTTCACAAATAATGAATAGTTACTGTAAATATATATATATATATATATATATATATATATATATATATATATATATATATATATATATATATATATATATATATAGAGTTCCGGACCGCGAAGTGTACACATCGAAATCGAACACCCGGCCACCCGGCAGAGGTCAATTCGCTCAACGAGCATTATTACGGTAGTGTTTCGATATATTGAATTATTTAATTGTTTTGGTCGATTGCAAACGAGAGGGACTAGAAATAAAGCAGAGTGTAATGTTGGAATTAAGACAATAAGTTAAAAAAAAAATTTTACAATCTATGAGAATAATTCTGGGAAATTGTATGAAGCTAAAGAAGCGTTGAGCGACGACCTTGATTGTTTTGTTTACTGAGTATACGGTGATAAGAGGTAAAAACAACAATTTTTTGTCTTTCTCCTTTTCTCTCGGGTTTGAAAATAGAATATACGAGGAGCATACAAAAAGTTTTGATAACATAAGCTTCAACAGAAATCACAATGGATAACGATGATTATACATTAGGAGACTCGAAAATAGGAAGAGTCGAGAAAAGGGAAGAACCAATGAGAATATACAAGAGGAGGAAAAAGCTGATAGGAACCCCACAGAAAAAGAAAAATGAAGGAGAAGATAAGATGGATAACTTAACAGAAATGATCAGAGAGTTAATGTTAGATATAAAGGAAATGAAACAGGATCAGAAGAGATATCAATAAAAGGTGAAAGAACTAAGAAAGAAGAATGAAGTATTAAAAGAGGAAAATAAGACAATTAGAGAAAACATGAGAAATATGGATTCGAGGATGAGTGGGCGGGAAAAGGAAAACGTAAGCAATAATATTGTAATATTGGGAATGAGATTTAAAGCGAATAGTCAACCAGATCTGAAAATGGATGTAGAACATTTTATGGCAAGAAGTATGGACACAAACGTACAGATTAAGAACGTGATAAAAATGGGAGAGACTATGTACAAGATAAAACTTGGAAACTCAGGAGAGAAGGAAGTTGTGATGAAAAATAAAAACAAACTGAGAAATTGGAGAGAGAGAGTTTACATAAATAACGATTTAACAAAGAATGGATGGGAAATTCAAAAGGAATTCAAGCATATAGCAGAGAACGAGAGAAAGAATGGAAAGAGAGTGAAAATGGGAAATCAGAAAATCTTAATCGAGGGAAGAGAATATAAATGGGACACAGAGGAAGAAAAACTAAAGGAACAATCAAAGAACACTACGACCATCAAGTCCAAAAACTTAGAAAAAGGAGAGAGATAGGTAGATCGACGACGACTCTGGCAAAGACAAAGGATACGGAAGAGAAGACTAATGAAAGGAATATAAATAAGAAGATAATCAAGGAAATGGATAGGAAGAAAGAAATAGGAAATAACTACCGAGTTAGTAAAGAGGACGAACTGACAGAAGAACTGGAAAAAATACAAATGCACTATGTAGGAATTACAGAAACATGAAGGAAAGGAAATGGAAGCAAAATATTACCTAATGGATATTACGAGTACATGTACTGGTCAGGAGTAAAAGAGGAGGAAAATGCAGATACAAATAAAAGAAGATGGAGCGGACAAGACTGCACTCTGATTGTGTGCTATGGACCAAATGACAACGCAAGAATTGCAGAGAGGGACTTCAATGATGTACAGGAAGAGATAGACAATACAAACAATAAGATAATAATAATGGGAGATATGAATGGAACTCAACTCCATGGCCCTTATACCCCTAAAGGGGTAGAAAGGCACAAGGATTAAGTAAGTATGTAAGTATATATATATATATATATATATATATATATATATATATATATATATATATATATATATATGTATTATATATATATATATATATACTATATATATATATATATATATATATATATATATATATATATATATATATATATATATATATATATATATATATATATATATATATATATATATATATATATATATATATATATATATATATATATATATATATATTATATATATATATATATATATATATATATATATATATATATATATATATATATATATATATATATATATATATATATATATATATATATATATATATATATAAATATATATATATATATATATATATATATATATATATATATATATATATATATATATATATATATATATATATATATATATATATATATATATAATATATATATATACATATATATATATATATATATATATATATATATATATATATATATATATATATATATATATACATATATATGTATATATATATATATATATATATATATATATATATATATATATATATATATATATATATATATATATATATATATATATATGTACTTAACTAAAGTTTGTAAATATTAAAAGATAATATAAAAAAAAAATATATAAAACTATTCTATTTTCCAATATATTTGTATCAACAGTTGCAATTTAAAAATCTAACCTTTGTTACAGTCTAGACATTGTTTACATTGAGCGAGCTGAAATAAAGCGTATGGAAAATATGTAAAAAAACAAAAAATAAATAAATGTAGGAGCAGTATAAGTTGATCCTCAAAAGAAAAAATGAATTGTCCGGATTTTGGAAAAATCTTTTTTATTTTAATCTAAAGTCGACAGTTGACTGATTCGCTTTTAGCTTTAATATTTAATTATGTTATGTAGGGAGGATAAAATTGTTGTACTATTTTAATTTGCGGTATTAGACTACTATTATTTTCTAAAATAATAAGGGTAATAAATAGATATTAAGCGCAGCTAAGCAATTTTTAAAATATAAAATAATAGGAAATAGAAGTAGCTTCCTGATACTTAAATCTATTACTGTTGAAGATTTGTAGGATAACTGGGTCAATATATTACGCGAAGGCTTAGTCTATTTGCTTATCAAAACCCGTTTAAATCCAAGTCGCAGCAACTAGCTGCCGTAAGTTATTTCACCTTCGCAAACTCATAAAACTTGAAAATACATTCCTCCAAAAGACTATAATAGGAAGCATTGGTAACTTTAGATTTCGTAGGTACACATAGGGTAGAAACCGAGCATAGCAACATTATGTACCAGCAAAATACGACAACGAATATGTGTTCCTTGGGTTAACCAAAAGCAAGGAACTTATAGCATGATTTCTGTGGTGCAACTCATGCGTTGCTTTGATTTTCCCGCCTTGATGGGTGTCGGCTTATTCGCCGGCACAACACTTTTAGCAGGTCCATTTTCGGTTTCCGGTCTTCATCGTTTTGGTCGAGCTGCCATTGCCCGCGACGTCGTCGACCGTTACGTCGCTCGCCCGATGCTTCTTCTATCGGTCTACTGTGGTTTGGGATGTTTTTAGTGTTTTGTGGAGTCAGAAACTCAAAGTATCCCGACATCGGGTTGCCTGTTAATAGAAGGTAAATAGTTTCGGTGTGTTTTCCTGTGCTTATTAATGTTGGTCTGTCCTTAAAAGTTATTTTTGTGTCTCTTGTTCTATGTTGTTTTGAGAAGATACGAAAGTTGCTATTTTGGGTTTTCGAGAGAGCAAGTATCTCTAGGCTCGTTCGATAGGTGCCATTTTTCCTCATATAGTTATAGTAGTTATTGAAGTCTTTCATATAGTCATCTTCAATTAATGAAAATGTGTGAAGTTCCGACCAGTTTTGTTGTATATATCTTAGAGCAACCCCTCGGAGTCTTTCATGATGGTTTTGGTGGTCATATAAGTGTAAGGTAATTTCCATCACCTACAATGTCAGATCTGGTAAAAATATCGGAAGTAGTTTCGGCTAAAGCGGTTGTTTGGATCGTCTGTGGTTGTTGTTGTTGCAGTGGTGCTGTTGTTATTTGTACGACAGGGGTCCGCCTTCTCAACCCCTGCGATTATACTATTATAGGAGTCTTAGGAAAGAAGGGTCGACTGTGGCAGAGTCTAGATGCCACAGCAAGGCTACCTACTCCCGGAGGGCGCCCGGTATCCGGGGCATGAAACTTTATATATATATATATATATATATATATATATATATATATATATATATATATACATATATATATATATATATATATATATATATATATATATATATATATATATGTATATATATATATATATATATATATATATATATATATATATATATATATATATATATATATATATATATATGTATGTATGTATGTATATATATATGTATATATATGTATGTATGTATGTATATATATATATATATATATATATATATATATATATATATATATATATATATATATATATATATATATACAGGAAGTATTAGCGGGACTTATATTCTTAGCACGCACCGCTCTGGAAGGAATTAAGCGGGCTACATCCATCGAACACTTTCCATGAAGATACTTGCAGAATAGACTCAAGTCGCTAACTTCTTCATGTCTCTTCGATGTTTCAAGGAAGTCAGGTTGCTAGTCAGGTCTGGGTCACCAATCAGGTGACTCTTCTGAATAGAATCCAATAAATGCAATATATTTTTGGGAGCAGAGCCCCGAAGATGAGAGCAGTGTTCCATCGTTTGTCGAACTTGAGCTTTATACAGAATTAACAGTTGTGTAGTATAAAGCTTTCTAGTTCGAAATAATATTCCCACCTTTTGGAGAAGCTCTCTTTGCTATGCATACGACATGTTCATGCCAAGATATATTTGCTCCCAAATTGGCGTCCAACAAATTGAGTGATGTTGCTAGAATAATGAAGGACATAAGTACGTCGAGTTCAGTAACGTTAGAAAAAAACTTTCGTTTGGGTTTTTGTAGCACTAAATCCTACTTGGTTACTGTCACAAGATATAATTTCTTCCAAGTCTTTGTTTCCTTTTTGAACTAGTTCCTGCTATCAGTAAACATTTGCATGAGTAGCAGACATTCAAGTGTTTAAAGTGAATGAAGAAATAAGCTTATTGTTATCTGCAGAGCTGTAGATGGTATTAGAAAGAAATCCGTCGACTCCCACTCATTAGGAACGCGAAAATAGGAGATCCCTATACAAAACTTTTTAGAAATACCATAACATTGAGCTTAGTCAACAATCCGTCATGTAAAACAGGGTCGAATGCCTTGGATATAACAAGAGTAACCGCTCGAGATTCTCCGAAGTATTCAATTGGGTTGTACCAAATATAAATTAGACGACCTCCTGTTTATCTTTGCCAACCAAGCCACATTGATGGTCGCTAGTAATATTGACTCCTTCCAGATATTTTAGAAGATGCTGATTTATAGCCTTTTCTACAACTTTCGATATTATTGAAAGCAGTGCGACTGAAAGATAGTTGTTTGGCAAGTTTTTCCTGCCTTTTTCGGGTATTGACTCTAGCGCATTTCCAACAGAAACGAAATATTCCCTTCTCGCAGGATAGGGTAAAAAGTGTAGAGAAAACTGGAACGCATTTTTTTGAGTATATTATTGCAGGT
Organism: Pachyrhynchus sulphureomaculatus; assembly: GCA_019049505.1. Classification (NCBI taxonomy): domain Eukaryota; kingdom Metazoa; phylum Arthropoda; class Insecta; order Coleoptera; family Curculionidae; genus Pachyrhynchus; species Pachyrhynchus sulphureomaculatus. The sequence continues at coordinate 77,519,318 of CM032446.1, forward strand.
ATTTTATCAACGCCAAAACATTTTTTGGTGTCTAGCTTCACTGAAATATGTTTTAGGATACGCAATATTGGGCATCCTTGACTGCACTATGGGAATAGTTGGTGGTTGGGAGTTGACAGTAGAATGTTCAGCTAACAAGTTGGCTGTCTTGATTGGAGTTGCTGCAAAAGTACGATCTGGCTGTGTGAGTAGTGGTATAGTGGATTTAGTAAAATTTTGACTAATGGCATTAGCGACTAACCGAAAGGATCTGGAATTGTTGGGGCAGGCTAGAAGTGTATGTGTATATATATATATATATATATATATATATATATATATATATATATATATATATGTATGTATCACGTAGGCTAAAAAGTTTTTGGTCTAGTTACCACACTACACATTTTGTTTGCAAAATTCGACTTTATTCATCAATATAGTCTCCTTCGAGAGTAATACAATCAGTCCAACGCTTTTCCATCATTTCTATACCTTTCTTGTAGAAGAATTTGTCTTTGTCTTCATTGGAGCCAAATTTCTTTGCGCCGAGCATTTTTTTGAGGTCTGCGAAGAGATAATAGTCGCTGGGGGCCAAATTTGGAGAATACGGTGGATGAGGAAGCAATTCGAACTTCAATTCACGCAACTCTGCCATCGTAACCATTAACTTGTGAAGCGGTGCATTGTCTTAATGAAAGAGCACTTTTTTCTTGTTTATTTGGAGCCATTTCTTTGCGATTTCTGCCTTCAAACGCACCAATAATTTTTATAATATTCGCTATTGATGGTTTTTCCCTTCTCAACATAGTCGATGAAAATTATTCCATGCGCATCCCAACATATGGAGGCTAAAACCTTCCCAGCGGAGTGTTGTGTCTTTGGTCGCTTCGGGCGGCTTTCACCGGTTGCTGTTCACTGAGCTGATTGCCGATTTGATACCGGTGTATAGTGGTGGATTCATGTTTCATCCATTGTCACATATTAGATAAAAAAATCCTTTTTATTGTTCTTAAACAGGTCCAAACAGCGCTCAGAATTATCAATACGTTGTTGTTTTTGGTCCAATGTGAGCAAACGCGGTACCCATTTCGAATAGAGCTTTCTCATACCAAAATGTTCATGCAAAATATGACCAACCCGTTCTTTTGATATCTTTAGGGTGTCAGCTACGTCACGCAATATCACTTTATGGTTATCCAAGGCAATTTTGTGGATTTTTTAAATGTTTTCCGGTATAACCATCCCATTTGGGCGTCCAGAGCGTTCAGCATCATTTGTATTTGTACGACCGCATTTAAATTAAGCGTACCGGGAAATGATGAGTAATTTTCCAGGAGCAGAGTCCCCGTAACATTTATCAAGCCATTGTTTTGTTTGAACGGTATTTTTCCATCAAAAAACGGTGTTTAATCAACATACGAAACTCGATATTTTCCATTGTTTTGAAAATATCAAAAGTAGTGTCACTAAAATCAGTGTAACTTGTAAACTAATCGTCGAACTGTCTTTTTTCTTGGCACTAATAGTTGTGCTAGATTCCAAAGAAGTTAGTTCTCAGAACTACCTCTGAAGAGGCCGCCAGGATAATCGGTGAATCGTCAGAATTACTGGTTCGAAAGAAGAAGCATACCTACAATTTCTATAACCTGTGGAAATTTCCTATCAAGATTATAAGTATTCATAAAAAACTTATTCGTTAATATTGGGACTAATTTGTGCAGCTATAACATATATTTTAAAATAAAGTTGATTCACATTTAAGATCTTTTCACATCAATTCAGGTCACTATACTTATCTCAAGTAAGAGCTTTACACGATATAATTTCTAGTATCTAGGTCACACCTAATGAGAAGCTGATTCTCCTGGCATACACGCAACTCGATTTAATTAGAACAAGGATTACTAGGTAGTGTTTTGTATCGTAATATTATAAATTAATAATAAAAGTCATTCTATAGGTAAAACGAATTATATCTGTTTAAAGTATTATCTTTGTTCCTAATTATAGTTAATAGTGGTATCCTGACAAAAACTTCGTTATCATTATGAGATAACGATATTAATAAATCAGTGATCTAATATTTGAGACAAAAAAGGTCTATCAATTTAAAATCAAAAACTAGAATTATTAATATATAATAAAAGATTGTTTTGAGTCAATTTCCACTGGTTTATTTAAATTGCGATAACGCGTTTCGCTGTCGATGCAGCTTTTTGAGATCTACATTTTACACTGTCAAGTTAGGTTTAATGTTCACAATTTTATATAATTTCTTAATTATAATATTACACCTAATTAAATTACATTGATAGTATTGAAAAACCCACACAGATATGGAGTTAGGAGAATAAATTCAATAATGGTAAATTGCTTAAATCTACCTGGTCCTTGAGTAAAGTACCTGGACTCCTTAATCGATTTATTTGCATTGTCTCTAAAACGTTTAGTTTTAAACCTTTTTGTTGGGTGAGTAAAGTTTTGAAATTCTTGTTAAATGTGTGATTTTCGGTTAAAAGATGATTAGCATATGTTGAATTAGATTTTCTATGGATGAAACTTTTTTCGTGTTCTGTAATTCTTTGTCTAAATGTACGTCCAGTTTGTCCTATGTATGTTTTAGGACATGACCCACATGTTAATTGATAAACCCCTGATTTATTGTCTTTACTAATTTGTAGTTTGTAGTTTTTAAGATATTTCCCTATAGTATTGTTAGTCTTGTAAGCTATGTTGATATTTTTTTGATTTAAAAATTTTCCCAGTTTTTCCGTTGGTTTGCCGAAATAGGTTAAGCATTTAAATGTGGTATTTCTGTCCCCAAAAAGGTGGGTATAGTTCTGAGATTGCCTTGTTTCTAAGTTTTTTCCTAACGATATTATTGATTAAAACAACCGAATAACCGTTGTTAACGGCTACTTGTTTTATGTAGTTTAATTCTTTAGTAAAATTTTCCTCTGATAAGGGGATATTAGTTAGTCTATGTATAAAACTACGATAAGCTGCGATTTTATGATGGTTAGGGTGGTGAGAAATATTGTGAATTGTGGTATCTGTATGACAAGGTTTGTGATATATTGCAAATTCATGTTTTTTCATAGTTTTACTGATTGTTAAGTCTAGGAAATTGATTTTCCCTTCGACTTCTTCTTCCATTGTAAAACTGATATTTCTATGTAAAGAACTAATATACTGTAAAAAGAGAGTTAATTATCTGTCCATACCTGTAAAGCATACAATTATAAGTAGAGACAATTATTACTATTGTTATTATGGTTGTTAAATATCATTGTTTCAATACTGTCCATGAAAATTTCGGCAAGTAATCGACTTAATGGACTCCCCATAATTAACCCTTCCATACTATTGTAGAATGTATTGTTAAATGAACAATAATTTTGTTTTAGGCAAGTTCTTAATAAATTAATTATATCCATTTTTATAACTTCATTTACTTTGTTTCTTGTTAATAGGTTCTCTATTAAAATTATTGTTTTGTCTGGGGGAACACTTGGAAATAAGTTTTTGACATCGAAAGAAACTAATTTAGAATTATCTGGTATTGTTATATTCTTAACTTTATTCACGAGTTCGTATGAGTTTTTGATACTATATTTAGGTTCAAATTTGGTATGATATTTGATTAGATCAGTTAAAAAGGATGACGCCTTATATGTTGTAGCAGACATGTAGGAAACAACTGGTCTGATTGGATGGTCAAGTTTGTGTAGTTTTATGAGTGAATAAAGTTGTGGGATTTAGGGATTCATATAAATCCCCATATATGAATCCCCAAATCCCACAACTTTATTCACTCATAAAACTACGCAAATTTGACCATCCAATCAGACCAGTTGTTTCCTACATGTCTGCTCCAGCATATAAAACGTCATCCTTTTTAATTGATTTAATCAAATATCATACCAAATTTGAACCTAAATATAGTATCAAAAACTCATACGAACTCGTGAATAAAGTTAAGAATATAACAATACCAGATAATTCTATATTAGTTTCTTTCGATGTCAAAAACTTATTTTCCAGTGTTCCCCCAGACAAAACAATAATTTTAGCAGAGAACCTATTAACAAAAAACAAAATAAATGAAGTTATAAAAATGGACATAATTAATTTATTAAGAACTTGCCTAAGACAAAATTATTTTTCATTTAACAATACATTCTACAATTGTATGGAAGGGTTAATTATGGGGAGTCCATTAAGTCCATTACTTGCCGAAATTTTCATGGACAGTATTGAAACAATGATATTTAACAACCATAATAACAATAGTAATAATTGTTTATACTGGTATCGATACGTAGACGATATAATTGTATGCTTTACAGGTACGGACAGACAATTAACTCACTTTTTACAGTATATTAATTCTTACGTAGAAATATCAGTTTTATAATGGAAGAAGAAGTCGAAGGGAAAATCAATTTCCTAGACTTAACAATTAGTAAAACCATGAAAAAACATGAATTTGCAATATATCACAAACCTTGTCATACAGATACCACAATTCACAATAGTTCTCACCACCCTAACCATCATAAACTCGCAGCTTATCATAGTTTTATACATAGACTAACTAATATCCTCTTATCAGAGGAAAATTTTTACTGAAGAATTAAACTACATAAAACAAGTAGCCGTTAACAATGGTTATTCGGTTACTTTAATCAATAATTTCGTTAGGAAAAAACTTAGAAACAAGGTAATTTCAGAAATATACCCACGTTTCAAGAACAGAAATACCACATTTAAATGCTTAACCTCTGTCGGTAAACCAACGGAAAAAGTGGGAAAATTTTTAAATCAAAAAAATATCAACATAGCTTGTAACATTCATTTTTTCTTAGATTTTAAGACCATGTAATGTTACTGATTTTTCACTTTAAATTGTACTTCTTTTCATTTTTGTATCGAGCGGTATATTAATCAGAAATTCCAAGCCGTTCGGTATATTAGTGTGCTGTGCGGGTTTGCGACCGAATCTCTCCTGTACGCCGGGATTGGTTAAATATTTGTATCCGCAGTTTTGGTTCCGGCGTAGCCATATTACCGAGAGAGTGCCCACGGTTTATTTAAGAGTCCGGCGGACAGGAAGAGAGGCTTATTTCCACCGAGCCGCCAAGTAGGTTATTTCGACCGAGCTGCCAAGTAGGCTAATTTCCATCGAGCCGCAGCCAGGCTTACTTCGACCGAGCCGCAGTAGAGGCTCATAGCAACAATTATGAGAGCCAAGTAAAGTACGAGTTTTTTTTTCTAACGTAAAGCCGTAGTGGGCCCTAAGTGTTTTCCTACAAAGTGTGAAATCGGTTTTGTGTTCCATCGAAAGCCTAGAAGCCCAAATAAAAACCGTAAGTTACCAGAACATTCATCAATAGACCTATTCCCGAAGTAGTGCCTTAATAGCAATTTGAACTGACAAAAAGTGAAGTGAAAATCACGATTCTTCGCTTTCGGGGGTAGTCAGGTTTTAGAATTTAAATGTCTGATTTAGGGACTCTAATAATAATAACTACCTGTTAGGCTAGAATTTTTTTTGTGATCCTTAAAACCACAAAGGTTAGAACTTTTATTTTAAAATCATGAATAAATTTTCTTTTTGTTGATTAAAGCTAGTGTCTCACTGAATACCTATCTTTCTTTTCAGGATAAGGACGGCTGTACCAAACTGATTTTTTATATAACAACTGTACACCCTTTCAGTATTTTTTCATTTTTTTAGCTGAAGTTAGTTCCTTTCTATTTTAAAATGAATGGTGCCCAAAAATTCGTGCAGCTGAGGTTTTTTAAAAATAGAAAATAATTCCAAAAAGACGTACAAAAATTATCTCTTACCCATATCTCTCTACCAAGGAAAACTGAGCTAGTGTTTGTTTAATTTCTTTAGTTCTTTTAAAATCATTATTCACTCAATTCATTATCAGAAATTAAAAAGAGGTTGCAAGAAAATTGTGCCCAAGCGTGGGAAAAACAATTTTCACAGGGTACAAAATGACGCAGCAAAAAGCGACCAATTAATATACACGGTACAAAATAACGCCTCAAAAAGCGGGCAAGTAAAAAACACATTACAAAGTAGCGCTGTCAACGCGGGGCTTTTGGAACTTTATTTTTTTAAAGGGTTCAGTGTACTAGCTTTCGAACAAAGTAAAAGCTCTAACTTTTCAGATATTTTTATTTCATAATATTTAATTAAACGAAACTACACTATAGCAATAAGACAAAAGCAGGAAATATGTAGAATTATTTATTTCAATTTATCTGATGGTGGTTTAGATATTTGAATTTTGTTAATCGACTCTAAGATAAGAGATTCCTACTTTTTTCTTAAAAGCTACTTTTATAGTTCAGATTAGCAGATGTGCTGGTTTACTTTAATTTTTGCAGTGTTAGATTTATTTCGCGGTTAACCGAAGAAAAAACTGTACTTTTTTCTCACCGATGTTTTGCATGAATATTAAAAATACTTTGTCGATACGAAACGGTATTTGGAGATTTTTTTGTTGGAAATTCTTAACATATTTGGTAAAAGAATTTTAATACAAGGCAATACTTAGAAATTTTTTTGAAATTGTTGAAGATTTTTTTTAAATGTTTGGTAAAAAAAGTTTACATATTTTAGTTGTCTTTACATGATTTTATTTAGACTATTGGGAGCACAGGAGAAATATTTTCACGACTTTTTAAACAATTCTTTTAAATTTTATAATCTAAATACATTTATCATGGAAGCTTTCAATTTTAAAGTCAATCACCTACTGGAATATGAATTAGACTATGAACTGAAAATCCGTCGTATTTTCTCAGAACGTCCGGTCGCGGATAAAAGAAAGATTCTAACGAGGATCTTAACTAAAGAAATATTCCAATAGATCAGATTGGACTAAATAATTACAAAAAGTTTCTGATTTTTTGAAGTCTAATAAAAATTCTCCTTCTCAAGTTAAAACTCCTGCTTCTCCAAATGGTCACATGTCTCCTTTATTCGTGCATAAATATTCAGATAACAGACCGCATATCAAGATAAATCTATTAGGTGCCCATTTCTCGGCTTTATTTGACTCTGGTGCAAATGCCTCCGTTGTAGGTCAGAATGGTATTAAAATTTTAAGTCGTTTAAGTATAAAAATATGCCATGTCAAAAATAGAAGTGTTACCACTGCAGATGGCAGCCGTCTAAAAGTTTTAGGTACGGTTGAGTTGCCGCTAGTCTGCAATGGTCATTGTTTAGTAATCTCTGCTCTAGTAGTACCTTCTCTATCACATACTTTGGTTTTAGGATGTGATTTTGCACAAAAATTCGGAATTTTAGTAAATTTTAAAAGATAATTCGTGGTATCCACAGTCCCTAGAAGTCAATTCTCATACAAGTTTTAAAGATTGTTATTCAGAAAGTTCTTTAGAAAACCTTTTCTCGCGCCTATGTACCCTAGATGATCTCTCGCGGACGGAACGCTTAAAAGCAGAAAAAGTAATAAGCTCTTTCAATGAAATAAGTAGTAAAGATAGGTTAGGCCGAACGAATAAGATCACCATGTCTATAGATACGGCTGATGCCAGTCCTGTAAAGACAAGGCCCTTCGCCATGTCTCCTTATATGTCAAAAGTATTAAATAAAGAGTTAGACGAAATGTTGAAACTCGGAGTGATTGAAGAATCAAACAGTCCCTGGTGTTCTCCAATCTTATTGGTGAAAAAGGCCGATGGACAGTATCGTCTATGCTTTGACGGAAGAAAGCTCAACGAGGTCAGCAAATTTGATAACTATCCATTACCGAACATCGATAGAATTTTGACATCACTCAGGAATGCTAAGTATGTATCCTCGATAGATCTTAGAAAGGCATTCTGGCAAATTCCTTTGGACAAATCCTCTAAGGAAAAGACCGCTTTTGCAGTAGTAGGCCGAGGTCTATTTCAGTTCGTCACTATGCCGTTTGGTCTAAAGAACGCTGCTCAAACTCAGCAACGTTTAGTGGACGCTATATTTGGTCCGAAATATGAGCCACATATTTTTACCTATCTCGATGATATTTTAGTAACATCGGAAGACTTCGAATCGCATATACGCTTACTTAAAGAAGTAAAAAATAAATTGAAAGAGGCCGGACTGACGATAAATTTGAGCAAATGTGATTTTTTCAAAACTTCTCTAAAGTTTTTAGGCTATATTGTAGGCTCAAATTCCTTGCGTACCGATCCGGATAAAGTAGCAAGCATGGTTAATTATGCGAGACCTACTAATACTACGGAAGTTAAGCGCTTCGTAGGAATGTCTTCATGGTACAGACGTTTTATTGAGAATTTTTCTACTCTGTTGTCGCCTATCAATGATCTTTTGAAAGGACGAAAAAAAGGACAATCGATAGATTGGACAAAGGCAGCCGAAGAATCTTTTATAAAGATTAAAGAGCTATTGGTTTCAGCTCCCATTTTATCCCAACCAGATTTTTCCCAACAGTTTTATATTTCTAGTGATGCTTCTAATACCGGTTTAGGGGGCGTCCTAACACAGAAAATCAATGGTGAGGAAAGAGTGATAGCGTATGCCAGTAGAACTTTATCAAAGGCTGAACGTAACTATTCGGTTGTTGAAAAAGAATGTTTAGCAGTACTCTTTAACATCGAAAAGTTTCGACCTTACATAGAAGGTGTTCCTTTCACGGTCATAACAGATCATTATAGTTTATTGTGGCTTAATTCTATTAAAAACCCTAGTGGCAAACTAGCGCGTTGGGCGATTAGGCTGAGACAACATACATTTAATTTAATTCATAGAAAAGGAGTCCACAATGTTATTCCTGACGCTTTGTCAAGAATCCCAGATCATACAGCGGACGAAAACAGTCTTAATGCACAGATTGGCGTAAGAATTGATACAGTTGATGTAGATCGCATTGATCCATGGTACGATAATTTGCGGCAGCAAATTAAAGAACTTCCTCAAAATTTTCCGCAGTGGAAGATGGAAAATGATTTCGTGTACAAATTTATCCCAAACCAGTTGCCTTTAAAAGTTAATGTACCCGAGTGGAAAATACTAGTTCCTAAACCGCAGAGAGGGGAAATTATAGACATGTGTCACACTCCTCCTACTTCTGGTCATTTTGGTTTTTATAAAACTCTTCACAGGGTTCAGGAACAGTATTATTGGCCAAAAATGCGTTTTGATATCTTAAAGTTTGTGAGGACTTGTGAAGTATGTGCTGCGCAGAAATCTCCAAATGCACTGCCTATGGGACTGATGGGAAAAGAGAAAACGGTTAATTACCCTTTTCAAGTCATAGCAGCTGATCTAGTAGGCCCATTCCCACGTTCAAAAAGGGGAAATAAATGGCTTCTCGTGGTTTCTTGCTGGTTTACAAAGTATACCATGCTATTTCCTTTGAAAAGCTCTAAAGCTGGACATATAGAGAGAATTTTGGAAAATAATGTCTTTCTAATCCACGGTGTTCCATCGCTCTTAATATGCGATAACGGTACTCAGTTTACCTGTAAGAGTTTTAAGAGCTTAAGTGAAACTTATGGTTTTAACATCCGTTTTAATCCTGTGTACTCTCCACAATGTAATTTTGTTGAACGTAATAACCGAACAGTCGGGACCGCTTTAAGAAGTTACGTTGATTCACATGACACTTGGGATGGCAATATTTCCAAAATTCAACAAGCAATAAATACCGCAAGACACGAAGTAAACAGGGTTCACACCGTCTTTCTTAGTTTACGGCAGACATATACCTCTATCTGGGTCGTATTATAAAAATTTAGATTTGGATGTCAATGTTGACAGCGAAATAATTCCGGGTAACAGGGTGAGTATGCCGAAAATTTAAAGGGTTTAAAAGATATTTTCACTGACGTGCGTAGTAGGATACATAAGGCTTATGAACGGAACAGTAAGTCTTACAACCTTAGAAAAAGGGATTTTGCCTTTAATATAGGTGATCACGTTTGGCGAAAAAAATAAAATTCTTTCCAGTGCAGCTGATAAATTCACATCTAAGTTGGTATCTAAGTATGTGCATTGCGTGATAAGAGAAAAGATTTCAGACTTAATTTATGGTTTAGTTAATTTAGATGGGACTAAAGTAGGACGATGGCATATTAAAGACTTAAAACCATTCAATGAACCTAACCCTAATGAAAGTTTGTCAGAAGAAGAATAATTTATATTTACATTATCTTAATTGCTTTACTTTACTTTTTTTGATGTTGCTCTGTAGAGGTGACGACCTCGTTTTTTTTGACTGCTATAAAAGTTGAGCAGAGAATAGCTTACTTTTATTGTTTATTGCTAAGGTTTTGGGTACTGATCATATCCAAACTTAGGTTGATTGTAGTTGATGTTTAGCATCGACTCAGCTGTTTGCGAGCTTGCGAAAGAGTCACACTCAGGATATATCATAAGACTGGTATGTCGGTGGTCGCGGGATTTGATTTGCTTATGACCCCAAATAATATCCAGTTCTTGACACTTGGAAGCGAAATTTTGATTAGAGGCAATCCAAGGTGATCTTGAGTTAGGACAAGCGCAAGATGTAGCTCGTGTAGTGTGATGTAGAGTCAAAATTTTTATGAGCAATTTCAAAGTTTGTTACCCGAGTGGGTGTATTTCTATTACCTTAGTGGTATATGTTGGGTGCAATTAAGAGTAAATTGATTTTGGTTTATCCAGTAAGTCTAAGACTTGGATTATTTTGATTTAGATCTTCTTCTGAATTGACAAACTGAGGGTATACTCTATTCTTTTCAGGGCCGTTTAAACGTTACCTTTGAGTCACTAATTTTTTTAAAATTTTTTTTTGCATGGTCTCATAGGCGTATGTTGAGTTTTTTCGGTTTACTATCAGATAGATAGGAAATTGAAGTCCTGCAGGAGAACTAAAGGCTGATCATTTACAGGAGATGAGAGCAGAGTAAGACAGTAGTTTCACAAAGAAAAGATCAAAATCTGATACCGAGATGAGAACCATGTCAGGAGTGGCTAAGCGCAGTGAAGGAATATTCCTAACCGAATTTTTAGATTTCCAAGAGGTAATCTAGAAGTTTGGGCTGACAGAAAACGGTTATGCCTGATACCTGTAGCAGTTTCTTCTAGAGGCTATTGTCTAGGGAGACGATTAACACCATGATCGAATATTTTAGCTGTCAACGATGTTTTCTTTTTGTTTCTGATTAAGCTGGGAAAGCTCTTGTCGTCTTCAAAAGTTTTGTTGCGTTGCCACCGAAAAATTGAGAAATTTTTTTGCTTCATGTAGCTTTTTAAGCTCATTTTCGTTTTTTGGAAATTTCCGTTAGAAGCTTGGTTAAGTCAACCTTGTAAACCTTTTAGGTTGTATCCCATGAGTTATCTGTTTTTACAGGCTGTGATGCACCGGGTGCTAACAGATGCCGTTACGACGTTTGGCAGGGAGTTAGTCTTCCTGAGGAACAGACTGATTGGAAGGGTAGTCTATGGGGGGTGAACGTTTGACCTTTGGGACCTTTAGAGGTTTTATTACTCAATGGTTATTTCTATTTGAGCCAAGGGAGAGCCTAGCTACTGTAGTCGACCTCAGCTCCAATTAGCCTATTAGTGGTGACAGGCTGTTGGCAGTAGTGTGTTTCGGAACACCCTATTGATTAATTTTTTTTGACTTATGGTGGTGTGGTAGACACCGTTTTAGTTTAGTGGATGCTATAATCTACTCCCTTTTGTTGGTGGACTCCAGGGTGACCATTTCCGTATTTTATTGTCTCCACCTTTCAGTATATCGTGGTGAGGTGTTTGTCTCCTGTTATGTGGGATGGATTAAATTCTTTTCGTTGTTGTTCTAGGGCGAGACCAGTACACGAGGGTTCTTCATGCAACTTGGAGAAGCGCAATGCTGGTTAAATTTTATATCTCTGTGTAGCAACCCTGAAGAATGACGGAGGGCGTTTTTTTCTGGCTCATGTTTCTAGGCAGATTTGTCACTTTGGTGCGATGTGCCGAAAATTTGGTTAGCTTTTGCTAAGAGCTTTCACCAAGCTCAGTATGGAGTTATCATAACCAAGAGTTTGGGATTTGAACTCCTGTATATATTTCTGTATATATTTCTGTATATATTTCGGTGTATGTTGATTGCCTGAGGGCATGTGCTCAAAATGAGTGATTTTGAGTCGTTTTGCTTATGGACTCCTATATATAGGATTATGACTTTAGGGAGGTCCTATTTCGAGACTTGCTGTCTCACATAGTTATGCTAGGAATGTTTCCTTGAATGTTAGTTGCGCGTGGACTAATCATTCTGTTCTTTGTGAACATTGCTTTTTGAAGCAGGATCATTCAGTTTGGTGAATTTTAGCTTTTATAGCTATTCACTGTGTTTAGAGTGAATTTTAGCTTTTGTAGCTATTCACTGTGCCTATAGTGATATTGTTAGCTTTTATAGCTGCTCACTATGTTAATGGCGAGATTGTTCTTTTAGAACGCAGACTTTGTGTAGTCGAGAACTATTTACAGAGTGTTTTCTTGGCGAGGAGCCGAGGTTTTTTCTGGCGATATACCAGAGTGTTTTCTTGGCGAGGAGCCGAGGCTTTTTTCTGGCGATATACCAGAGTGTTTTCTTGGCGAGGAGCCGAGGTTTTTTTCTGGCGATATACCAGAGTGTTTTGTTAGCGATGAGCTGACGTGTTTTCTGGCGATCAACCAGAGCGTTTTCCCTGGCGATTTTTGCATGTCTGGATGTCTCAGGACGTCGACATTGCGCGATGTAGCGTTTTCCCTGGCGATTTTAGCATGTCTGGATGTCTTAGGACGTCGACATTGCGATGTAGAGTGCGATTATTTTTCTGAGTGCGACTAGTAGTGATACTAGATTTGGAATGTTCTCTTAGCGATGAGCTAAAGCATTGATAGCGATTGTTCCCGAGCGTTTGTCTGGATATTTATCCAGATGTTTTTCTTAGCCTAGTGCTAAATGGTCTTACAAGACTTTTTCCTTTTAGTGTTAATGATTGCACTAGAATCAGTTTTTTATTTTTCTTTATTTAAGAATTTTTCTAAATTTCTTTTGCTGAAATAGAAAATTTTCTGACAATCCTTAAACTGTTTTAAGGGGGGTGTTCATATTTTGTTTCAGTTCACTTTTTTTGATTTAGACAAGAGTCTAGACAAAGATATAATTTTTTGTTTTGGTAACAATAACAGAGCTGATTCTTTTATATAAGAAGACCGCGATTGTTACTTTAGAAAGGTATTTCTTATGTTCATGCAAGGATTTTTATTTACTTTTTGATGTACTTAACCTTAGTGCTTAATTAAGTTAAGTCTAGTTATAAGATTCTTGTGTACTTGCAAAGATTTTTCATTTTGTTTTCATTGTACTTAATATTAGTGCTTAATTAAATTAAGTCTAGTAGTAAGGTCCGAAGTTTGTAATTTTGTTTTAAGTTCTGACCTTAGTATTAAGTGATAGTGTACCACTTTGTACCTTTTCATAAGTAGCCTTAGTTTAATAGACTAGTGTAGTCTATTTCTTTTTGGAAGGGGTAAATGTAACATTCATTTTTTCTTAGATTTTAAGACCATGTAATGTTACTGATTTTTCACTTTAAATTGTACTTCTTTTCATTTTTGTATCGAGCGGTATATTAATCAGAAATTCCAAGCCGTTCGGTATATTAGTGTGCTGTGCGGGTTTGCGACCGAATCTCTCGATACGCCGGGATTGGTTAAATATTTGTATCCGCAGTTTTGGTTCCGGCGTAGCCATATTACCGAGAGAGTGCCCACGGTTTATTTAAGAGTCCGGCGGACAGGAAGAGAGGCTTATTTCCACCGAGCCGCCAAGTAGGTTATTTCGACCGAGCTGCCAAGTAGGCTAATTTCCATCGAGCCGCAGCCAGGCTTACTTCGACCGACCTGTTAGGCTAGAATTTTTTTTGTGATCCTTAAAACCACAAAGGTTAGAACTTTTATTTTAAAATCATGAATAAATTTTCTTTTTGTTGATTAAAGCTAGTGTCTCACTGAATACCTATCTTTCTTTTCAGGATAAGGACGGCTGTACCAAACTGATTTTTTATATAACAACTGTACACCCTTTCAGTATTTTTTCATTTTTTTAGCTGAAGTTAGATCCTTTCTATTTTAAAATGAATGGTGCCCAAAAATTCGTGCAGCTGAGGTTTTTTAAAAATAGAAAATAATTCCAAAAAGACGTACAAAAATTATCTCTTACCCATATCTCTCTACCAAGGAAAACTGAGCTAGTGTTTGTTTAATTTCTTTAGTTCTTTTAAAAATCATTATTCACTCAATTCATTATCAGAAATTAAAAAGAGGTTGCAAGAAAATTGTGCCCAAGCGTGGGAAAAACAATTTTCACAGGGTACAAAATGACGCAGCAAAAAGCGACCAATTAATATACACGGTACAAAATAACGCCTCAAAAAGCGGGCAAGTAAAAAACACATTACAAGCTTACAAGACTAACAATACTATAGGGAAATATCTTAAACACTACAAACCACAAATCAATAAAGACAATAAATCAGGGGTTTATCAATTAACATGTGGGTCATGTCCTAAAACATACATAGGACAAAATGAACGTACATTTAGACAAAGAATTACAGAACACGAAAAAAGTTTCATCCATAGAAAATTTAGTTCAACATATGCTAATCATCTTTTAACAGAAAATCACACATTTAACAAGAATTTCAAAATTCCCAACAAAAAGGTTTAAAACAAATTCACCATTATTGAATTTATTCTCCTAACTCCAAATCTGTGTGGGTTTTCCAGTACTATCAATGTAATTTAATTAGGTGTAATATTATAATTAAGAAATTATATAAAATTGTGAACATTAAACCTAACTTAACAGTGTAAAATGTAGATCTGAAGAAGCTGCATCGACAGCGAAACGCGTCACGGCAATTTAAATAAACCAGTGGAAATTGACTAAAAACAGTCTTTTATTATATATTTATAATGAATTTCCATCAAGTAGAAGCTACAATCATCCAAAACTAGGATTATTGTTTTAGACGATCTTGATTATTTAAGAAATATCTTTTCACACAGGCTGTATCTTCAAGAAAGCTGCGAAAATTACAGGACTGAAGATCGTTATTTAAAAAAACAGTATTGACGGAGAGATACAAATAAAATTTTGAACAAAATGTAATAAAAGCAAAAAGTAGTAAGTATGTATCCTGATCACAATAACGGTAAATTCAACTTTTAAAATTTATTTAAACAATACAGCATTCTAAAATATTAATATAACATATTTAAAAAATGAATAAATAAACTGATTTACCCTGAACTTTCCTTACAAATGCTTGGTTCAGAATGAGTACTGAATTTGACGATCTTATGGTGAAAGTAATTTAATATAGTCATTACCAGTAGATATTTTTAAGATTTTTTAATGGTAAGATATCTGTCACCATTTATCTAGGGTTCAGTTAAACGTTATTACGTCAGTTAATATTTTCCACATTTCACGTTGTATTCAAAATGAAAAAAAAAAAAAGAAATTCGCCGCGTCCCTGTGAGGAAGTCATGGCTCCCCAGGGCGCTACGGTCCCCTATAGAACTAAAGAAAATTAATTATTTTTTTGTTTCAAATATACCATATTATTTCTCTATACAACCTCACAAAAGTTGCTGAAACTCGATATTTTATGCTGATGTTACAAAGGATATCTGTCGGACTTTAGCTACAAAAATTGTTACTACCTGTATATATCACCACTACACCAAAATCCTCGCTCCTAATGAAGCTAATACGCGCGTCGAGTGCAACAATAAAGTTTTGATGTAGTGGTGACAATATATTTTAGTATTGACATGGTAAATCGGATCCACTGTAATAGACTAACTTTTGCACGTAATTAATAAATCCTTAAGAAGTAGCACTTTTTCGGACTACATATACAAGTAATGTAGAAACCAATGGACAAATAAGTGTTTTTTAAATATTTTTGACTATGCAGAACGTTTTTCAGGACATTCTATACAAAATGCATCTACTGCATCTGATAAATACATCGGTAAACAGGATGACGAAGGGAAATATGTAGTAACCTCCCTCTGGAACATATTAAAACTTTTGACTTAGTCAATAAAAAAATCCTTATTTATAAACTAGAAAATCTAAGTTAATGCGCACTAAAAAATTAGAGTAGAATCTCTTATGATTCACCATGCACTTTTGTGAAGTGTAATAAGAAACGAAGTTATATGCAGAATTAGGAATTAAACAAGGCTCTATTTTAGAACCTCTTTTATTTTTACGTTATTAATTTACCAGATTATATAGAAAAAAATGCCGTTACGATGAATGCGAATGATACATCAATCTCGATATCTTCTGATTCACCATACAAGTTCAATATAAAGTGCCTTATTGCAATGGATATGGTGATAAGCTGGTGTGAGAAAAATAACTCAATTTTATTTATTTTGTTTTTATGGGTCTAGCACACGTACTGCAGGGAAGTCTCTAAAGCGCTCCAGGAGTGGCATGTGTGCGGAAAAAACGATTCACGTTGTTCTTGAATCGCTGTAAATTGTACTCGGTGGGAAATACAGCGCTGGGCAAATTATTCCAAAGGGATGATGTTCTCCATATAAAAGATTGCTTGAAAAGCGTTGTACGCGGAGTAACAAGTTGAACCACATACGGATGTGAAACACCAGCGCGACGTGTATTTCTCACATGCACCGCTTTGGGAGGAATTAAGCGGGCTACATCCTTCGAACATTTTCCATGAAAATACTTGTAGAACAGACTCAAGTCGCCAACTGTTCTTCGATGTTTCAGCGAATCAAGGCCGCCGGTCAATTCCGGGTCTCCAATCAGACGGACAGCTCTTTTCTGAACAGAATCCAACAAATGCAGTGCAGTGTGACACATAGGAGCAGTATTCCATAGTTGGTCGAATTTGAGCTTTGTAAAGAATTAACAGTTGTTGTGGAGTGTAAAGCTTTCTGGTTCGAAATAATATTCCTAACTTTTGAGAAGCTCTCCTTGCTATGCCTGCAACATGTTCATGCCAGGACATATTTGCTCCCAAACTAACGCCCAACAAATTGAGCGACGATGCTAGGGGAATGGAGTGCCCCGACATAACTATGTCGGGTTCAGGAACGTTAACTTTTTTAGAAAAAACTGCCGCCTGGGTTTTTGTAGCGTTAAATTCCACTTGGTTACTGTCACCCCAAGATAGAATTTCCTCCAGATCTTTGTTAAGTTGAATGACCTCCTACTGTCTGCGGATATTCACCTGAGCAGCCGATGTCCGAGCGTTCAAAGTGAATGAAGAGATAAGCGTACTGTCGTCTGCAAAGCTGTAGATTGGATTCCCGATCTTTTCCAGCAGATCGTTAATGTAAATGAGAAAGAGAGTAGGAGACAGTAAGGAGCCTTGAGGCACACCGGCGTCGATTGTGAAGGTGTTAGAGAGAAATCCGTCGACCGCCACTCGTAAAGAACGCTCTCTGAGGAAACATGAGAGCCACAAACAGAACTTTTCCGACATACCACAAGAGCGTAGCTTAGTCAACAGTCCATCGTGCCAAACACGGTCGAATGCCTTGGATATGTCAAGAGCAACCGCTCGAGATTCTCCAAAGTGTTCAATTGCGTTGTTCCAAACATGTGTTACATAAGTTAGAAGATCTCCTGTTGATCTATGTTTACGAAAGCCGTATTGGTGATCGCTAATAATATTAAATCGTTCAAGATATTTTAGAAGTTGCTGATTGATAACCTTTTCCATGACTTTCGATATTATTGAAAGCAATGCGACTGGTCGGTAGTTATTTGGCAAGGTCTTCTTGCCTTTTTTAGGTATCGGCTGAACCGTGGCACATTTCCAGCAGGACGGAAATATTCCCTTTCTGTAGGATAGGTTGAAAAGTCTACAGAAAACTGGAGTTAGTTAGTGAAAAAAAGACTCTATATTTCAGTTTTTAATTGCCGAAGACCGTATCTACGATTAATTATGTCTACTAGTGCCAGGTACTTACCTTAACAATATATTTTTTTTAGGAAGTTAATGCCGAATTTCTTTCCAAAAAGTTAAGTAGTGCTTAATATGACATCTTATTATCTGTATTATATTAATGTAGTATAGTGTATTTCTACATTTCTAAAAGCTATTATAGTTTGGAAAAAATGTAATAACGTCGTTTGTTCAAATTTTAATTAATTATTATATAAACTATATAAATTATTTAATGGCTTACGTTTAACCTGAGTGTGAGTGAATCGTGTAAAAATGTGTTAATTAAACATAAAGTTGTAACATTACTATCTATTTATATTTACTATAGATAAAATCAAATATAGCGGTTTAACCGTAAATTGTAATTATCAAACTCGAACCAAAAATGTTCTAATGGTCCCGAGCTGCATAACTACCATTTTTAAAACCTAATAGGCCATAGGGCGATAGCATTATATAGTCAATTACCGACAGATATCAAGAGCTTGCGAATAGGATACAAAGAAACATTTTAATATAAAATGCATACCATTCCATCAGTAAATTTATGGCATAACTGAGAAAACATGTAAATTGTGGAAACCCGAAATGTTAGGATCTGAAATATTTTTATATTAAGTTTTATACCTATCTATTTCAACTATTAGGATTTCCAGTTTATAACAATTTCGCTTATTTATGTTTGTATATTTATATATTTTGTATTGTTGCCTTATGTTTGTAGTTGGTGTTGTTATTTTTGTTCTTAGGTTTATTTATTATCGTTTAAAACTATATACAATGTTATTTTTTTTTTAATGTTATTAAAACTAATTGCATTAGACAAAAGTTTCTAAGAGTATTTTGCATTACTTGACTTTATTAATATTTTATTCATTTTGTCTTATTTTTATTGATATACTGACGTGCTATTTGCACAGGGTTATCTAAATTGTTTTAACAACTGGCTAAATAAAAGTCTGAAGTTTGAAGTCAAAATTTTGAGATTGGAAATAACAGAATAGAAATCTTCATCAACAATCCCGTTTTTTTTATAGCGTTCTTTGCCTTCAGGTTCCCAATTTCCATCCTCTTCGATCTTCCCAATCTCCGATTTAACTAGAACAAGGATTAGTAGATATAAGACATTGTTTTTGTATCGTAATATTATAAATTAATAATAAAAGTCATTCTATAGGTAAAACGAATTATATCTGTTTAAAGTGTTATCTTTGTTCCTAATTATAGTTGAGCTCCAATATTTCCAGGACGATTGTCTTTAAACAATACCTGTTGGGGTATCCTGACCAAAACTTCGTTATCATTATGAGATAACGATATTAATAAATCAGTGATCTAACATTTGAGACAAAAAAGCTCTATCAATTTAAAATCAGAAACTAGGATTATTGTTTTAGACAATTTTGATTATTTTAAGAAATATCTTTTTACACAAGCTGTATATTCAAGAAAGCTGCGAAAATTAGAAGACTGAAGATCGTTGTTTAAAAAACAGTATTGACGGAGAGACAGAAATAAAATTTTGAACAAAATGTAATAAAAGCAAAAAAGAATAATTTAAAAAATATTATTTATTTAAACAATACAGCATTCTAAAAATATTAATATAACATATTTAAAAAAAATAAATAAATAAACTGATTACCTTGTACTTTCCTTGCAAATGCTTGGTTCGGAATGAGTACTGAATTTGACGATCTTATGGTGCAGGTAACTTAATATAGCCTGTAGATATTTTTAAGATTTCTTTATAGTAAGATATCTGTTACCATGTGTCTAGGCTTCTGAAAACCGTAATTATTAAGTGAGTTACTATTTTCCACATTTCACATTGTATTCAAAATGGAAAAAAATGAATCTCCGAGTCTTAGATTTTCTCTCTGATATTGCCCTCTGAACACCTCCAAACCATGTCGTTTTTGGTCTCCCTCTTCTTCTCCTTTCGTTTGGTATCCAGTTTAGAACCATTTTCGGTATTCGGTGTTCTTCCATTCTTTTCCACGTGTCCGTACCATATAAATTCTCGTTGTCGAATGTCTTCAATAATAGTGGTTTTTACTTCCATTACATCCTTTATTCTTTCAGCCGATCTTCGCCACTAATCCATTTCGAGTGTCATTAGTTTCTGTTCCAGTCATTTCGTAAATTACCAAGTTTCACAACCGATGCTCTTAAATACTGCATTATACAGAAGGTGCTTCCTCTGTGATATTATATTCTTCGACCTCAGAACAGAGGAGAGATTATTTTATTCTACTCTATACTTCTTTTCCGTTCTACTATTTTACCTATGTTAGTTCCGAGA
>CM032446.1:77539713-77642213 GCA_019049505.1 Pachyrhynchus sulphureomaculatus
ATATATATATATATATAATATATATATATATATATATATATATATATATATATATACAGAAAGTATTAGCGGGACTTATATTCTTAGCACGCACCGCTCTGGAAGGAATTAAGCGGGCTACATCCATCGAACACTTTCCATGAAGATACTTGCAGAATAGACTCAAGTCGCCAACTTCTTCATGTCTCTTTCGATGTTTCAAGGAAGTCAGGTTGCTAGTCAGGTCTGGGTCACCAATCAGGTGACTCTTCTGAATAGAATCCAATAAATCAATATATTTTTGGGAGCAGAGCCCCGAAGATGAGAGCAGTGTTCCATCGTTTGTCGAACTTGAGCTTTATACAGAATTAACAGTTGTGTAGTATAAAGCTTTCTAGTTCGAAATAATATTCCCACCTTTTGGAGAAGCTCTCTTTGCTATGCATACGACATGTTCATGCCAAGATATATTTGCTCCCAAATTGGCGTCCAACAAATTGAGTGATGTTGCTAGAATAATGAAGGACATAAGTACGTCGAGTTCATTAACGTTAGAAAAAAAACTTTCGTTTGGGTTTTTGTAGCACTAAATCCTACTTGGTTACTGTCACAAGATATAATTTTCTTCCAAGTCTTTGTTTCCTTTTTGAACTAGTTTCCTGCTATCAGTAAACATTTGCATGAGTAGCAGACATTCAAGTGGTTTAAAGTGAATGAAGAAAATAAGCTTATTGTTATCTGCAGAGCTGTAGATGGTATTAGAAAAGAAATCCGTCGACTCCCACTCATTAGGAACGCGAAAATAGGAGATCCATATACAAAACTTTTTAGAAATACCATAACATTGAGCTTAGTCAACAATCCGTCATGTAAAACAGGGTCGAATGCCTTGGATATAACAAGAGTAACCTGGCTCGAGATTCTCCGAAGTGTTCAATTGGGTTGTACCAAATATAAATTAGACGACCTCCTGTTTATCTTTGCCAACCAAGCCACATTGATGGTCCGCTAGTAGTATAGACTCCTTCCAGATATTTTAGAAGATGCTGATTTATAGCCTTTTCCTACAACTTTCGATATTATTGAAAGCAGTGCGACTGAACGATAGTTGTTTGGCAAGTTTTTTTTCCTGCCTTTTTCGGTATTGACTCTAGCGCGCATTTCCAACAGAAACGAACAATATTCCCTTCTCGCAGATAGGCTAAAAAGTGTAGAGAAAAACGCATTTTTTGAGTATATTATTGCAGGTATTTTATCAACGCCAAAACATTTTTTGGTGTCTAGCTTCACTGAAATATGCTTTAGGATACGCAATATTGGGCATCCTTGACTGCACTATGGGAAATAGTTGGTGGTTGGGAGTTGACAGTAGAATGTTCCAGCTAACAAGTTGGCTGTCTTGATTGGAGTTGCTGCAAAAGTACGATCCTGGCCGTGTGAGTAGTGGGTATAGTGGATTTAGTAAAAAATTTTGACTAATGGCATTAGCGACTAACCGAAAGGATCTGGAATTGTTGGGGCAGGCTAGAAGTGTATGTGTGTATATATATATATATATAAATATATAAATATATATATATTTATATAATATATATATATATGTGTATGTATCACGTAGGCTGAAAAGTTTTTGGTCTAGTTACCACACTACACATTTTGTTTGCAAAATTCGACTTTATTCATCAATATAGTCTCCTTCGAGAGTAATACAATCAGTCCAACGCTTTTTTTTTTTTTCCATCATTTCTATACCTTTCTTGTAGAAGAATTTGTCTTTGTCTTCATTGGAGCCAAATTTCTTTGCGCCGAGCATTTTTTTGAGGTCAGTGCGAAGAGATAATAGTCGCTGGGGGCCAAATTTGGAGAATACGGTGGATGAGGAAGCAATTCGAACTTCAATTCACGTAACTCTGCCATCGTAACCATTAACTTGTGACAAGCGGTGCATTGTCTTAATGAAAGAGCACTTTTTTTCTTGTTTATTTGGAGCCATTTCTTTGCGATTTCTGCCTTCAAAACGCACCAATAATTTTTATGATAATCGCTATTGATGGTTTTTCTCTTCTCAAACATAGTCGATGAAAATTATTCCATGCGCATCCCAACATATGGAGGCTAAAACCTTCCAGCGGACTGTTGTGTCTTTGGTCGCTTCGGGCGGCTTTCACCGGTTGCTGTTCACTGAGCTGATTGCCGATTTGATACCGTGTATAGTGGTGGATTCATGTTTCATCCATTTTCACATATTAGATAAAAAAATCCTTTTTATTGTTCTTAAACAGGTCCAAACAGCGCTCAGAATTATCAATACGTTGTTGTTTTTGGTCCAATGTGAGCAAACGCGGTACCCATTTCGAATAGAGCTTTCTCATACCAAAATGTTCATGCAAAATATGACCAACCCGTTCTTCTTTTGATATCTTAGGGTGTCAGCTACCTACCTCACGCAATATCACTTTATGGTTATCCAAGGCAATTTTGTGGATTTTTTAAATGTTTTCCGGTATAACCATCCCATTTGGGCGTTCCAGAGCGTTCAGCATCATTTGTATTTGTACGACCCCCCGCATTTAAATTAAGCGTACCGGGAAATGATGAGTAAATTTCCAGGAGCAGAGTCCCCGTAACATTTATCAAGCCATTGTTTTGTTTGAACGGTATTTTTCCATCAAAAAACGGTGTTTAATCAACATACGAAACTCAATATTTTTCCATTGTTTTGAAAATATCAAAAGTAGTGTCACTAAAATCAGTGTAACTTGTAAACTAATCGTCGAACTGTCTTTTTTCTTGGCACTAATAGTTGTGCTAGATTCCAAAGAAGTTAGTTCTCAGAACTACCTCTGAAGAGGCCGCCAGGATAATCGGTGAATCGTCAGAATTACTGGTTCGAAAGAAGAAGCATACCTACAATTTCTATAACCTGTGGAAATTTCCTATCAAGATTATAAGTATTTATAAAAAACTTATTCGTTAATATTGGGACTAATTTGTGCAGCTATAACATATATTTTAAAATAAAGTTTATTCACATTTAAGATCTTTTCACATCAATTCAGGTCACTATACTTATCTCAAGTAAGAGCTTTACACGATATAATTTCTAGTATCTAGGTCACACCTAATGAGAAGCTGATTCTCCTGGCATACACGCAACTCGATTTAATTAGAACAAGGATTACTAGGTAGTGTTTTGTATCGTAATATTATAAATTAATAATAAAAGTCATTCTATAGGTAAAACGAATTATATCTGTTTAAAGTATTATCTTTGTTCCTAATTATAGTTCAGCTCCAATATTCCCAGGGCGATTGTCTTTAAACAATAGTGGTATCCTGACAAAAACTTCGTTATCATTATGAGATAACGATATTAATAAATCAGTGATCTAATATTTGAGACAAAAAAGGTCTATCAATTTAAAATCAAAAACTAGAATTATTAATATATAATAAAAGATTGTTTTGAGTCAATTTCCACTGGTTTATTTAAATTGCGATAACGCGTTTCGCTGTCGATGCAGCTTTTTGAGATCTACATTTTACACTGTCAAGTTAGGTTTAATGTTCACAATTTTATATAATTTTCTTAATTATAATATTACACCCTAATTAAATTACATTGATAGTATTGAAAAACCCACACAGATTTGGAGTTAGGAGAATAAATTCAATAATGGTAAATTGCTTAAATCTACCTGGTCCTTGAGTAAAGTACCTGGACTCCTTAATCGATTTATTTGCATTGTCTCTAAAACGTTTAGTTTTAAACCTTTTTGTTGGGTGAGTAAAGTTTTGAAATTCTTGTTAAATGTGTGATTTTCGGTTAAAAGATGATTAGCATATGTTGAATTAGATTTTTTCTATGGATGAAACTTTTTCGTGTTCTGTAATTCTTTGTCTAAATGTACGTCCAGTTTGTCCTATGTATGTTTTAGGACATGACCCACATGTTAATTGATAAACCCCTGATTTATTGTCTTTACTAATTTGTAGTTTGTAGTTTTTAAGATATTTCCCTATAGTATTGTTAGTCTTGTAAGCTATGTTGATATTTTTTTTGATTTAAAAATTTTCCCAGTTTTTTTTCCGTTGGTTTGCCGAAATAGGTTAAGCATTTAAATGTGGTATTTCTGTCCCCCAAAAAGGTGGGTATATTTCTGAGATTGCCTTGTTTCTAAGTTTTTTCCTAACGATATTATTGATTAAAACAACCGAATAACCGTTGTTAACGGCTACTTGTTTTATGTAGTTTAATTCTTTAGTAAAATTTTCCTCTGATAAGGGGATATTAGTTAGTCTATGTATAAAACTACGATAAGCTGCGATTTTATGATGGTTAGGGTCGTGAGAAATATTGTGAATTGTGGTATCTGTATGACAAGGTTTGTGATATATTGCAAATTCATGTTTTTTCATGGTTTTACTGATTGTTAAGTCTAGGAAATTGATTTTCCCTTCGACTTCTTCTTCCATTGTAAAACTGATATTTCTATGTAAAGAACTAATATACTGTAAAAAGTGAGTTAATTATCTGTCCGTACCTGTAAAGCATACAATTATAAGTAGAGACAATTATTACTATTGTTATTATGGTTGTTAAATATCATTGTTTCAATACTGTCCATGAAAATTTCGGCAAGTAATCGACTTAATGGACTCCCCATAATTAACCCTTCCATACTATTGTAGAATGTATTGTTAAATGAACAATAATTTTGTTTTAGGCAAGTTCTTAATAAATTAATTATGTCCATTTTTATAACTTCATTTACTTTGTTTTTTGTTAATAGGTTCTCTATTAAAATTATTGTTTTGTCTGGGGGAACACTTGGAAATAAGTTTTTGACATCGAAAGAAACTAATTTAGAATTATCTGGTATTGTTATATTCTTAACTTTTATTCACGAGTTCGTATGAGTTTTTGATACTATATTTAGGTTCAAATTTGGTATGATATTTGATTAGATCAGTTAAAAAGGATGACGCCTTATATGTTGTAGCAGACATGTAGGAAACAACTGGTCTGATTGGATGGTCAAGTTTGTGTAGTTTTATGAGTGAATAAAGTTGTGGGATTTAGGGATTCATATAAATCCCCATATATGAATCCCCAAATCCCACAACTTTATTCACTCATAAAACTACGCAAATTTGACCATCCAATCAGACCAGTTGTTTCCTACATATCTGCTCCAGCATATAAAACGTCATCCTTTTAATTGATTTAATCTCATACGAACTCGTGAATAAAGTTAAGAATATAACAATACCAGATAATTCTATATTAGTTTCTTCCGATGTCAAAAACTTATTTTCAAGTGTTCCCCCAGACAAAACAATAATTTTAGCAGAGAACCTATTAACAAAAAACAAAATAAATGAAGTTATAAAAATGGACATAATTAATTTATTAAGAACTTGCCTAAGACAAAATTATTTTTCATTTAACAATACATTCTACAGTATGGAAGGGTTAATTATGGGAGTCCATTAAGTCCATTACTTGCCGAAATTTTCATGGACAGTATTGAAACAATGATATTTTACAACCATAATAACAATAGTAATAATTGTTTATACTGGTATCGATACGTAGACGATATAATTGTATGCTTTACAGGTACGGACAGACAATTAACTCACTTTTTACAGTATATTAATTCTTTATGTAGAAATATCAGTTTTATAATGGAAGAAGAAGTAGAAGGGAAAATCAATTTCCTAGACTTAACAATTAGTAAAACCATGAAAAAACATGAATTTGCAATATATCACAAAACCTTGTCATACAGATACCACAATTCACAATAGTTCTCACCACCCTAACCATCATAAACTCGCAGCTTATCATAGTTTTTATACATAGACTAACTAATATCCTCTTATCAAAGGAAAATTTTACTGAAGAATTAAACTACATAAAACAAGTAGCCGTTAACAATGGTTATTCGGTTACTTTAATCAATAATTTCGTTAGGAAACAACTTAGAAACAAGGTAATTTCAGAAATATACCCACGTTTCAAGAACAGAAATACCACATTTAAATGCTTAACCTCTGTCGGTAAACCAACGGAAAAAGTGGGAAAATTTTTAAATCAAAAAAATATCACATAGCTTACAAGACTAACAATACTATAGGGAAATATCTTAAACACTACAAACCACAAATCAATAAAGACAATAAATCAGGGGTTTATCAATTAACATGTGGGTCATGTCCTAAAACATACAGAGGACAAAATGAACGTACATTTAGACAAAGAATTACAGAACACGAAAAAAGTTTCATCCATAGAAAATTTAATTCAACATATGCTAATCATCTTTTAACAGAAAATCACACATTTAACAAGAATTTCAAAATTCCCAACAAAAAGGTTTAAAACTAAACCTTTTAGAGAAAATGCAAATAAATCGATTAAGGACTACAGGTACTTTACTTAACGACCAGGTAGATTTAAGCAATTCACCATTATTGAATTTATTCTCCTAACTCCAAATCTGTGTGGGTTTTCCAGTACTATCAATGTAATTTAATTAGGTGTAATATTATAATTAAGAAATTATATAAAATTGTGAACATTAAACCTAACTTAACAGTGTAAAATGTAGATCTGAAGAAGCTGCATCGACAGCGAAACGCGTCACGGCAATTTAAATAAACCAGTGGAAATTGACTAAAAACAGTCTTTTATTATATATTTATAATGAATTTCCATCAAGTAGAAGCTACAATCATCCAAAACTAGGATTATTGTTTTAGACGATCTTGATTATTTAAGAAATATCTTTTCACACAGGCTGTATCTTCAAGAAAGCTGCGAAAATTACAGGACTGAAGATCGTCATTTAAAAAAACAGTATTGACGGAGAGATACAAATAAAATTTTGAACAAAATGTAATAAAAGCAAAAAGTAGTAAGTATGTATCCTGATCACAATAACGGTAAATTCAACTTTTAAAATTTATTTAAACAATACAGCATTCTAAAATATTAATATAACATATTTAAAAAAATGAATAAATAAACTGATTTACCCTGAACTTTCCTTACAAATGCTTGGTTCAGAATGAGTACTGAATTTGACGATCTTATGGTGAAAGTAATTTAATATAGTCATTACCAGTAGATATTTTTAAGATTTTTTAATGGTAAGATATCTGTCACCATTTATCTAGGTTCAGTTAAACGTTATTACGTCAGTTAATATTTTCCACATTTCACGTTGTATTCAAAATGAAAAAAAAAAAAGAAATTCGCCGCGTCCCTGTGAGGAAGTCATGGCTCCCCAGGGCGCTACGGTCCCCTATAGAACTAAAGAAAATTAATTATTTTTTTGTTTCAAATATACCATATTATTTCTCTATACAACCTCACAAAGTTGCTGAAACTCGATATTTTATGCTGATGTTACAAAGGATATCTGTCGGACTTTAGCTACAAAAATTGTTACTACCTGTATATATCACCACTACACCAAAATCCTCGCTCCTAATGAAGCTAATACGCGCGTCGAGTGCAACAATAAAGTTTTGATGTAGTGGTGACAATATATTTAGTATTGACATGGTAAATCGGATCCACTGTAATAGACTAACTTTTGCACGTAATTAATAAATCCTTAAGAAGTAGCACTTTTTCGGACTACATATACAAGTAATGTAGAAACCAATGGACAAATAAGTGTTTTTTAAATATTTTTGACTATGCAGAACGTTTTCAGGACATTCTATACAAAATGCATCTACTGCATCTGATAAATACATCGGTAAACAGGATGCCGAAGGGAAATCTGTAGTAACCTCCCTCTGGAACATATTAAAACTTTTGACTTAGTCAATAAAAAAATCCTTATTTATAAACTAGAAAATCTGAGTTAATGCGCACTAAAAATTAGCGTAGAATCTCTTATGATTCACCATGCACTTTTTTGAAGTGTAATAAGAAACGAAGTTATATGCAGAATTAGGAATTAAACAAGGCTCTATTTTAGAACCTCTTTTATTTTTACGTTATTAATTTACCAGATTATATAGAAAAAAATGCCGTTACGATGAATGCGAATGATACATCAATCTCGATATCTTCTGATTAACCATACAAGTTCAATATAAAGTGCCTTATTGCAATGGATATGGTGATAAGCTGGTGTGAGAAAAATAACTCAATTTTATTTATTTTGTTTTTATGGGTCTAGCACACGTACTGCAGGGAAGTCTCTAAAGCGCTCCAGGAGTGGCATGTGAGCGGAAAAAACGATTCACGTTGTTCTTGAATCGCTGTAAATTGTACTCGGTGGGAAATACAGCGCTGGGCAAATTATTCCAAAGGGATGATGTTCTCCATATAAAAGATTGCTTGAAAAGCGTTGTACGCGGAGTAACAAGTTGAACCACATACGGATGTGAAACACCAGCGCGACGTGTATTTCTAACATGCACCGCTTTGGGAGGAATTAAGCGGGCTACATCCTTCGAACATTTTCCATGAAAATACTTGTAGAACAGACTCAAGTCGCCAACTGTTCTTCGATGTTTCAGCGAATCAAGGCCGCCGGTCAATTCCGGGTCTCCAATCAGACGGACAGCTCTTCTCTGAACAGAATCCAACAAATGCAGTGCAGTGTGACACATAGGAGCAGTATTCCATAGTTGGTCGAATTTGAGCTTTGTAAAGAATTAACAGTTGTTGTGGAGTGTAAAGCTTTCTGGTTCGAAATAATATTCCTAACTTTTGACAAGCTCTCCGACATAACTATGTCGGGTTCAGGAACGTTAACTTTTATAGAAAAAACTGCCGCCTGGGTTTTTGTAGCGTTAAATTCCACTTGGTTACTGTCACCCCAAGATAGAATTTCCTCCAGATCTTTGTTAAGTTGAATGACCTCCTACTGTTTGCGGATATTCACCTGAGCAGCCGATGTCCGAGCGTTCAAAGTGAATGAAGAGATAAGCGTACTGTCGTCCTGCAAAGCTGTAGATTGGATTCCCGGTCTTTTCCAGCAGATCGTTAATGTAAATGAGAAAGAGAGTAGGAGACAGTAAGGAGCCTTGAGGCACACCGGCGTCGATTGTGAAGGTGTTAGAAAGAAATCCGTCGACCGCCACTCGTAAAGAACGCTCTCTGAGGAAACATGAGAGCCACAAACAGAACTTTTCCGACATACCACAAGAGCGTAGCTTAGTCAACAGTCCATCGTGCCAAACACGGTCGAATGCCTTGGATATGTCAAGAGCAACCGCTCGAGATTCTCCAAAGTGTTCAATTGCGTTGTTCCAAACATGTGTTACATAAGTTAGAAGATCTCCTGTTGATCTATGTTTACGAAAGCCGTATTGGTGATCGCTAATAATATTAAATCGTTCAAGATATTTTAGAAGTTGCTGATTGATAACCTTTTCCATGACTTTCGATATTATTGAAAGCAATGCGACTGGTCGGTAGTTATTTGGCAAGGTCTTCTTGCCTTTTTTAGGTATCGGCTGAACCGTGGCACATTTCCAGCAGGACGGAAATATTCCCTTTCTGTAGGATAGGTTGAAAAGTCTATAGAAAACTGGAGTTAGTTAGTGAAAAAAAGACTCTATATTTCAATTTTAATTGCCGAAGACCGTATCTACGATTAATTATGTCTACTAGTGCCAGGTACTTACCTTAACAATATTTTTTTTAGGAAGTTAATGCCGAATTTCTTTCCAAAAAGTTAAGTAGTGCTTAATATGACATCTTATTATCTGTATTATATTAATGTATTATAGTGTATTTCTACATTTCTAAAAGCTATTATAGTTTGGAAAAAAATGTAATAACGTCGTTTGTTCAAATTTTAATTATTTATTATATAAACTATATAAATTATTTAATGGCTTACGTTTAACCTGAGTGTGAGTGAATCGTGTAAAAATGTGTTAATTAAACAAAAAGTTGTAACATTACTATCTATTTATATTTACTATAGATAAAATCAAATATAGCGGTTTAACCGTAAATTGTAATTATCAAACTCGAACCAAAAATGTTCTAATGGTCCCGAGCTGCATAACTACCATTTTTAAAACCTAATAGGCCATAGGGCGATAGCATTATATAGTCAATTACCGACAGATATCACGAGCTTGCGAATAGGATACAAAGAAACATTTTAATATAAAATGCATACCATTCCATCAGTAAATTTATGGCATAACTGAGAAACATGTAAATTGTGGAAATCCGAAATGTTAGGATCTAAAATATTTTTATATTAAGTTTTATACCTATCTATTTCAACTATTAGGATTTCCAGTTTATAACAATTTCGCTTATTTATGTTTGTATATTTATATATTTTGTATTGTTGCCTTATGTTTGTAGTTGGTGTTGTTATTTTTGTTCTTAGGTTTATTTATTATCGTTTAAACTATATACAATGTTATTTTTTTTTAATGTTATTAAAACTAATTGCATTAGACAAAAGTTTCTAAGAGTATTTTGCATTACTTGACTTTATTAATATTTTATTTCATTTTGTCTTATTTTTATTGATATACTGACGTGCTATTTGCACAGGGTTATCTAAATTGTTTTAACAACTGGCTAAATAAAAGTCTGAAGTTTGAAGTCAAAATTTTGAGATTGGAATAACAGAATAGAAATCTTCATCAACAATCCCGTTTTTTTTATAGCGTTCTTTGCCTTCAGGTTCCCAATTTCCATCCTCTTCGATCTTCCCAATCTCCGATTTAACTAGAACAAGGATTAGTAGATATAAGACATTGTTTTGTATCGTAATATTATAAATTAATAATAAAAGTCATTCTATAGGTAAAACGAATTATATCTGTTTAAAGTGTTATCTTTGTTCCTAATTATAGTTGAGCTCCAATATTTCCAGGACGATTGTCTTTAAACAATAGCGGTATCCTGACCAAAACTTCGTTATCATTATGAGATAACGATATTAATAAATCAGTGATCTAACATTTGAGACAAAAAAGCTCTATCAATTTAAAATCAGAAACTAGGATTATTGTTTTAGACAATCTTGATTATTTAAGAAATATCTTTTTACACAAGCTGTATATTCAAGAAAGCTGCGAAAATTAGAAGACTGAAGATCGTTGTTTAAAAAAAACAGTATTGACGGAGAGACAGAAATAAAATTTTGAACAAAATGTAATAAAAGCAAAAAAGAATAAGAATATATCCTGAACACGATAACGGTAAATTCAACTTTTAAAATTTATTTAAAAAATATTATTTATTTAAACAATACAGCATTCTAAAATATTAATATAACATATTTAAAAAAATAAATAAATAAACTGATTTACCTTGTACTTTCCTTGCAAATACTTGGTTCGGAATGAGTACTGAATTTGACGATCTTATGGTGCAGGTAACTTAATATAGCCTGTAGATATTTTTAAGATTTCTTTATAGTAAAATATCTGTCACCATGTGTCTAGGCTTCTGAAAACCGTAATTATTAAGTGAGTTACTATTTTCCACATTTCACATTGTATTCAAAATGGAAAAAAATGAATCTCCGAGTCTTAGATTTCTCTCTGATATTGCCCTCTGAACACCTCCAAACCATGTCGTTTTTGGTCTCCCTCTTCTTCTCCTTTCGCTTGGTATCCAGTTTAGAACCATTTTCGGTATTCGGTGTTCTTCCATTCTTTCCACGTGTCCGTACCATATAAATTCTCGTTGTCGAATGTCTTCAATAATAGTGGTTTTTACTTCCATTACATCCTTTATTCTTTCAGCCGATCTTCGCCACTAATCCATTTCGAGTGTCATTAGTTTCTGTTCCAGTCATTTCGTAAATTACCAAGTTTCACAACCGATGCTCTTAAATACTGCATTATACAGAAGGTGCTTCCTCTGTGATATTATATTCTTCGACCTCAGAACAGAGGAGAGATTATTTATTCTACTCTATACTTCTTTTCCGTTCTACTATTTTACCTATGTTAGTTCCGAGATATATACACTCTTCAAAAGCATCATTGACCTCACCGGTATTTGGAGGAAGGCTTCCCTGGTTTCCTCCTATACACAAATATTTGGTTTTCTTTCAGTTAACTGTAAAACCCCAGTTTTTATAATCTTCAAACAGTTTTCTTGTCATAAATTCAAAGTCTTCCTTGTCCTGAGCAATAATCACCTGATCGTCAGCAAAATGTACGTTGTTTCGTCGGTCAGCTGTATTCCCATCTTATCAATCCCCCAATCTATCTTAAATACACAATTTCTAAACAAATATAGTAAAATAGTGACACAATCTGACTTGCTCAGATTTGTATTTTAAACGCCTGTGATTTTCACCAGAAATAAGTTTTAAAACATAAAGATACCTCAAGACTTATCTTTTCGTAACATATGTTTACAAAAACTGTGATATTTTTGCAGCTAATATCTATGAAAGTACTTAGTCTAGGTATACTGTCAATTAAAATAAATTTATTTAGAATCAACGAAGTAATTTTGTATTTAAGCCAACACCTAATAAACCAAAAAAGAATACGTTGTAACAGTAGAAACAAACGTAATATTATTTCGCATGCAATATATATTTTGTTTTTGATAACTGGTACTCAGATAATAAGTCGTACCTAAAAGGCTGCAATAGTGTCCGAAGATCTAGATAAAAAACAGTAGTACATACGAGGCTGGTTTGAAAAGTCCGTGCAAAAATAAAAACTACTTATGTGTTTGGGGTAAACCTTTTTTATTTTTCGACATAGTCTCCTTTTAGAGTTATACACTTCGTCCAACGATGTTCTAGTTTGTTGATCCCTTCCGA
Organism: Pachyrhynchus sulphureomaculatus; assembly: GCA_019049505.1. Classification (NCBI taxonomy): domain Eukaryota; kingdom Metazoa; phylum Arthropoda; class Insecta; order Coleoptera; family Curculionidae; genus Pachyrhynchus; species Pachyrhynchus sulphureomaculatus. The sequence goes on from CM032446.1 coordinate 77,552,490, forward strand.
ATAATAGGATTTGTCCAAGTCTGCAAAATATCCGTTAGTGTCTGCAATCACCTCCTCGTTTGAATAAAATCTTTGTCCCGCCAGCCATTTCTTCAAATTGGGGAACAAATAGTAGTCCGAGGGAGCCAAGTCTGGAGAATAGGGGGATGTGAAACGAGTTGGAATCCTATTTCCATTAATTTTGCGACCACAACTGCTGAGGTGTGTGCTGGTGCGTTGTCGTGATGGAAAAGGACTTTCTTGTGGGCCAATCGCGGGCATTTTTCTTGCAGCTCGGTTTTCAAACGGTCCAATAACGATGAATAATATTCACCTGTAATAGTTTTACCCTTTTCCAGATAGTCGATGAGGATTATCCCTTGCGAATCCCAAAAGACAGTCGCCATAACCTTTCCGGCCGAAGGAACGGTCTTCGCCTTTTTTGTGCAGATTCCCCCTTGGTAACCCATTGTTTAGATTGTTGTTTGGTCTCAGGAGTATAGTAATGTATCCATGTTTCATCCACAGTGACGAAACGACGCTTAAAGTCCTCCGGATTCTTCTGGAACAGCTGCAAACCATCCTTGCAATACTTCACACGATTCCGTTTTTGGTCAAGTGGCACCCATCTTGCGGATAGCTGTCTCATGTCCAAATGTTTATGCAAAATATTATGTACCCATTCAGTCGAGATGCCCACAGCACTAGCAATCTCACGCACCTTATCTCTTCTGTCATCCATCACCATATCATGAATTTGATCAATGATTTCTGGAGTCGTAACCTCCACAGGGCCGTCCAGAACGTTCAGCGTCACTTGTGCCCATATGGCCAGTCCGAAAATTTTGAAACCACTTATAAACTGTTCTAATCGAAGGTACAGAGTCACCATAATGTTTATCAAGCTTCTCTTTAGTCTCCTGAGGCGTTTTGCCTTTCATAAAGTAATGTTTAATCACCACACGAAATTCTTTTTCGTCCATTTCTTGAAAATCACTCGACTTCCTTGATTCACACGAATGCCAAACACAAAGAAATAGACCAATATGGCTGAAACTTGGTGTGCGTTCATTCAAGAGATGCTACTAACTAAACATGACGTCGATACGCGCCGGTGGTGCCATCTCTCGGACTTTGCACGGACTTTTCAAACCAGCCTCGTACTTATGGTCTAAACCGTGAAAAGTTTCCTTTAACAAAATTTTAATGAAAATAGTGGAAAAACCGTTGTTTCACTATTTGTCATTTGCATTACGTCATTGTAAATTAAGGGCTGGCCTGAGCTATAATCCACACTGTTTTATTAACTGTAGTTTCTCGTTTGGGAGATACAGTATGCTGCATAATGATATTTTAAATTATTTACGGAAAATTTTTATTCGTGTGCATGGCACATGAATGTGTTTTGGTAACTTGGAAAATGTTTACATGAAATATTCGTTAGGTACCTCTGTTTGCGGGTAAATTTAGGTTATGCAATTAACAAACATTATTGCCAATTTTATTCGTGTACTAAGTGTAATGTAGTTGAAGGTAAAAATTTGATATTTTGAATACTGAAATACTTTTGTAATAAACAGCCCCGAATTTCACTTCGTTTAATTATGTCACAAAGGACCAAACACTTTTCCTATGGAAAAGTGATTTCGGTCAAATTGGCTGAAGTTTTGATATGTTGTAGTTCTCAGCTTTCTAAATAAAAGTATCCATGAGCATAATCTTCAAAAATTGGCAGATTTCGAGTTATTTTCAATTTGAGTACTAATAAAACCCATTTTTTAAAACCATTTTAATAATTTCAATAATTATTAAATTAAAGATTCAAAAAAAAAGTCTCGCACTTATCTACTATATCTATGTTGGGGCGCTAAAACCAAATTCGAGGTCTAAATTAACTTATTACGTCGTCATTATGACCCTTCTTTGAAAAACATGTAAAACTCAGCTAGAATGGAGTTCAAAAAAAAAAAATTAAAGATTTTAAAAAAGTAGACTTCAATATCGGTGTATTTTTGCGATGTTGAAATAGAATTGGAGGTCTGAATTGACTAATTACTTCATGATTTTGACTCTTCCTCAGAAAAACTGTCAGCCAGAAAACAATGGTTACTTTGGATTCTTCTTGATGTTGCATGGTTCTACTCCTCTTTATGGGTTTATTATATTGGAGTGAATTCTTCTTGAATCTCATGATCTTATATTCCTTTAAAATTATCAAAATGGTAACAAAAAAAATGTATTTTTTTAGTACTTAAATTGAAAATAACTCGAAATCTGCTCATCTTTGAAGATTGTGCCGTGAACACTTTTTTCAGCAAGCTGAAAACTACATGTCAAAAACCCAGCCAAATTGACGAAAACCACTTTTTTATAAGAAAAGTGCGGAGTCCTTTATTTTATTTCAACTCTTAAATATCGAGATAATTGGATATTTCAATAAAACAATTAATAGTGTAAGTACTAAGACCTTAGACTAGGAGCGATTGCAAATAATTAGTAGGATAATATATGATAATGAAATGAATGAAAATTCAGTAAAATAATTCTTAATTCACTCTATTATGAGTGGTAATGAATGAATCACATATTTTCCCATTTTATATAAGCTTATAACTTTTTCCACAGACAATACAAAGAACAAGACTCTTTTATCCTGAGTATGCTTATACGTTAAGAGAAATCTTTATGGTCTCACTGTTAAGCAAAAAAACTTTAACTTCTCTTGGGTGCATAATGGAAATATTTTTTTACGTAAACAGACCGTCCTATAGTTACACAGATCACTTTATAATTGAATTTTCAGTTATTGTACCTGTATATTATTAAACTTCCACCATATAATTATAAAATTAAGAGCTTTTTATCAAAATACCTGGGGTTTAAAATAAAATTGATCCATTTAAGGCCAGTATTTATTCAGGTGATTTCGATAATGTTTGTATAACTGAATCAGGGCTTATCAATGGCGTGCTTGATAGGGAAGTTGTTGGTCAGAACTATAATCCCTTTCGACGAGATCGTAAAACATCAGGATGTCTTAAGTCTGATGGCGGAGGCGGGTTTATTGCTGTACGAAATGGTTTGGAGGTTTTACGAGTTACAGAGTTGCAAAGTGATGCTATGAATTCTGTTTTTTCTGTATTTGTGCTGTGGTTATTTCCCCCCCCCCCCCCCCCCCCCCAGTAATGATCTTCCGCTTTGTCTCAAGGTTGAATTGGATTAGTCAGCAAAGAGGCGACAGTAAAATTATCATTTGTGGTGATTTTAACTCTCCGTCTTTAAATTGAATATACAAGAACAATAATGATGATTTAATTACTATGTGCTCGGATAAAAAAAAAAAAACTGCCGTCTTATTGGATGACTTTCTTTCTTTCTGCGGGCTGGTGACACTTAACTATGTTACAAATTATTCAAGTAAAATATTGGACTTAATGGTGTGTAATGTGCCTGCCATGACTATGTCTCTGACTCAATGTACTTCAATAATAGTGCCAGAAGATCCAAGCATTGAATTTGAAATAGAAGATAACTTTTATAACAAAATAAATATTCGCAATCAAAAATAATTTAATTTCCGTAAAGTAAACTAATAATAATAAGTTACATATATACTGGCAGGAGACTTTTACGAGCATGTCCGTGGAAGATAACATATATGTTTTTACAACAAATTAAATAGTAAATAAATAAATAAATAAATAATAAATTTATAATAAATTAAATCTTGAAATATGTGCCTAGTGTCTATCGTAATCATAAACATTGAATATATTTTTCTAGTGGAACTATAAAAGTAAAAAAAGAAAAAAATAAGTTTCATAAAAAATGGAAAGTTTATGATAATTTACATGATTTGCCTACATTTAAATTATGGAGGTAACGCTCCCCGCGTCTCATTAAGGGATATTATTTTAACCACTTAAGTCACATTGTGGCAGAGATACCCAATATTAGCAAAAACTGTTGGATTTTATAGAGGCAAAAGGTCATGAAGACTCACCCTCCAATTTGTCATATAACACACAGATGGCAAACACCTATAAATATGTATGTAATTTGAATGAATATTTTAAAAGTGATTTTTAAGTGTAAATCAATCAATACTTCTGTTAGAATTTGCACATATGGTGACATACATTGTACTCAACTTTATTTGAGTCCTTTGGGAATATTTTTTTAGAAAATAAGATATGCAGAACGGAGCTGGAGTGGACGGCATTCTACCGCTCTTTATAAGCAAGCGCGCCGAGTGTCTAGGGTTACCTTCCTCTCTATTATTCAATCAGTCTTTGGGATAGGGTTCCTTTGCCAAATTATGGAAGAAATCTATAATCATCTTTAAATATTTATCGACTCATTTCCAAACTTTATACATTTTCCAAGGTTCTTGAAAAAGCTATTTATCAATACTTTCCTTAGTAAAAAATCAAATTACTGCATATTAACATGGGTTCTACGAAAATAGATCTATTGACTCTAGTCTTATTTTTTGCTCAGGATTTAATGGATAATAGAACCTAGGTTGATTTTATCTACTTCAGCAAAGCTTTTGATAACATTGATCATAAGTTATCGTCAAAAAGATTGGCTGAGGTGGGTGCGACACTGTCCTGCATTTATTCAGGTCTTAGCTGGTGGCCAGGGAACTGTTACTTGAGATTGTGGGCACGTTTTGATTTCCACAACGGGTTTATCTCAAGGCAGTCATCTGGGACCACTGCTGTTTATCATTTACATAAATAATATTAAAACATGTTTTAAACATTCCCAATTTCCTTTTTACGCGAATGACCTTAAAGTCTACAAGAAAATATCTGGTGCTGGCGATTGTGCAATGTGATCACAACAAATTTTAGATTTACTGTCAAGAAAATAGTTTGTGAATTTAGATAAGTGTTTTTTAATCAAATTCACACATAACTATAATAAAATAATAAATATTGGTGGATGTTTTTTAAAGAGTCAGACTCAGGGGAAAGACCTTAGGGCTCTTTTTTGTTGTTGTTGTTGTTGTTATTGAGACCGGGCGCATCGACTGCAGAGGTCATTTAGCGCCCCGCCAAGTGTTATGTTTTAGACTTTAAAATGAATTTCTTGGAGGAAATTGTTGACATTGACTTTAATGTGTTCAAAGGAATCTATGACACATTTTAGATTAGAAGGTATGTTGTGTTTGTCTCTCGTACTCTTGTAGTGCGCCGACTCAAATATGTGTAGAACGGTTAGAGGCGCGTTGCAGCCTGAGCATATAGGTGGTGGTTCCTTGGTCATGAGATGGGAGTGAGTGGCGTGCGTGTGGCCTATCGCTAGTCGCCTTCTGTACACGTTGTCCTTTCTTCCCATGTTGGTTGAGTCGAGTGGAGGGTAAACTTCAGGTTTAATGGGCCATAGCTTGTTATTTGGATCTTCCAAGTCCCAGTCTAGTTGAAATAGTGCTTTGTGGAAGTGGAACATGCTTGTTGAAGTCCGAGTAGTGGTTTTCTGCCGTGACTGGGATGCTCCGCTCGATGGCACGCTTTGCAAAGTAGTCCGCTCTATCGTTACCTTCACTGCCAATGTGGCTGGGGGCCTAGAGTAGTACTATGGATCGGCGTTTCAGAGATGCTGTGTATAGTAGGTCATAGATGTGTCTAATGTAGTTATAATCTAAGTTTCTTGAACTGATAGCTGATAAGGCGCTGATGGAGTTTGAGATTATAAGAATTGGTTTCTTGTAGGATATTGTTAGTGAGTATTTGATGGCTTCTTTTAGAGCTAGTAGTTCAGCGGTAAAAATGGTAGCGTGTTTTGGGAGTTTGAACATTTTTGTGATGTTATGTATAATGAATGCCGCGCCGACCCCTTTATCGGATTTGGAGCAATTCGTAAAGATTTGTGTGTGATTTGGATAGTTTTTAGAGATTATTTCTTGCATTAGTTTGTTGAGCAGAGCGTTGAAGTAGTTGGTCTTGTTGTATTGTCTCATAGATAAATTTACGTTTAGATGTGGAGAGAGCCATAGTGGGAAGATGGAGAAAAGGGGGTATTCGTATTTAGGATGGGGAATATTGTATGATGTAATTAGGTTACTTTTTTTAGGGATTGAATTTGATGGGAGATTATATTTGTTAGGTGGGAGTTAATTGGGTTTAAGGACATTTTGGCGTGTGGTCGAAACAGAGAGGAGGAATAATGTTTAAGGAGGGAAAGATTTCTGGTGTGTTGTAATGCGGGGGTAGCTGCGATGCACTGTATGCTTGAAATTGGGGTTGAGCGGAAGGCACCCGTAGCAAGGCGAAGAGCCTGATTTTGAATTGGGTCGAGAATCTTTTTGGTGTGAGTACTAGCCGAGTCGTAGATGAAGTCTCCGTAAGAGAGTTTGGGAAGAATGAGTGCTTTGTGAAGTAAATGAAAGGTGTAGGAAGTACAGGGTGATAAATGGAGGTTATGTTGGAAAATAAAGACTTCCGTTTTTCTATATTAGGCTCACTTTCTGGCAGGCATCCCTCACATATCGCCGAATACAGAACCTGCTATCTTTAAAGTACGTTAATAATTACGTTGGGATTTTGGAAAGTTTGGCACAATGACGTTACACAACAGTTATCACCACTACACCAACCACTTTATTTTTTCGCTAAGCATGTTCGCCTCATCAGGACCGATGATTGACTACCTAACTAACCTGACTTAGACTTAGTTGGTTTGATTATCCAAACGCGCGTCGGAGGTGAAATTAAAATGTTTGGTGTAGTGATAATGACTGTTGTAAAGGTTCATTGAAAAACACTTTTTTTTTTTCTAATTTTTTTTTGTCTACCAAGTGTACAAGTATGAAATGCGGATTTTTTTCTAAAAAAACATGTTATATTCGGAAGAATGCTAAAAAGTGCTTTATTCAAAGTATGCTCCATCGATTGTTATACATTTTTCCTATCTTTCGGGCAATTTGTGAATACCACGCCAATAAAAATCTTCCCCTTTTGCTGCGAACTATTTTTTTCACATCTTCGTACGAACCAAAGCGCTGCTCAGCAAGTGCGTGACCCATCTATGCAAACAAGTGGTAATCGGAAGGAGCCAAGTCTGGTGAGTAAGCCGCATGTGGTAGAACTACCCAGCTAAGTGCTTCCAACGTGTCGCGAACTGGTTTTGCCGTATGTGATGGTGCATTGTCAAGAAGAAAAATGACTTTGTGTTGCCTCTTTCGGTATTCTGGCCTTTTTTCAAGCAGCGGTTCAAATCGGTCAATTGTTCTTGGTAACGTTTAGTATTAATTGTTTCCCCAGGTTTTAACAGTAAGTAAGTGAAGTAAAGATGGAAAGTCGGCACCTCAGGTCAAGCCCGAGAGGAGTCGCAGAAGGTTTAGGTCAGAGGCTGTGCGTCTTTTGAGTGTATTTATGTGTGCTTTCCAGGTGAGTCTGTTGTCGAAAGTCAGCCCCAGTATCTTCAGTGTGTCAACTGATGGAAGGGGATTGTTGTCAATATGCAGGGGATTCATTCTGGGGTAGCTCCTACACTTGCAGAAGTGAATTTGGGAGGGCCTTGTTGGAGAGAAAGAGTAACCATGATCGCTGGCCCAAGTATGAAGGGTGTAAAGGGAGTTTTATAAGTTGTTGGAGCATTGATTGGAGGAAGAGGAGGAAGAGTAAAGAATGATATCATCGGCGAAGATGTTTATAATATTGGTGGATGTTTTTTAAAGAGTCAGACTCAGGGGAAAGACCTTGGGGCACTTTTTAATATGATATAATTGTTACACGTCCACATAGATAATATTGTGACTAGAGCGTATAGAATTCTGGGAATTGTTATTCGTCAGAGTAAATACTAGAGACATTTAAATACGTCAAGCAAGCAAGTCATTCATTTGAATTCTGCAACTACCGCCTTTTCAAAATAGGTTCTTGAGATATTTGGGTCTCTGAGAGAGAACGTTCAATATAGTAATTATTCCATACAACAGATTTATTTTAAAATTACGTCAAGCTAGAGTACGCAAAATGATTAGTGACAAAAAGAACAACCAATGGGAAAAGACATGCTCAAGACTCAACACTTACATAGGAGGAAGAAAAAGCACAGAAAGCTGGAGACTTCTTAAAAATATGAGAACAGAACGGAAAAGAGAAATCTTCTCACCAATAACACCAGAAAAATGGAACCAAGATTTTACAAATATGCTAACAGAAGATAGACCAGAGTTCAAAAGTACCCAACATGGAAACCCAAATATATTTATACGAGGATCCCCAATAAGGATAACAACATCAGAAGTTAAACAAGTATGTAAAACGCTAAAAAATGGTAGAGCTCCAGGGCCAGGAAACATCCCAGGAGAGATAGTAAAATACGGAACTGAAAACCTATTTAGCGCTTTGAGGAACTTATTCCAAAGATGCATTAACACATCAGAAGTACCTGAGGAATAGAAAATATCATACATATCAACAATTCATAAGAAAGAAGACAAAAATAATTGCGATAACTATAGGGGAATAACGGTTACAGGACCTATTAGCACAATATATGGAAAAATACTTAAAAATAGAATAGAAACGGAATACGCGGACGTAGAAGCTGAAGAACAGGCAAGCTTTAAGGCAGGAAGATCCACAATAGACCATCTCTTCTCACTGACACAAATCCTAGAAAAGAAAACCGCATTTGATCAGGAAGTCCATGTCTTGTTTGTTGATTTAAAAAAGGCCTACGACAGCGTGCCCCTAATGAGATTGTGGGAAACACTACAACAGAGTAATGTAAGCACCGAAATAACTGAAGCCGTAAAATCCTTATACCAAGACGCAAGAAGTAGTGTGAAAACCAAATATGGTATAACAACAGGGTTCCAGGTCACAAAGGGTCTCAAACAGGGCTGCTGTATATCCCCAACGCTATTTAAAATCTATTTGGAGAGTGCACTGAAGAACTGGAAAAGGAAATGCAGTTGTATGGGATTACCACTGGATGTACTACATTGTACACGCTGTCATTCGCAGACGACCAGGTAGTAGTCGCTCAGGACATCGATGATATGGAATACATGACACGAAAACTTATGGAGGAATATGAAAAATGGGGCCTAGAAGTCAATATTAAAAAGACCGAGTACATGTGCGTCGGAGGACAACAGCAAGACTTGAAACTGGCCACAGGACACACCATCAAACACTGTGCCAGTTATAAGTATTTGGGAACGAGAATATCTAGGGACGGAACACTGGAAGAAGCAATATTCGAGAGGAATATCCAAGGAAGAAAAGCGATTGCAATGCTTAATAGTATACTATGGGACAAAAACATAACCATTGAAAATAAGAAGATAATTTACAACTCAATAGTGAAAAGTATAACTTACAGCTCCCAGGTGTGGCCATTGAAGGAAAGAACAGAAAAAATACTAAAAGCTACAGAAATGGATTTCTGGAGACGAGCAGCCAGAAAATCCAGAAAATACCGCATACCAAATGACACGGTAAGACGAGCTTTAGAAATAAAGCACGATATAGTGGACGAAATCAGAACCCAACAGTTGGTATGGTACGGACAAGTACAGAGAATGTCACAAGACCGACTACCTAAAAAGATTTTAAATTGGAACCCTCATGGAAAAAGAAAGCGAGGAAGACCACGCCAAAGCTGGAGAGCGGGAATCAACAAGGAAGTACTAGAGAGAGATCTGGAGGAGGAGGGATGGAGAAATCGGGAGGAGTGGAAATTAGGCATCGGAAACCGGAAGACGTAATAAAACCGATTGATATATATATATATATATATATATATATATATATATATATATATATATATATATATATATATATATATATATATATATATATATATATATATATATATATATATATATATATATATATATATATATATATATATATATATATATATATACGTCTTTGGAACATTGTTCACTTATATACTTATTGTTTATAAAATTATTAATTTAAAAATTGTTTCTCCTGATTTTTTTGGCTCTGATGACATTTGGTGTTTCTTAGAGAATTTTTCGTCCTAATAATTTATTTATGTTACCATTTTATCGAACGAATAGTTCTCTAAGTTCTCTACTTTCTAGAATTTTCCAATAAGCAATCTCTTCAAACTTATAAATACAAACTGAGCAGATTCTTTCTCAATATGTAATCTGAGACTGTTTTGACTTTATAGTTTAAATTTTTAATACTATCAGAATGTATAAGTCATTATTAAGTTTTAACGAATTTTGTGAAAAGTGGGTACTTTATAAGACTTATCCCGTATGTAACCCAATGAAAAAATAAATAAATATTAACAGATTCCAAGAAGGCTTTTCATTCAGATTCTTGTCAGCGGCTTTTAGTTATACTAAATAGTACTGTAGTATTTCTAGGGGTTATAATATCAGCATGGAAAATTAATTAATTCAACAATCTTCCAGCATTGAAACAATAACAATTATATATTTCAATTCTTTATCCTCTACAATTCAGCTTTAAACTAAATCTAGTGTCGAGTGGGTTATATTATCTAAAATAAAATACGTTTTCTATTATATCAGGATGATCTTAAACTAAGTGCAACTACTAGAAACCAACTCAAACATCAGCTCAAAATCGTGGACGAATTTGTCAAATATCTGGGAATGCCGACAAATATTTCATCCTAAATATAATTCAGAAGTGGTAGGAAGAGTAACGTAATAGAAGCTGCAAAATCATCACGGCCACAGTCACTGTCACGGTGACGTACTAAGCACATCTTTGTCTGTTGGTAAAACAGGTTATCGTCGTTTTACTCGGTCTCCAAAACTGTGTTCTGAGAAGCACTGAAGAAGAATGTTTTGCTTTTATTTCTCGTTTAATTTTAAACTGTTATTATGCACACTGTAACGAGAATATTACTCTTCTCTTATTAGTTCCACAGTTACAGTATGAATAAAAAATTATCTTTGGTTAAAAGTCACATATTGTTGCGTAGTAGTAAAAAGTTCATGTTGCCAACCGAGCCAATATTCTTATTGTAGTTTTTTAAATGAAGTTAAAATTATAATAATAAGAAGCCTAGAAAGTACTAGAACTATCGCTACTTATAAAGGATGATTCATTTAGAGGTACTTTTTGTGATGGGGATTTAATTGCAGATTGCGCATGCGTCGTGTCAACTGAAGTGGCATTCCTGTTCAGTAGTGTTTGACAATTCATAATGGAAAGACTTAGCCCGGCACAGCGTCTACAAATTGTTCAACTTTATTACGAAAATGGGCGTTCTACGAGGAATGTGTATCGGGCGCTTAGAGCAACTTATGGTCCACATAATCGGCCTACCGAACGCACAATTCGCTCTACCATCAATAAGTTTGAGACCCAATTTTAATTATTGGATAATGCTCGACCGAATAGACCACATCCAGCACGTAGTGAAGAAAATATAGGGGCGGTAGCGGAGAGTGTACGCGAAGACCGTGAAGTGTCGATTCGTCGCCGTTCTCAACAGCTTGGCCTGTCATATTCAACAACTTGGCGTATTTTACGTAAGGATCTTTCTTTAAAAGCATACAAAATTCAACTAGTGCAACAACTGAAGTCGACCGACCTTCCGAATCGTTTCCGTTTTAGTCGTTGGGCTCTTGACAAGCTTGCAGAAGATCCACTGTTTTCGAGAAAAATTTTGTTCACCGATGAGGCCCATTTTTGGCTTAATGGGTTCGTGAATAAACAAAATGTCCGTATTTGGGGTGATGAACAACCTGAAGAGGTTCAAGAGCTGCCATTAAATTCAGAAAAAACAACTGTTTGGTGTGGTTTATGGGCCGGTGGAATAACCGGTCCATATTTCTTCAAAACAGAGGCCGGCCGGAATGTTACTGTGAATGGTGACCGTTATCGCGCCATGATAACAGACTATTTGATGCCAGAAATTGAAGCCCGTGGTCTCGATAAAATTTGGTTCCAACAAGATGGCGCCACTTGCCATACAGCCCGTGAAACCATGGCTTTACTGCGAGAGCAATTCGGCGAACAGATCATTTCACGCTTTGGACCACTGAATTGGCCGGCTAGATCATGTGACATCACACCTCTTGACTTTTTCCTTTGGGGCTATGTAAAGTCCAAAGTCTACATGGATAAGCCAGCTACAATTGAGGCATTGGAGGCCAATATTACTCGAGTCATTGGCCAAATACCACTCGAAATACTCACACGCGTCATTGAAAATTGGAACTTCAGAATGGACGTTGTTAACCGTAGTTGCGGACAACGTTTGAAAGAAATTATCTTTAAGAAATAATTGTAAAGAATGGTTCTTTTATATGATAATAAAGATTATAAAATAAAATTGTTTTTATTCATTTTTTTTTTATTTAAAAAAAAGTACCTCTAAATGAATCACCCTTTACTTATTTGCAATAAAAGTTAAATAACAATCCAACTGTAAAACGGAATAACGCTCTGGTAAAACATTCGTCAGTGTTGTTAGGATCTAAAATCATTCTTTTTTCCGATATTTCCGATGTTACTGAACCGACTTTGATTAAATGTGGTAGAAAGGCAGACTAGATGATAAACCTACACGTGAAAGAAGTTGTATGAAAATAAATGGAAGAATATATATCGAGCTAGCATTAAACGAAATCTCGAGAGTTTAAAAAACCATATATTTTTATCATCTACAGGAATAAACTTAGTCTTTTAGCGGCTTTCGACTCAAAAGTACATATTTGAATAAAAAAAAAGTCCCAGGGCGCTAAGTCAGGGTTATTGTGTAGATGCTGTAATTCGGTAAATTTACAATTTTCAGTAATAGTTTAAATTGAGCTAGCATTATAGACACTCCAGTTATCGTACACGACTAAAGTTTTGGTTTTTCATAAAATCGGATGTGAACTCTGTATCATATATTCAGTGATCCAAATTCCAGCGAAGTCTCAAAAAATGGTCGCAATCAACTTTTTAGTTTTCGCCTTGTTTGGAGGTGAACCCATTTCATCGACTTCTGCTTCGTGGTAGAATCCCAACAAAATGCTCAAGTCTCGTCGTCTGTGCCAATTCATGAAAAATTACTTTCATCTTAATTTAAAGCGGGCCAAATATCCATAAGAAATTATTTTAAGTGCCAGTTTCTGCTCTGATGCAAGGAGTTTGAGGATTCAACATGCTGGTAAACATTGTTGAGACATGTTTTATCTTCAGATCTGGGTGCACAATTTTGAAAATATAATTTTGAATACTTCAGCTTCCTTAGCAGGTACCAGGGTTTTCATTCGTCGATCTGACAGCAGCAAATCCTCAACAAGCCTGACCGTTTCCTCAGTTTTTGTCTAAACCGGTCTTGCTGATCTGAGGTAGTTTTGAATGGAATCTCGGCCTGGTCGAAACTGTATAGACCAAAATATTACTTGACAGTACTATTAGTCGTTATCGCGGTGCATCTGGAGCATCATTAATTTTGTTCCATTTCCCTATTTGGTGAGAAACCTTATCACTCCGTGATCTTCAAATTACTTTGATTCATTTTTCGAGAGAAAAGAAATCGTGAAAACTTTGGAACACTTAGAACAGCCACAATAACACAGGTATACAAAATAAAAGAAATCTCTGTCTTTTAAGGGAGACACAGTTGTCTTAAGTTTTTTTTTTGCTGAATCCAAAAAAAAATCATAAAAAAAGACATCCACAGTTAGGTTTTTTCAGAAAACACACTTGAAGTTGCCCAAAATTCATTTTAATAAATAAAAGGTAAAACTGCAGAATCATTAAAATTATGGGATAGAACTATTGTTTCGAATATTTTTAATTGTTCTGAATCTTCATTTATTATAAAACCTTTAAAATATTAGGTTTTAGTGTTCATGTGTAACAAAAATCACGCATACACCACCTTTAACTAAGCTATGTAACAAAATGCTGTTTAAAATAAATATGTGCAACGGCTAAATTAAAAAATTGTTTTTAATTTTTATTAATATTGAACAACTGTTATTTCCAGTGTTTTTTGAAGTTCTTAATCCTGACTTGACATCAAAAAATAAAGTATAATATTCGGTTTCAACAAAAAACTCGCTTTTAACACTTACAAGGGTGCTATATGGTTGGTAAAATCCTTTTTTAGTAAATAAATGCAATAGCTAAACAAAAATTTTTCTTTTCGAACAAAACTACTATTTCTAGTAGTTTTTTAAGTTTGAAATTCGAATTTGATATCAAAACATTACGAATAATGTTTAGCGTTGAAAAAAATATATATCTGTTTACTATTTAGGAACAAAAGATTGCAAAATGCAGTCTAATGTATACCCCTTGACAGTTTTAAAAGTCAATTTTGTGGATAGATTGATTGAATGAATATGGGGGGATCTGAGTGGGTGGGTGAGTGAAGTAGTGAATGAGTGAGTGACTGAGTAAGTGAGTGTGTGAGTGAAGGAGCTAGCAAGTGTTTTTTTCAATATTAATAAAAATTAATATCAATTTTGTAATTTAGCGGTTGCACAAATTTATTTTACACAGCGTTTTGCTACCTAGCTTAGTTAAAGGTGGTGTATGCGTGTTTTTTTTGTTAAATATGAACACTAAAACCTAATATTGTTAAGTTTTCATGATCAATGTAGATTTAGAACGTGTAAAGATGTCCAAAATAATAGTTTTATTGCATAATTTTAATGATCGTACAGTTTTATATTTTATTTATTAACATGGATTTTTGGCAACTTTAAGTGCGTTTTTTGAAAAAATCTTAAAGTGGATATCTTTTTTTATGATTTTTTTGGAATTCGGAAAAAAATACTTAAGAAAACACGTGTCTCAATTAAAAGACAGAGAGATTTTTTTTGTATACCTGTATAATTTGACAATCAAACCGTTATTTTCTATGATATCATTTTCATTGCTACGTATAACCTCGTAATTTAGAAATACCCACGCATCAAGCTAAGATACATAAATCTTCCATTAAATACGTCTATCCAATAACGTCTAACAATACACCACATAATCTCAAAAATTTTGTTGGTATTTTAAAAATGACTTTAAAGAGTATCTAATCGGGGATGCATTAGAAGAATGATTAATTATTCATTAAAATTGAAGGACGGTTTGTCTCGTTTAGTATGTACTTGTAAATATAATTTAACTGTTATTTTATTTGTATTTAATATTGTTACTTGCCTAATTGGCAAGTAACAATGTTAAATACACACAATATATAAACAATAATAATAACCTTCGTTATTATTATTGTTTATATATTTGTGTATTTTGTAGTACGAGTAAATATACAGGCTCACGAGTCTAGTTACAACACTATCATTTTATGAACGTGATACTTCCAAAACCTTTTATGCTTTCATGTAAATTAATAAATCAAAAAACAACAAACAGTTATTTATTTGTTAAAATTTGCATGATAGGAAATAATAGCAAAACAACAAAAAAGCAAGAATTACTATTTTGACTCATATTGTATTTTGGACTTTCTAATCTCAAGGCATACTAAAATCCTATAAAAAAACTTTATTTTCGTTTTAAGAAATTAATTAGAAAGTGATAATTTTCTGCAAAAATGCATAAACACTTTTTTTGTGAAAGATTTTTACTTAACTTTTTTTTTTTCATTTTTTAAGGGTCTAGCACACGTGCCGCAGGGAAGTCCCTAAAGCGCTCCAGGAGCGGCATGTGTGCTGAAAAAGCGATTCACGTTGTTTTTGAATCGCTGTAAATTGTACTCGGTGGGAAACACAGCGCTGGGCAAATTATTCCAAAGGGATGATGTTCTCCATATAAAAGACTGCTTGAAAGGCGTTGTACGCCGAGTAACAAGCTGAACTTCGTACGGATGTGAAGCACCAGCGCGACGTGTATTTCTAACATACACCGCTTTGGGAGGAATTAAGCGGGCTACATCCTTCGAACACTTTCCATGAAAATACTTGTAGAACAGACTCAAGTCGCCAACCGTTCTCCGATGTTCCAGCGAATCAAGGCCGTCGGTCAGTTCCGGGTCTCCATTCAGACGAACAGTTCTTCTCTGGACAGAATCCAACAAATGCAGTGTATGTTTGGGAGCGGATCCCCAAACATGGGAGCAGTATTCCATAGTTGGTCGAATTTGAGCTTTGTAAAGAATTAACAGTTGTTGTGGAGTGTAAAGCTTTCTGGTTCGAAATAATATTCCTGACTTTGAATTGTTGCTGTTACTTGATGGAAATTCAGGTTTCATTACAATATTCCTAACTTTTGAGAAGCTCTCCTTGCTATGCCTGCAACATGTTCATGCCAGGACATATTTGCTCCTAAACTAACGCCCAACAAATTGAGCGACGATGCTAGGGGAATGGAGTGCCCCGACATAACTATGTCGGGTTCTGTAACGTTAACTTTTTTAGAAAAAACTGCCGCTTGGGTTTTTGTAACGTTAAATTCCACTTGGTTACTGTCACCCCAAGATGGAATTTCTTCCAGGTCTTTGTTAAGTTGGACGACCTCCTGCTCTCTGCGGATATTCGCCTGAGCAGCCGATGTCCTAGCGTTCAAAGTGAATGAAGAGATAAGCGTACTGTAAATTGGATTCCCGGTTTTTTCCAGCAGATCGTTAATGTAAATGAGAAAGAGAGTAGGAGACAGTATGGAGCCTTGGGGCACACCGGCGATGATTTTGAAAGAAATCCGTCGACCGCCACTCGTAAAGAACTTTCTCTGAGGAAACATGAGAGCCACAAACAGATCTTTTCACACATGCCACAAGAGCGTAGCTTAGCCAACTGTCCGTCGTACCAAATACGGTCGAATGCCGATATGTCAAGAGCAACCGCTCGAGATTCTCCAAAATTTTCAAATAGGCAAGATTTCTGGTTTATTAGCTTCACTTATCTTAAAATAGAAAAGTTGACACGGTAGCAGCTTATTAGTAATGCCTAAGTCTAATCTTTTCCATTTTTAAAGTTTCGAAGCGCTATTTCTACATAATTTTATTTCATCGTGTATTCTTGTATGTGGTATTTTTGTTGCTGCTTCTTCCGTTTATTTTTTCCTACATAATTATTAGCTAAGAATTCATTACTTCTTTTTCCTTGACTTCTGATAAAACGATGTATCTCACTAGTACACCACAACGTGATACCTAAAATACTGTTTTCATAAATAGACACACTTTTAAAAATGTTGTGTTTTACAAATTATGCTATTACTAGTTAAAAGTCGACCTTTTATGTACCCTCCAAGGCAATTTGTAGTATGAAATTCCAACACATAATAATTTCCCGTATAATTATAATGTGATGAATAATTCAACACTTTTTATTCATACCCGGAATGCAGAGCATACAGGCTTTTTGACAGGTTCAAAAATGTTTTTTAAATAAAATATTCATAAATTTTGTTTCTAGCCAGGTTTCAGTTTTCTAATTAAAACAGATTTCGTTTAACATACAGCGATACAATCAGTCCAACGCTTTTCTAACATGTCTATACCTTTCTTGTAGAAGGATTTACCTTCAAAATAGGCCTCAGTTTCGGCGAGGTCTGCGAATAGTCGCTGGGGGCCAAATCTGGAGAATACGGTAGATGAAGAAGCAATTCGAACTTCAATTCATGCAATTTTGCCATCGTAACCATTGACTTGTGACACGGTGCATTTACTTGATGAAAGCGCACTTTTTTCTTGTTCATTTCGGGCCGCTTCTTTGCGATTTTTGCCTTCAAACGCACCAATAATTTGATATAATATTCGCTATTGATGGTTTTTCCCTTCTTAGCATAGTCGATGAAAATTATTCCATGCGCATCCCAAAATACAGAGGAAAAACCTTCCCAGCCGACTGTTGTGTCTTTGGTTGCTTCGAGCGGCTTTTACCGGCTACTGTCCACTCAGCTGACTGCCGATTTGAATCCGGTGTGTAGTGGTGGATCCATGTTTCATCCATTGTCACATATCGCATGAAAAAATCCTTTTTATTGCCCTTAAACCTGTCAAAATAGCGCTCAGAATTATCAACACGTTGCTTTCTGATGTCCAAATAATCATGAAAAATACGACCAACACGTTCTTTTGATATCTTGAGGGTATCAGCTGTTACACGCAATTTCACTTTACGGTCATCCAAAACAATTTTGTGGATTTTTTTATGTTTTCCGGTGTAACCACCTCATTTGGGTATCCAGAGCGTTCATTTGTATCTATATGACCGCCTTTAAATTCAGTATACCAGTAAATGATGAGTGATTTTCCAGGGTAGAGTCCCCGTACCACCTATCAAGCCATTCCTTGAATGAACTATATATTTTCCTATCAAAGAACAGTGTTTAGTCAACACACGAAATTCGATATTTTGCATTGTTTTGAAAATATCAAAAGTAGAGTTACTAAAACCACTGTAACTTGTAAACTTTCTTTTTTTTATGGGTCTAGCACACGTGCTGCAGGGAAGTCCCTCCAGGAGCGGTATGTGTGCGGAAAAGCGATTCACGTTGTTCTTGAATCGCTGTAAATTGTACTCAGTGGGAAACACAGCCCTGGGCAAATTATTCCAAAGGGATGATGTTCTCCATATAAAAGACTGCTTGAAAAGCGTTGTACGCGGAGTAACAAGCTAAATCTCATACGGATGTGAAGTATTAGCGCGACGTGTATTTCTAACATGCACCGCACTGGGAGGAATTAAGCCGTACTTGTAAACTAATCCTCGGAATGTCATGAAATTTTGACACGTATCATTTGACGGTAGGTACTTCCTAAAAATCATATGGATTTTTTTGAAAAGGGCTACATCTATGTGCCAGACCAAAAACTTTTCGGCCTACTGGTTTAGTTGCATATCTTTTGTGTGTAAAAGTTTTACAATTCTGCATCTATTGTGTGGCAAAAATTTCGCTTTCAATATTATTTACACAGCGGAAATGAGGCTTCGACCTGCTCAATGTCGTTAATTATTCAGGCTAAGATCTTAAAACCTTTCGCCGACTATTATGCAAACATAGCTAAAGACTCCTTGAAAAGTCATTTTAACTGCAGGCTCTTTAAATTGTACTCATATATAAGGAAAGTTGAACCAACTCAAAATCTTAAAAATAAAAATATATAAAATCTTTAACAAAATTATCAAAGCAATATCAAAATAGAACGTATATTATTAATTTTTTTTCCCATTAATGGCGGCAGGTATCCTTCATTACTGATAACCGTAAAAATTAACGTCAAATTTTAATTCTAAATATATTTTCGAAAATATTGGGAAGAACTGTATTAGGAGTACTAATAGCTAGTTGGCCTAGACCACTTACACAACATTTGGTGGTTCCGATTTTATTGTGTTATTAACAGTGAATTTTTGAAGGAGATATGACCGAGAAAAATGGCGAATTTAGTTAAATTGAATATCAATCGGTCATAAAGTGCCTCTTTTTAAAAAACTACCAAAGAAATTTATGATATGTTTAATACATAGATGGATGGATTCTATGTCACTATCCAAAATTGGGTTGCGAATTTTAAGAGAGGAAAAACCAGGATCAGTGACGCACCCTGTGTTGGAACATCTGTTTTTGTGTCCACCAGATAAAATGTTGAAGACACCCATCAAATGAAATTAATAAAAATCGGCAAATTTGGTTGCAACGTATAGCTGAGTTTTTGAACATTTTATTCGAACATGTTTTCTACATTGTCATTCTGGTTTGGGTATAAAAAAATTAACAGCTAAATGGATCCCTAAATGTTTGATGGTCGATGAAAAACGACTTCACAAAATCCAAATTGATTTTTAGCCGTTGTAAATAGGATACATCTAACTTTTTGGATCAAAAGGTAACTATGAATGAGATATGGATCCATTATTATAATGGACAAAGGAATAGTCGAGGGGGTGGAAACATGCTCGCTTACCTCTCTCCAACAAGTTTTGCTTACAGAAATCAGCAGGAGAAGTTCTTGCTTTCGTTTTTTTAAACAATAATAGGATACTTTCTACAAATTACTGGCAAAACGGTAAAACAGTGACTAGAGATTATTATTCTGCATTACCAACTAAACTTCGCCAAAAAATTGTAGAAAAATGCCGAGAAAAAGTGTATAAGGGGGTGTTTTTTTTTGCAAGATAATGAGCCTGCTTACAATTTGCTATTAGTTTTGCAAAAAAATAAATAAAGCTGGCTTTAAACTGATTGATCATCCCCCAATTTCTCCTAATTCAGCTCCCTTAGACTGTTATATATTCCAATAACCGAAAAAAAATTTTAGTACACATTTTTATTTAAATAAAGAAATAATAAATGTTGTCGAAGAAGAGTTTTTAAACTAAGAATTTTTTTTTTTTGAGTTTTAGAGTTAGTTTATTACCGTTGCATTAAGCATATAAACCTAATATTAGATTACGCCGAATAGGCAATTTTTTGATATTTGTTTGCGATTTCTGTGTTAGGCTAAAAACTTATCAACACGCCTGGAATATGATCCTAGGTACCACCATCTGTAACATAAACGATGTTGATACTCAGATTTAATTTCGCTCTGGGCGGTCTACAGAGAAAGAAGACAATCTTCTTTCAGCTTAATATATCAAAGGATGAATAAGGAAGAATATATCGAACACATACACCAATGATGAAGGAAATTGGGCGTGGAATACTGGACAATACAACTTACAACGGTGACGGCATGCGGCCATCCTGTATCTGCGCACCATACACCAGAAATGATTAAAAAATTGCAAAGTTGAAGCTCATGCTTTTTCATATAAGATTTTGGTCTAAATATCGCGTAGCCTTATCTATTGATTATTATTTCGTATGAGGACAAACAGTTTCATGTATGAAAATAATTAATAGTTAACCCAGGTAGTAAAGATCATGTAATTTTGCTCAAATAAAATAACTTAACTAAATAAACTAGGGCTAGTTGCGGTTAAATAATAACAAAAGTTTCACTTAATGTAATTGAAAATGACCGCTTTTCCACAAACAACATTATTAATGAAACTCACCTATCGTGTACGACGCAAACATTGTAAGGTTTCTCTAATGTATTGTTGTATCCAGCTTACCCGGAAATGATCCGGAAGTAAAAGTTCGAACTCCCTTTTAAACCAAATTTGTTATTGAAAAAAAAAAAATAATAAAAAGTAAGTTAAAGTTATATAATACTTCATATTCGAATACGTATAATGTAACACGTAGGCTGAAAAGTTTTTGGTCTGACACATAAATGTCGCCCTTTCAAAAAATCCATATGATTTTTAGGAAGCAGAAGAACCTTCAAACGATACGTGTCAAAATTTCATGACATTTCGACCATTATTTTACAAGTTACAGGGGTTTTAGTGACTCTACTTTTGGTATTTTCAAAACAATGGAAAAAAATCGAATTTCGTGTGTTGATCAAACACTGTTTTTTGATGGGAAAAAAATACCATTTAAGCAACGCATTAGCTTGATAAGTGTTACGGTGACTCTGCTCCTGGAAAATCACTCATCATTTACTGGTATACTGAATTTAAACACGTTCGTATAGATACAAATGATGCTGAACGCTCTGGACGCCCAAATGAGGTGGTTACACCGGAAAACATAAAAAAAAATCCACAAAATTGTTTTGGATGACCGTAAAGTAAAATTGCGTGAGGTAGCTGACACCCTAAAGATATCAAAAGAACGTGTTGACCATATTTTGCATGAATATTTGGACATGAGAAACCTCTGTTTGAAATGGGTACCGCATTTGCTCACAGTGGACCAAAAACAACAACGTGTTGATGATTCTGAGCGATGTTTGGACCTGTTTAAGCGGGATAAAAAGGTTTTCATGCGGTATGTGGCAATGGATGAAACATGGATCCACCAGTACACACCGGAATCAAATCGGGAGTCCTCTGAGTGGACACGACAGTCGGCTGGGAAGGTTTTGGCCTCTGCATTTTGGGATGCGCGTGGATTAATTTTCATCGACTGTGCTGAGAAGGAAAAAACCATCAATAGCGAATATTATATAAAGTCGTTGATACGTTTGAAGGCAGAAATCACCGTCCCAAATTCATCAAGACATTGCACTGTTGTCACAAGTCAGTGGTTACGATATATTTCACAATGTCCGTGCGTATGCAAATTAAAAAAGGTGATTGTATAGGTATGGAGTTCAGAATTGTTGATAATTCATTTTCTGAAGATACTGTTAAAATTTGGCAACAATTCTGCAGAACCTTTATCAACGTTGCCCAGTTTCTGTATTTTTTTTTTTAAGAATATACAAAGAATCTCGATTAATCGATTTAAAAATAGTTACATAAAAGAAATGTGTTATTTGCATTTAAAAAGCATTTATAGTGTACGCTATGACTGAAAATGTTAAATTTGAAACTTAACAAAATAATATGTGGAAAAATTGGAAAAAATGGGAATAAAAATCAATAAAATTGATTAACCAAGACCAAGAAAGGTGTTAGTAATATTCTATTTTAATTAAATTGTCATTATAAAGTAGATTTTTTACAAATCGTGAGTTTCACTTACAGAAAATATTTAGTTCGTATTAACCACACATTTTGGTTTTGAATGTCTCTTAACTTTTCAAAATATTGTCACCAATCTTTTTTTTATTTTTAATTTTTAAGTAATAGTAAAGAAAAAAAGAATTTGAAATTGCATAGTCTAGATACAGCAATATTATGATTTTATCCTCTCTGGGGTATCACCAGGAGTATTAGACTTCGAAAAACTTGTGCTCTTTTGTTTAGAAACCTTTAAGTTTTCAAAATGCGGTTTTTGAGCTTAAAATATGAATAACTCCGGTTATATAAGTCGGATCAAAACAAAAAATAAACCAAACTCTTCGTAATAAAATTTCCAACAAACTACGTTCATTTTAAGTCGCTCAAGTGCGTACATAACCTACAGAATTGAAAAAACAAGCAAAAAACTTTTTTTCCGTTTTATTGTACAGGTCGACTAAGTGAACCGATCGGCTTGAAACTTTCAGAAAATATGCCTTTTGCTATAGTAAAAATACCCTGAAGTTTTGGTACATAAATATGGAACCCAGTGGGCACAATTAAATTTGTTATTTGTCAAATATCAAATATCAAATTTTTTGGGATATCGACGGGCTAAGAATTCGTCCCCCCAAAAATACTAATGCAGTTATCGGTTACACTTTTACCGGTTACTTTCTTTGTTATTGTAATTTAAAGTAATGTTTTTTTTTTTAATTCAAACTAAATTTCATGATACTTTAAGCCGTGATTATTTCTTCAGTTAACTAAAAACAGAATAATAACAAATAAAGTTAGCAATTTTTTCTTGACCCTCCAGATAAAATTAAATATAACTCTACAAGTTTATCGGTATTAAGGTTAAAATGTATTATTCTCATTTACGTCTTCCTTACTTTCGTAAAATAATAAAGTAGGTAAGATCTGACCCAATTAAACTTCACCTTTTTGATTCCGTCTCTCGAGTTGCGAAACGCGTTTTAGTCAATTTAAATATATTTGTATACGCTTTTCGTGTCTTATAAAATTACGTTGAGAACGCTGCCAATTTAACTTCAGCTTTAAAATTTACTGCAAGAGGAACATCTTCGTGCTAAATTATATTTTTTTCACGGCTTTATAACTACGGAACTGAAGAGAAGAAAAAATCAGCAAGCGCCACAACTGCATATTGTAGTAATTGCCTCGGAAGTTCGCGAAATATAACAAACCTAGCAACATATACTATGCAATCTAGAATATAAATAGTCATTTTTATAACTAGTATCCAAAATACATCTTCAAAATCATTTAAGGGCACTAAATAGATTTACCGTAAAAATTTTTTCTACAACTATTGTGTTTTAATATAAGTAAAAAGAAGTTAAATTTTATTTTAAGACAAAGCAACTTATGATTATAATTATGAAAATAATAAAATTTAAGTCTATAGTTTGACAATAAGATTGTGAAGTACTGCTGACCGACATTACTGCAACCTTAAGAATTGCTTCATAAAAAAATTATTAAAATGCATTTGAACAAATCAATCTACTATCCTACAGCTCTCTTACATATTGAGCTTAATGTTTTGACAATTGGTAATTCATACAAATATCGCTTGCTTAAATTTATCAGTAATCACCCTAAAGATTTTCCGGTGGCCCCCGCCCATTCGCATTGCTTACGGGAACAGACTGGAGAACCTTTAGAAGAGCCTAGAGCTTACACCTCCGTTACTGCGGCACATGCTGCCCACTCTGGACCCCGCATCTTCAACACTCTGCCTGGCATTGTCTCCGGCATCAAATTTTTGTGGTCTTTGTAAAAAAATCAAGGATGTGACCGATTCGGGGGAGAGTAGTTTCTGTTTTCATCTAGCTCCTTCCTTGGTAGACATATTATTTTGTTTTAGCCACCATACATCTCTTACTCACATAATTTAAAGAAAGAACAAAAAAATTCAACTGGAGAACCCTACCATTTTTTGTTTTTGGTTTAATACTGACGCTCCTTCCATAGGAGCTATTTCATTGAGGGGGTGGAAACAAGTATTTGAACTATTGAGTACTGGTAGAAATTAGATTATTAAGGTATGGGTTATGTTTTTTCCTTTAGATTTTTAGATTATTAAGGATGCTTTTGTGATTATTTTGTTTTATATTATTTAGCGTCTCCTGAAAATTACCTTCCTATTTCACTGACTAACCAGTTATGAAAAATGATGGAGAGAATGGTTCACTCACGTCTATCATGGGTCCTGAAAATACGCAAAATGCTGTCTGAACACCAATACGGGTTCAGAAAATATAGATCTGCAATGGAGTATTTAGCCTCATTGGAAAATGACATTAGACGGACAATTCACAGAAAACACCATATGTGTCTAATCTCAATGGACTTGCAAAACGCGTTTGACTGGATTAACAATAAACTAATTCTAAAGCAAATAAAAGATCTCGGATTTAAAGGTCACCTTCCTAAGTTCATTTAAAACTTCTTATCCCCAAGAATCTTTCAAGTAAGATCTAAAGGCCTTCTTTCCAATCCACATCATTTAAATAGAAGAGTTCCTCAAGGATCAGTATTACCCTATTTAACTTAGCTATTCTATCCTTAACAAAAGAGATTTCTCCTGCAAGAAATTACAAACTGTTGGCCGATGACTTCATCATTTATAACCTGATTCTTACTCAAAGAATTTAACCCGTGACTTGCAATCTACAATAGAAAAAGTCAATGCACGGGCTAGAAGTAACGATCTTTCTTTTTTCCCTCCTAAATCTGCTAGTATACATTTCTGCAAAGGACGAAGTAATCCAAAAATAAACGCATTTACACTAAACAACCTTACTATTCCCACAAAGAATTCAGTCAAACTTCTTGGACTAACATTTGACAGTAAATTGAACTGGACTCCTCACATTAAGAATCTAAGGATCCGAACCACTCAGGACCTAAACTTATTGAAATCTTTGTGTAGCACTAAATAGGGCGCTGACTTTCCTACGCTTATGAAACTATCTAAATCGTTGATATTACCCAAACAGAGATATGGAGATTTTCTATATGATTCACCATCCCAAGGAATAAAAAGATCACTAAACCCAATTCAAAATCAAGCGTTGAGACTGGCTACAGAAGTCTTCAGAACATTGCCAAGTCTTCAGTATATATAATCAACTCCTCCACTCTATCTCGATAGGCAGGCCCTTAATGAAATTTTATGCATCCCCACTCGAGAAATCCGACACAAAAAGGACAATTAACTTAACAAATTCTCATCGCCCCAACATGATATCTTCTAAAGACTCAATTCAAAACAGAATTAACAATTTCATGTTACTACATAATCTCTCTCCGCCAAAATTCGATTACCTCTTTTAACTTCCCACCTTGGAGGTCCCCAACCTCTAAGGTGGATTTTCATCTTCATTCCAATAAGGTAAAAGACAAAAATCCATTAGAAATTAAGCCGGAGTTTCTCGAAAGAATACATTCTCAATATCCTAATCACTCCATCTTATATACCGACGGTTCTAAATCGGATCAGGAAGTGGGAGCCGCTTATGTACATGACAAAGTCATCAAACGTCTTAAACTTCACGCCTACAACTCCATTTTCACAGCAGAACTGCTCGCCATCGAGGAAGCCCTTAAGTCTACTATTGCCTCTACTCAAGGGATAAACAAATTTCTTACAGCTTCTGATTCCGTGAATTCGCTAAAACTCATTATCTCCAATAAAGCCAATAGTACGTACTTAAGACAAATCAACGACCTCCTATATGTAGCTAAATTGAGAGATATTGAAATTTCATTCTTATGGATCCCTGGGCACATGAACATTGGAAGTAACGACATGGCCGACAGAGAGGCTAAAGGGGCAGCAACAAGCGGAACTTCTTTCTCGGGAGAAAACAACAGTAATGATTTTACAAAGATGCTATGCTCAATTAAAAGATATTTATTCCAATTGTAGTGGGACTTGGAGAATAATGAAAACAAACTATGGCCGATAAAACCTCACGTATTCCCTCCTCTACAAAATTCAAATAACAAAAGATCGGACAAGGTATTGCTGAGAAGATTGACCATAGGTCATACTTACTACACTCACTCATATCTCCTAAAAAAGAATCACTACCGAAGTGTGATGTATGCAGTTTCACTCTGACGGTCAAACATATCTTTGAAGCAAACCACTCCCTTTATCTGAGAATTAAATATAACATTCCTCATGCAGTTAAACAGAACATTGAGCAATTCACATAAATCAAAGAAAATATTTACAAATACTCTCTGAAATATCGGTTAATGATGTAGAAGACAAGGGTACTGTATCAGCTGTGGAAGTTTCTGATACTAAAACTAATATACAACTTATAGTACTCATAACGTAAATTACATCTAGTTTCATTGAAAATTTGAGGCTCTTAAACACCTAGCTGATGCTTGTTTTTGAAATATCCAACAAAAAATACAATATGAAAGTTTTCCAAATTAATTTTAAAAAAAAGTGTCTAGGCAAATAATAAAATATTTGACGTTACTAAATTCTGAGGCATATTCTGGACATTGCTTTTCGAGAAAGTTAGCCACACTTTTTGACAATGGAAAGGGCCACATATTTACTGAAAATATTGCCCCATCTCTTTAAAAAATAAAGGACTGTCTGACGTCTACATTTCGAGCTGCATTAAAGAGTTTAGGAATAAATGTCGTACTATTAATATTAACATTGCAAATAATTATAACAAGAAACATATTTGGTTTCTTCCTGTATATTTTTGAGTTATTATTTAATTTTTGTAAATATTAAAAGAAAAAAAATTCAAAACGTTGCTAGATTTTATTTACTTCGGTAATATGTGCGAAATAATTGGGGTACTAGGCTCTAAAATAATTCACGCGCGATATCGTGGTCATATTAAAAAAGCCAATAAAAAAAGTGTCACTTCGCACGGTGACAATAAAGAGCAAATATTTTGTACGGTTGGAGCAAACGTATGTATTTTGTGAAAATATTTTACGAGATGAAACGATACAGGATTTTATTATAGCCGAAAGCGACTTTCAAATATCAAATCTACATAAGAAATCATATATAGACAGATAATTTTAATGGGTGATTGAATTTGGCGCATCCGGTATAATTTGTGTTGTTATTATTATTCGTCATCGCATCATCATTAGCTTATTCCATCCATAGTCGGATGTAAACGTCCTCTAGTTGTATCCAGTGAGCTATGTTGTTTTGCATCCCATCGTGTTCCGCTAATCTTTTTACGTGGTCTGTCATCTTATCTGTGGTCTACTTCTGCATCTTTTGTGTTCTCTAGGTCTCAATTCAACTACATGGCGTATCCACCTGTTATCACTCATCCTTGCGATATGCCCGCCCAATTCCACCTTAATATACATATTCGTTGTATTACATCTGTCACTTTTAACCTACTTCGTATCTCGATGTTAGGAATACGATCTTGGAGACTAATATTTATCCTTTACCTCTCCATTGCTTTCTGGGTTACCTTAATTTTATTTATGATACTTTTATTTAAAGCTCACATATTGATCGACTACTCTGGCTTTTATTGTATTTAGGTTGTCCAATTTAAACGTAGATTGTGAACTTCCGAACGCAGACCAAGTTAACGAGACTCTTCTGTCCTAGTCAGCCTTTAAATTATTTCTAATATTTCGTTTTTTGATCCTAAATATATGAATGTTTGTTCTTCTTCTGTTCTTTCACCTTCTATTAACAGTTCTTGGTCGTTATCTTCACTTTCATTGTTCATTTCATTTGGTTTTGATGAAGTTTATTTGTAGACCTATTTCTCGAGACTTGTTATTTAATTCCATCAGCATTTCTTGTAATTCTTCTTTTGTATTGGCGATCAGAGTGGCATTATTTGCGAACTTTAAGTGATTTAATCGTTCACACTTTTATATATTTATAGTATTTATATCACACGCAATTATTATTATTAATGTGCATATGAGCTGCAGAAAAATCTCTAAATCGTTACAAGATCCTTACGTACGTTAAAGTAGGGATTTACGTTGGTCTTGAATTGCAGTAGGTTCTGCCTGGTTGAAAATATAGTCTTGGGCAGTTAAGGGCAACAACATGTGGTGCGTTACATAAAATAGTTCCTAAAGAGGGTGCTACGTGGAATAAAAAGTGAGGAAAGATATCGTCTATTCCTAGCAAATACTGTTCTAGAAGAAATCAGGTGGGCTATATCTATGGAACATCTCTCATCAAGAAGTTTGCAAAATGAATTTAAGTCATCAAAACTTCTACGATGTTCTGAAGAATCAAGTTTTCTGGTAAGTTATAGATTCTTAATGAGGCGAGAAGCTATCTTTCAGAAAGAATCTAATAAACGCTGCTCATGTTTTGGATAAGAGTTCCAGAATAATAAGGTTTTCCAGTGCTAAATAATATTTCCAGTTTTTAAGCAACTTTCTTTGCGATGCCTACAATATGATCATCCCATACATATTTGCTTCCAAGTTACTGTCTAACAAGTTGCGTGACGATGATAGTGGAAAGCAATGATTAAACATAACCATCTGGAATTCTATTTGGTTAATGTCACCCGAAGACAGAATGCTTCCAAGTCTTTGTAAGTTGTATAGCTTCCAGTTGTCTGTTTACATTTGCATGTGCAACTGATACTTGAGCATTCAAGATAAATGAAAAAACAAGCGGGCTATCATTAGCAATGTTATAGATTGGAATCGTGATTTTTTTCAACGGATCTTTGATGTACAGATGCAAGATATAATGAGACACTATAGAGCTCTAAAGCACACTGGTGTTGACGGTAAACGTATTGGAGAGAAATCCATCAGTTTCAACTTAAAAGAAGAAAAACAGTCTGTGCCGAAATTTAAAAGTTATAGACACAACTTTTCAGCCATACCATAAGATCGTAGCTTAATTAATAATTAGGCATACCAAACACGATCAAAAGCCTTGGATGTATCAAGTGCTGCCGCTCGACCATTCCACAATGTTCAATTGCGTTATTTGAAAAATATATAACATAGATTAGATGATTTCTTGTTGATCTTTGGTTACAAAAGCCTTATTGGTGGTAACTTATATTATTAAGTCTCCTTCCAGATATTTCAAAATATGCAGATGCCTTTTTAATAACTTTTGATATTATAGAAAAAATTGTACTAGTATTTTTCCTTTTAAACCTATACGGTCCTCACTAGGGATGTTACTGACGTTGTGTATTTCCCACAAATTTTTCGACAATCCTTGAGATTATAAGTAGTACTATACTGTACTATCTTATACAAGGTTGTGTTCGTGTGTTTATTAAGGTTCAGTCGCTTGATATTATTTTGCATTATACCCTTTGTTGACAAGAATATGAAAGTCATTCGAATGTTGTTATTTTCCCATTTTTGCTTCAAAATGTTTGTATTTGTCACTTTTTATTTTATTTCTTTTTATTATTACTTATGCGAGCGACGTCTGTCAATGTTGTGTACCTTGAAATTTTTTCTTCTTCTTAAAATATCTAGTTTATTGTGATATTCTGGTTCGTTAACACAGTTTAATTCCAGTATAACATGTTGTTGATGTTTTTAAGAAAAAAACATTTTATCCTAATTAAAACATCAAATTTTATATTAACTCCTGGTGAATTATTACCTAGTATCTTTTTTTATACTATGATATGACAAATATTTGATAACTGCTCTTCATATGCTATACTGCCTCTATTTATATCCTATATGGCTAGTAAGTGAGACTTATTTAGTAAGTGCTTAACGTTTCGTTTCTGTGCCGATGTCCCGAACTGTGGGACCAAATAGTATGATGAGGCACCTGGATACAAAAAATTCCAGAGGTAAAATAGCCCCCGAGTGGGGGCTGGTTCAGGTGTGTCGACATGCAGAGATCAGAATTTTAAAGTGGATTTTTGCAACATACGAGGTTTAAACTCGAACATAAATTCAGTGCACCGACACCTGCAATCAAATAAACCTCATGTACTCGCTCTCTGTGAAACCAAGGTCAGTTCATCGACCAACACAGTCAGTTATTTTTATCCTGGGTACGACTTCTATTACCGATTCAGGCGTAACTTTGGAATCTGTCTTTTTGTCCGAAGCGACCTCTCTTGCCAACGAGAAGAGGCTCTGGAACTCCCAAATTTGATGTTATGTGGTTAAAACGACTTAACAAACCACAAGGTTCATCTGTATCCTCTATCGACCACCAGGTGATACTAACTTTAGAACACTTTTCGCTTCTCTTGCAGACATCATCGATCATTTACAAATTAACTATCCAAATGCCGCAATTGCCATCCTGGGTTACTTTAATGTACACAACATCAACTGGTTTAAATATTCAAATACTACCGACGAGCAAGGTCGTGATCCGAATCATTTTCAATCAGTTGTGGTTTAACTCAGCTTATTGACGAACCAACACGGATCCCTGATCGAGACGGGGAGTTCGCCAGTCTTCTTGATCTGTTTTTAACCACCAATCCGGAGATTTACACGGTCAGCGTAGATCCGCCGTTAGGTTCTTCTGACCACAAACTACTTTGGACATCGAGTATCCTACCAATCAATCAATCAATACAAATTTGCTAAATGGGAAGTTCTCATGGAATATTTTCGAACTTTCCCTTGGTTAGACGTTTGTTTTCGATCCGACGACCAATTTGACTGCAACAGGGAGATTTCCGATGTTATTTTGGCCGGTATAGAGGTTTACATCCCTTTTTCGAAGAAATGCCCTTCCAACGACAAGCCTTGGTTTGACCGAAAATTCAAAGAAGCTGTTGCTTCTAAACATCTTGCCTACCGACAATGGCGTGAAAATCCTAACACCATAAACCGTAACACCTTTGTTCGTGCCAGGAACAGATGCAAAGAAATTATCGACGAAACCAAGTAGGCACTCAATCAACGAATTAGAAACAAACTTTTCGCTTGCCCCAACAATTCCAGGTCCTTTTGGTCGGTCGCTAAGGCAGTCAGTCAAAATTTCATCAAATCCACCATACCACCACTCACACGGCCAGATAATTCTATTGCAACGACACCTGTTGAGGAAGCAAACTTGTTGGCTGAACTGTTTGCTTCACATTCTACTGTCGATTTCCAAGGAAAAACACCACCTACTATTCCCATAGTGCAGTCAGGGATGCCCGATATTGTCTTCAGACAGTGTATCATAAAACGTATTTTAATGAAGCTACACACCAAAAAAGCTTCTGGCGCTGACGGAATACCTGCCATAGTTTTCAAAAACTGTGGGAGGGAACTAACACCAGTTTTCTGTAGACTTTTCAACCTATCCTACAGAAAGGGAATATTTCCTTCCTGCTGAAAATGTGCCACAGTTCAGCTGATACCTAAAAAAGGCAAGAAGAATTTGCCAAATAACGACCGCCCAATCGCACTGCTTTCTATAATATCGAAAGTCATGGAAAAGGCTATCAATCAGCATCTTCTAGAATATTTTGAAGGATTCAACGTTATTAGTGATCATCAATATGGCTTTCGTAAAAATAGATCAACATTAGATCTTCTGACTTATGTAACACACGTTTGGAACAACGCAATTGAACACTTTGCAGAATCTCGAGCGGTTGCTCTTGACATATCCAAGGCATTGTTTAGCATGATGGATTGTTGGCTAAGCTACGCTCTTATGGTATGTCTGAAAAGTTCTGTTTGTGGCTCTCATGTTTTCTCAGAGAGCGTTCTTTGCGAGTGGCAGTCGACGAATTTCTTTCTAACACCTTCATTATCAACGCCGGTGTACCTCAAGGCTCCATACTGTTTCCTACTCTTTTTCTCATTTACATTAACGATCTGCTCGAAAAGACCGAGAATTCAATAGACAGTTTTGCAGATGACAGTACGCTTATCTCTTCATTCAATTTGAACGCTCAGATGAATATCCGCAGACAGCAGGAAGTCATTCAACCTAACAAAGACCTGGAAGAAATTTTATCTTGGGGCGACAGTAACCAAGTGGAATTTAACGCTACAAAAACCCAGGCGGCAGTTTTTTCTAAAAAAGTTAACGTTGCTGAACCCGACATGGTTATGTCGGGGCACTCCATTCCTCTAACATCGTCACTCAATTTGTTGGGCGTTAATTTGGGAGCAAATATGTCCTGGCATGAACATGTTGCAGGCATAGCATGGAGGGCTTCTCAAAAGTTGGGAATATTATTTCGAACCAGAAAGCTTTACATTCCACAACAACTGTCTATATTCTTTACAAAGCTCAAATTCGACCAACTATGGAATACTGCTACCATGTTTTGGGGCTCCGTTTCCAAACATACATTGCATTTGTTGGATTCTATTCAGAGAAGAGCTGTTCGTCTGATTGGAGACCTAGAACTAACCGGCCGCCTTGATTCGCTGGAACATCGAAGAACGGTTGGCGACTTGAGCCTATTCTACAAGTATTTTCATGGAAAGTGTTCGAAGGATGTGGCCCGCTTAATTCCTCCCAGAGCGGTGCATGTTAAAGTACACGTCGCGCTAATACTTCACAGCCGTATGAGGTTCAGCTTGTTACTCCTCGTACACAGCTTTTCAAGCAGTTTTTTTATATGGAGAACATCATCCGTTTGGAATAATTTGCCCAGGACTGTGTTCCCCACCTAGTCCACTTTACAGGATTCAAGAACAACGTGAATCGCTTTTTCCGCACACGTGTCGCTCCTGTATCGCTTTAGGGACTTCTTCCCTGTAGCACGTGTGCTAGACCCATAAAAAAAAAGAAAATAAAAATAATAATATATATTATTACATATTCATATTAATAATCAGCAATTCTCCTCGTAAATATGCATATTCTCTAAATTATTTAAAGTTTAATTTGAAGATCTTTGAATTTTGGTATCTTCTCAGTCTTTTAACCGCTAGATTATGAATTGAGGATATAGAAACGTCAATTAAATACCATCCGTTGGAGTTGATATCTGGCACGGTTATCTTGAACGGACTTTAATTTAAAGTTCTGTCTGTTGCGATATTATTGGCGGAAAAGGTTTGTGAAAGTAAAATATAAAATAAAAAATATATATTTTAAAATCTTTTATACAGCTATTTTTGTTATAGCGAAAAATTTTTTTTAAAAAAAAAACGTGTTTTTTTGAATTTAATTGATTACATTCACAATTTAAAATAAAATAGAGTGTGTGTATGTGCTTATGTGCGTGCGTCGTGCATTATTCTATATAACGTGTGCGTGGACAAGTGTGTTTGTGTTTGCGTGCGCGTACAAGTGTATTGGAGAAGGCAAAGTACTATTTAAGTATTTGATAAAGCTTAAAATAAGTGAAACCGAAACTTGTATATTTGTGTATATTATACATATTGAATATTTGTGCTCCACTTCTGCAATTTCTTACGATAACTTGCACTACCGTATCCTTACTTATGCATATAAAACTTATATGTAGATGTTACTTTGGAAAAATTCGGTGAATTCACTTATTTGCAGGCAATAACCGAATCGCCTATTTCGTACACATGTAATAAAAAAATTCTAATAATAAATTAAGATAATAAAAAAATATAAACAAAAAATCTCAATTTTCTCTTTTTGTTTACTTTCAGCCTTTTTTTTATAGGTCTAGCACACTTTCTGCAGGAAAGTCCCTAAAGCGCTCCAGGAGCGGCATGTGTGCGGGAAAAGCCATTCACGTTGTTCTTAAATTGTTGTAAATTGTACTTGGTGGGAAACACAGCCCTGGGCAAGTTATTCCAAAGGGATGAAGTTCTCCATATAAAAGACTGTTTGAAAAGCGTTGTACGCGGAGTAACAAGCTGAACCTCATGCGGATGTGAAGTATTAGCTTAGTGGATAAACGCATTTAAGTTATTCAAAATTAGTATTACTTCGTCAAATAATTTGCCATGCTAATCATGCCCTCTCACATTCAGAAAATAGGAATAAAATTTGTTTATTGTGCTTTAAGAAAACAAAGGTAATTACTAAAATCCAAGGTGCATTACAAAAAAATTTAGATAAGTTTTTAAAGTGTGTTATAAATTTTTATACGACGATAAGCTGCCTGCAGTTCTGTGTTCCTCATGTTAGAAATGTATATTTTGCTTTGTCCAGAGACATTCAAACTACCCGTTTCACGAGAGAAAATGTAACTACAAGATCGACTGCACTGAAAACCTGTCAGTGTCATTTATGTATGTTAACAAGATTTTCTAAATTCAATTTAGTAAATCGTCCCACATTAATAATGTTACTACCATTAGGTAAGAAAAAAAACTACTACTAAACGTTGTGTAAAATGTTTTAATAAAATGAAAAAAGGAATGACGCACTTATGCACACCGTCAACTGCTGTCAGGATCAAATTACAAGGGATGGATGAGGTTATTCATACAATGGACTGCTCGAAAAGGGTTGTACGAGGAGTAACAAGCTGAATCTCATACGGATGTGCTGTCTTAGCGCGATGTGTATTTCCAGCATACACCGCTCTGGGAGGAATTAAGCGGTCTACCCCATCGAACACTTTCCATGAAAATACTTATAGAATAGACTTAAGTCGCCAACCGTTCTTCGATGTTCCAACGGATCAAGGTTGCTGGCCAGTTCTCTCTCTCTTCTGAATAGATTCCAAGAAATGCAATGTATGCTTGCGAGCAGAACCTCAAACATGGGAGCAGTATTCCATCGGTGGTCAAATTTGAGCTTTGTACAGAATTAACAGTTGTGGAGACTAAAGCTTTCTAGTTCGAAATAATATTGCCAGCTTTTGAGAAGCTTTAATTGCACCTTTAGGCAAATTCATATTTGCTCACAAATTAACGCCCAGCAAATCGAGTGCTAGAGGAATGGAGCGCCGTTACATAACCACGATGGGTTCAGAAACGGTACCTTTTTGTAGAAAAAACTGCCTATTGGGTTTTTGTAGAGTTAAATTCTACTTGGTTACGATTACCTCAAGATAGAATTTATTCCAGGTCTTTGTTAAGTTGAACGACCTCCTGCGGTCTGCATATATTTGCATCTAAAGTGAACGATGAGATATCATCTGCAAAACCATAGTTTGGATTCCTGTTCTTTTCCAGCAGATCGTTAATGTAAGTGAGAAGGAGAGTTAGAGATACTATGGAGCTCTGGGGCATACCGGCGATAGTGAAAGTGTTAAAAAGAAACCCATCTATTGCCACTCGTAAAGAGCGGTCCTTGAGGCAACTTGAGGGCCATAAATAGAACTTTTCAGACATACCAGAAGATTGTAGCTTAGCCAACAATCCATCATGCTAAACATGGTCGAATGCCTTGGATATATTAAGAGTAACCACTTGAGATTCTCCACAGTCTTCAATTGCGTCATTTCAAATATGGGATACATAAGTTAAAAGATCTATTGTTGATCTATGTTTACGAAAGCCATATTGTTGGTCGCTAATAATATTGAATCCTTTAAGTTATTTTAGAAGATGTTGATTGATAGCGTTTTCCATGACTTTTGATATTATTGAAAGCAGTGGGAGTGGCCGGTAATTGTTTGGCAAGGTCTCCTTGCCTTTTTTGGGTATCTGCACGAACGGGCAAGAACAAAGATTTTACAATTTATGATGTTAGGATTGTCACGCTATTGTCGGTAGGCAGATGTTTAGAAGCAATAGCTTCTTTACATTTTCGGTCAAACCACGGCTTGCCATTGGAATGGCTTGCCTTTGAAAAAGGGTCCATGCCAGCCAAAATATCATCGGAAACCTCCTTAGCGCAGTCAGATGGGTCGTCGGATCGAAAACAAACGCCTAACCAAGGGTTCTTCCTATTTAGCAGATCTGTAGTGCCAAATTTTGCGGGGTTTAGGCGCCTCTTTGTCACTGATTGGTAGGATACTCGATGTCGAAAGCAGTTTATGATCAGAAGAACCTAACGGTGGATTTACGCTGACAGTGTAAATCTCTGGATTGGTGGTTAAAAACAGATCAAGAGGACTGGCGAGCTCTCCGTCTCGATCACTGATCCGTGTTGGCTCATCAGTAAGCTGAGTTAAGTCACAACCTTGTTCGTTGGTAGTATTTCAATATTTAAGCCAGTTGATGTTATGGACATTAAAGCTGCCCAGGTTGGCAATTTCGGTATTCGGATAGTTAATTTGTAAATGATCGGTGGTATCTCCAAGAGAAGCGAAACGTGTTAGTATCACTTGGTGGTCGATAGACGCAGCAGATTAACCTTGTAGTTTGTTGAGTTGTTATTTCTAACCATATAACATCAAAGCTTCGAGGCTCCAGAGCCTCCTCTCCTTGACAAAAGAGGTCGTTTCTGACAAAAAGACAGATTCCAAAGTTACACCTAAACCGAGAATAGAAGTCGTCCCCAGGATACAGAAAGTTAACTGTGCTGGTCGATGAACTGACCTTGGTTTCACAGAGACCAAGTACATGAGGTTTATTTGATTTCAGGCGTTGGTGTGCTGAATTTATGTTCGAGTTTAAACCTCGTATGTTGCAAAAATTTATTTTAAAGTTGGAATCTCTGCATGTTGACTCTCCTGAATCAGCCCCCATCCGGAGATCCGAACAGGAGGCTATCTTACCTCCGGAATTTTTGTATCCAGGTGCCTTATTATGCTATTTGGTCCCACAGACCGAAGACATCGGCACAGCCACGAAACGTTAAGCAACTTCACGCAGCCTAAGCCGATGCGATGGTATCACACCGGGTGATACCTGGTGGGATCTGGGCATCTACCATCTAAGTTGTTCTTTTAGTCGCCTTCTACTACAGGCAGAATATATCGTTACTGATCGTACATTATTTTTTCATATTTAGGGTAGTTAGTTATTTTCATTGGTATAAAGTTTATCCAGTTTATTTTAATTTCTTTTTTTCCGTGGTGTTTTACTTGCTGACATAGCCAGTCATTCATCTGTAAACATAAGTATATTGAGAAGTTGATAACTGATATTTTTATGGCTTCTCTTTTATTTTTTTTTCTATCATTATCATTCATACAAATTCCAGATGTAATGGATATATATCAGCTGAATCAAATGAATTTTATTATCATTAGTATTATTATTTTTTTTCAAATTACATACGAAATTAATGAAAACCGTTTTGTTGTTCTATTCGGTCAAATGAACCAATACATGTAAGGATAAGCTGAACCTTTTAAATAAATTAATGTTATTTCAATTATACTTGTTTTTCAAGTATTAGTAATATTATTATTTCAGAAAACATGCCATTTAATTAGCATTTAGAGAAAGTTTATCCTATATTTTTTAGTTATATTTATGGTGGGATAACAATATTTTGAATTATTCATTTGATATTAGGAAAGTAGGGTTGATTATAATAAAAATGTTTGTTATACAAGTTTTCATGTTAAAAAAAAGTCGGATAAAAAAAATAATAGTTATTTTTAGTTTTATTATTATTATGGAGCCAATAGTTTAAGATAAAATAAAACTTCTTTATAAAACTGCCAATGCCTCGACTTTAATTTGGATTTTCATTAAGACTATATTCTAGAAAAAAAAAATATGAAAATAGCATTGAAAATATTTCTTTCTTCTTCTTAATTTCCTTGTCCGCTTTATATAATAAAAGCGTAAATCTTTTACTGTTTTATTTTGGATTTAATGCAAGGCAGAACTTCAGAGGAAATGGCTTTGAAATATACAACCAATTTGTACTGAGATTGTTGTATTCTCATTGTTACTTGTTGACCTGATGATCTTTAGTATATCTAGATGCTACTCATGTAATGCTAGGTTAAAAGCCGTCTTGTAGTCTGTATAAGCAGCAACACGATTTCTCGTACGGGTATAAGCTTCATCCCAACATTTATGAAAATCTTGCTATAGAAATGGGGGATGGTTTTCTAACTTTTAAAAATATTATAGAAGTTTCGTTGTGGTCATATCATAGAGTACTCGACTGAAATTTCAAATACAATATAATCAAATACAATGTACGACGTAATAAATCTTGTAACTATGTGGCCCTGATCAAAGCGTCCATTCCGATATTTCCGAGAAATCTGACGAAATCAAGATTACTCATTATCAGCAACTTCATTGATCCCAGTTCGTTTTGCAAATCTTTACACTTAGAACATCTTTCTTCCTCTTTCATTCCTTGATTTATCTCGGCAGATGTTACTTTACCCAGGAGCACTATATGAGTTTGTGGCAATTTGGGCTCTATGGCATGGTTCTGGCTTAGCATACCCAGAGTTCTGGGTTCAATTTCCGACAGGTCGGCATACTTTTATTTTAAAAGTGTATTTGGCTAGGTCATATCTCACTTCAAGCTGCTTGCTGGCTGGCACCGGTAAACTGATAAAAGTCCATAGGCTATAAAAAGCAGTGTTGAAGGGAGGCTACTTAGAGCATGAAACCTGACAATGAAGACATCGGTCCCAATGGGTGGCGCAGATACCTGGAGATAACATTCGAGGGCTGCGTATTAACCTTGACGGAAAAACTGTCGGTCATGCTGCTCGTGGGACTATAAAAGGCTGATGATGAAGGCACCGCTCCCCTATATTGATTAGGCGAATACCCGAGGTTGATATTCAAGATCTGGGTACCTACCCCACAGAGAACTGTCGATGACTTTTTGTTAGCGGATGATCGTTTAAACAGGACGGCAGACGAGATAGATAGAGCTCTTGATTGAGACACAGATCTGAAATTGATGTGGAAGGACTGAACGCAGTCGCCGACGAACGTACGTTGCCGCAATCTCACGAGGACGTTGATGGTATTAAAGTTGACAGTTCGTTAAAGTTCGTAGCCAGTGGGTAGTAAAAAGAATGTCGTCCGGATCCCACGGTAAATTGTAGGTCCTGTCTGGCTGACTACCCAGACGTTAATATGAAGTAGGCTAAAAAGATATCTCTGGTCTGTCTGTTTGGTTATAGACTTCCCCACCAATACTGTTACTACTACCACTATGTAAGGTTTGTAAACTTGTACTCATTTTGTGGTTAAACGCCAGTGCTAGCTGATACACGCGGTAACTGTGTTTTTATAAAGCTGGTTCGATATCTCAAGAAAGCTATGACAACCTGCAAATTTAATGAACACCGTATGCATATCTAGGGTGGTAACATAGATACATAGGTTACCCAATGTTGCACTGTTTTGAAGGATGTACATTAAGATTCCCAGCTCTTTGCTGCATGCCCTTCAATGAATGTTAGCCGTCTACGATGCAATGAGATATTGATGACATCTTGACATGCAAGCAGAAAAAAGATAGAATTATCATAGTTTTTTTTTTATTAAGTTCTCTTATATCAGTACACTGATAATAATTTTTTTCCTAGTTTTACTACAAAACTTAGGACTCTAATTTTTTCTTTATTGTAATAAATATCTATACTGAAAATACCAAACTACCAAAGTTTTAAATAAATTAAACTAATCTGAAATTAATTAGTATTGGTAATTACTTGGTTTGTTATAAGTTTCCACTAATAATTGTTTAATGAAAAACGTGACTTCAGTACATAGATAATTGTTTTAATTCACCACTCAATTCATTTATTTGATAGTATAAAAATATTTTGAATTATTTATTTCATGTTTCCTGACCAAAATTTATATTTTCAATTAGTGCTATAAAGTGCTATAATTTTTTTCTTTTCTAAGTAAGTATTGTGATTGGGAAAAATCGGTATCCGATTTTTTTTTCCTCGGAATATTACCCTTGGCTCACGAATAAATCAAGTCATCGATTTCAGCTTTGGAACACATATACTTGTAGTGGAATGGTAACTTATAGAGTTTAAGTAACATATATTCATAGAAAAGGAGAAAAAGGGGTGGAAATCGATAAATTTTCAATAAAAATGAGAGAATTCCTCTTAACTTTTGGTTTAGATTATAAACAAATATTATATGTATATATATATATATATATATATATATATATATATATATATATATATATATATATATATATATATATATATATATATATATATAGTAGAGTCACAGTAGATTGGAGGAAATCAACCAAACAACAAAATCAGAGGAAAAAATTAGAGGAAAAAAGTTAAGGCAAGCAAAAGAGGACTAGTTTGCAGAATATACAGAAATTGAACAATAAATAAATAAAAAAAGTTTTTTAGCCAGTACTTTAATTACGAAACACGTATTTCTAAAATAACTACTCAAATAAAAAGTAAGTAAGTTCCCACCTCTTTTACCCACTTGTCCTGAACCGATATCAATTAAGAATTATAGTTTTTATCTGTACTTCAAGTATTATGTTATCATCTCGTTCGCGAGTTACCGTGCCAACAGATCGGCAGGCCGATAGTCAGATAGACAGACCGTCGAAAATAAGAAGTAAAGAAAGGCAAAAATATCGAAGGGTAATTTACATCTCTCAATTATTTTAAGTTACTTCATAATTACATCTCAGTTCTCTTCTATATATAGTTTTTGTTAAAATAGAAAATAATGGTAAAACTAAAACACTGAAATAGAAGTATATTACGATATATACGTAATCACTTTATTCCTTTCACCAATTATATATTTTACTAGAAAAAATTTTGTTCTTAATAAATTTTCAGTATCCTAATCAAGAATCAGGAAAATATTAAAGAAAAGAAAATGTAGTGTTTCGATTTCTTCACTGGCAGAACCCCGGAAAAAGACCTGTGTTATGATAAATACAATGTCACTTTTCTACCTCCCTCTTTTACCCGTTCGGCCTGTTTTAAGTTGTCTTTTATTTCTGTTACCCTCTTCCCCTATTAAAATTAAAAGTAATGAAATAATCTTTCTATTCCTATAGTCCACGAACCTTGAAAAGGATATATGGCAAGATATGTATGTGGTATACAAGGAAAAATACCACAAATTATTCCCATAGTACAGTCAAGGATGCACCTAAAAAGCTTCTGGTGCTAATAAAATAACTCTCATATCCTAGTCAGAAACCAGAATACATGTTCCTAATACTATTGAGAGGATCAAATGACCCTCAGTCCTTGAACCTTCTTCATATGTTAATAATGAAAGTAATAAAAAAAAATATTTCGATTCCTTAACTACAAAGGCCCCCGAAAAAGATCTGTAACAAGACAAATTTGAAGTGACTCTTCTATCTCCCTTTGGCAACTTATATGTTATATTATAGAGATTATGCTTAAACCTGGCCTATTTCCCCATCTTAAAATTAATGTATATACTCGTATATATATATATATATATATATATATATATATATATATATAGATATATATATATATATATATATATATATATATATATATATATATATATATATTTGTATATATATATATATAAATATATATATATATATATATATATATATATATATATATATATATATATATATATATATATATATATATATATATATATATATATATATATATATATATATGTGTATATATATGTATATATATGTATATATATATATATATATATATATATATATATATATATATATATATTTATATATATATATATATATATATATATATATATATATATATATATATGTATATATATATATATATATATATATATATATATATATACATATATATATATATATATATATATATATATATATATATATATATATATATATGTATATATATATATATATATATGTATATATATATATATATATATATATATATATATATATATATATATATATATATATATATATATATATATATATATATATATATATATATATATATATATATATATATATATATATATATATATATATATATATATATATATCTTTCACACCTCGTTCCCTATTAAGATTGATAGTACTACAAAAATAACTTAATTTTCATTCTACTGTCCAAGAAACCTGAAAAGGATATTATATTTATATTATAATTACATCAATCAAAAAAGCTGAAAATCTAAAAATACTATTGAACCGTCATAATATTTATTGGCCCTGACCTCTTTCTCCCCCTTTTTGGGTTAAAATCTATAAAAAGACTGAAACAATAACTAGTTTTTGAATTCCTTGACTCTTAAAACCTTGAAAAGTACATATAATGCAATATATACGGAATAAC
The DNA here is from genome assembly GCA_019049505.1 of Pachyrhynchus sulphureomaculatus. Taxonomy (NCBI): domain Eukaryota; kingdom Metazoa; phylum Arthropoda; class Insecta; order Coleoptera; family Curculionidae; genus Pachyrhynchus; species Pachyrhynchus sulphureomaculatus. The sequence goes on from CM032446.1 coordinate 77,595,006, forward strand.
TCCTCTAGTCTCCTCCTTAATCTTTTTCACCTTTCCTATATTTTAATATCAATATTTGCGCAATATTTTTCATTAACAAGAAAAGTAAAATGTAATGTTTTAATTCCTTGACGAAAAGATCCTGGAAAAAGTCCTACATCATGATAAATACGAAGCCTTTCTTCTATTTCTCTACCCCTCTGGTCCCTTATATGTTTATAGCTTAAAAATTACCCATTCGCCCATCTGAAACATCTGGAAAACCGTTCGTTGAAACTTCCAATAATTATATTGAAACTTTTTCATCGCCTTCCCCTATAAAAATTTAAAGTAATGAAAAATAAATTAATTTTCATATATCTAGAGTCCAACAACTCTGAAAGAGTCATATAACACGATGTATCTGAAGTAACTCCCTCTTATTTTTTTTTATATCCTCTTGCCTGTTGGTGGGTCGGTTATGATTTTCAGGTTGGGATATTGGCTAATTGAAACTGTGAGAATGCTGGTATGAATTGGCATTCAAATATCTGTTCCTGTATGTTGGCTTCCTGTATATTGTATGCTTATTATGTTCTTCTGTAGTCTGTTGCAAAAGTATTTCTAAATTCTTTTAATTATTTGTCTTAAAATTATTTTTAAATAGACTATAAATATCTTTCCTAAAATAAATTTTATTAAATAAAAAAATCCGACCAAATGCAAGTCGGATTTGCACAATTAGTGTTCCATACCTTAATTGTTGAAGTTTTTTATAAAATTCAGTTGCTAATTTATATTCAATATAAGAATTACTATATGAAAAGCAAGACATCTTTGCAGTAAAAGTTTGAAATAAATATTTATTACCTAAATATTTGTTTAATCATAAACAAATAAAATAAAATGATTTTGTCTCGATACCTATCCGTTGGTCATCGGTCAACATGGAAATTTATTTTCTCTGTGATTGGCTAAAGGCTTACGGACTTAAAGCACTAAAAATTATATGAGTATATTACTAGTTGCACCGAATACGTATTGCTATTTCGTAGCAGTTAGTCCCGGTTAAATTCATAACTTTCCAGGAAAAAATACTTCACCATATTTTCAAGTCAAATAGTTTTTTTTATATACCAGATAAATTATCAAACGTAATGCACTCATGATAATTTTTGCTTAATCAATACTTTGTGAAGAATATTCCAGAAGTTTTTGATTAGTACTCTTAGAGATAGGAAGCGATTTTCGACCCTTTTTTAAAAATAATACAAAGAAAAATGTGCGTAAGTATTACATCATTTATATTTGTGAACTTGTGTTTTCACAAGCTTTCATTTGACACCCTACTCGATGCCCTTTTTTTTCTTCCGATTTCACTCCCAAAAACTCACCGTTTGAGTCAAAATTTAACTTTCAAATCTACATGGCCCTGATTGGGCTATCAATTCTTATATTTGTGCTAAATTTCAACTTTATATGTCAAATATTTTCGGGGAAAATCGGGTGTTACAGATAGACACCGAAGTAAGGAATACTAATAGTCCTGTTTGTGACTGAAAATTAATATATGTATAAAATGTTTCCTGGTCAAAGGTTGGCCATATAGGATTGGGCCCAGCTTAAAATCTGACAGGATAATTATGCAAAATTTTAAATTTTTATTTACCATTTAGGTAATTTTTAAAATTATATAAAATTCTTAATTTAAAACATGCATCTTTTTTATGTTCCTTATGTGTTCAATAAAATTTAAATTCTCATCAAAAATTTCTTCAAGATCTTTGCCACATTGTTCTTGTAAAATTAACCTTAAAAGTAATTTTTAATTTTCAAGTTTCATATTTTAAGACCGATTTTAAACTAGTTTTTTTTTTAATTTATTCTTAAGACACAGTCATCCATAATTTTAAAACTGTTATTACTAAGCTTTCAAGGCACATAATTTTCAGATTATTATGGTTGATTGGACGCTAAATTTAAGTATCATCAGCAAAGGTTAAAATAGTGCCATATTTGATGGAGAGATAAGAGTGAAAAATATACAAGATAAATAATAAATGCAAAGAACAGTTTTTTAAGGACACGTTTTGATAGGGAATTTGAAATATCAACTACACCCTCCTTTTTTTAGATTCCTGTCCATTATGGTTGTTGGCAACCATATTAGCTATCATCAATATATTAACTGCGGCTATAAATATTTGAGTACCTGTTCTGAGATTCCTGCGTCCAGAAATTATTTACTTCTCCTTTCCAGCACTTTATCCGGCTATATGGTTTTCAGCTAGTAATCTCTAACTTTGTTTCTCATAATATGACCGTGATATTGGGGCCTCCGTCTCTTAACAGCGGTTTTATTTTTTTTCCTTATTCATTATTTGAAGGCTATTTTTATTTGTTACGCGGTCTGTCCACGGCACTCAACATCCGACGATAAGCCACATCTCAAAGGCTCCCAATCTTGTATTTGCTTTAATGATTATCCATTCCTCCATATTTATAATATAAAATAAAACTGAAAACATGTACCAACATAGGAAGCTCGTTTTTGTGCGCAATTTCAAGTTGTGGTTTGGTAATATTGTGCTCATTTTATTGAACACTGCTTCTCGATATGGATTCTTAACTTTTGTGGATTTCTAAGATATATTTATTTATTTACTCTCTCAACAGGCTTTTGGTTACCTTCAATGTTACAATTTAGACAACTGGAGTTACTTATAAGTATATATTTTGTTCTATTTGTATTAATGTCAAGTCTGTACTTTTGGTTACTCATTGTCTCCATAATAATTTTTCTCTATTCAGTAGGATTCCCAGCTATCTTCTAGAGCTTGTTTGAAAATTTTGATCTAAGTGTGAAGTGAAGATGAATAGGGCAGTTCACACCCTTCAGAATACCGACTAACATAATCGTGTCATCTACATATCGCATGTTATTGAAACTTTCTGTATTTAAAAGAATTCTCAGCTTAACATCTTTTAGAGCTTCTTTGAAAAATTGTTCTGTGTATAAACTGAAGACTAGTGGGGATAGTAAATCTTTCCTACATTTCAAATTTTTACAATATAATTTCTGTTAAATATATAACTAGCAAACAACTGATCAGTTCAGAAGTTAAAGTTTAGCCAGTAATATCTTAGGATTCAAAAGTTTGGCCAATCATATTTTATGTTTCAACAGAATCTTTTACTAGATCAATGAAAAAGGCGCTAGTGGGAAAATATTAAACCCAAGTATCCACTATATCATTTTTAAGTTAAATCAATCAAATAAAATTGCTGTACCCAATAAGTTCTCCGGCATGTTCAGTTATAACTGGTTATGTAGTTTTGGAGAAATAACGGCTTTTATTGACGCAATATTGTGAATGGTGAGGATGCTTGGAGCAAAGTAAAAGGACGTGCTATTAGGTAGGCTGAAATTTAGTATTTCTGGGTTAGTTCAGGTTAGTTCGATTCGTACGCATAATTTATTACATTACTTTAAAATAAAAAGCATTTTCTGGGAAAGCCGGTAAGACAATATCATTTTCTCTTATTTATATTTATAGTTTATTTGGTTTATTTATGTTTATAATAGTTTTCCTTTTGAAAATAAAAGATTGTTATAACGTATATATTTTATGCTACAACAATAATAATTTTTGACCGACTATCGGTTTTTCTCTGTGAGAAAATCGGTAAAGATATAATAATAAACTAATCAAAGCTTGACAACGAAAGTTATAAATAACTTAAACTAATCTGAAATTAATTAAATCGGTAAAGTTGTTGCCGTGCTGTTTCCCAAATATTCATTATTGAATAAACGCTGTCCTGCATTTATAGTTTAGTTTGTTAGTTTCTAGTACACAACAATAAATAGATTCATTTTGCTGCATAACGATGTTCCGAATTATTAATCTGAAATTTCTGTTTATAAAACAATGGCAAAGTTTGCAAAATTACGATGTTTGCTAAGATGTTTTATATAAAATAATGAACGTGAGAATTATTTTAGATTATATTTTGACTCGTCTCGCTAGTAAAAATGGTGATAATGGTAAAAAAATCATCCTACGAGATTCTTTACATTTTAGGGAATCTAGATCAGGAATACTATATTTTCCAACTTTCTGTTCTAGAGATCCCGTCGGTCTATGTGTCTATCTGTTCCCAAAAATAACGAAAATAATCTCATCATTTTTGAAATTTGTAGACACATGATACTTGAAGCAGGAAATGCACTAATATTTTTGAATGATATTGCTTCAAAAGTGGAAGATTAAATTTTGTATAATTTCAATAGTAAATATAACAGGATATATATGAAGCAACCCCTTTAATCAGATGTTGGTACATTAACTCCTTAACACCCTAAAACCGCCTTTAACAGAATTCTCGACTTGGGGAACCCTAAAAAGGACGTATAATAATATACATACAAAGCAACGCTGATAACCACCTTCTCTACCTCGTTAGCCCCTTACATGTTCAATAGGTTAAAAAAAAATGAAAAAAATATCAGAATCTTGAGATTCCTTTAAAGCCAGCGTAGTAAAAATGAATTATGACATGATTGAACCTAAACAACTTCCTTCACCTCCCCGACTTCATTAATCCCTTATATGTTGGATTATAAAAAATTTAAAATAGTGGAAAATAACATAATTTATAGAACAATTCCAAGAATCCTGAAAACGTTATTGTAAAGCAACTGAAAATAGACAGAAGTCCATACTTCAGCAGTTTACTAGCTGTTCTCTTGTTCGTCAATCCTAGCCTGACTGACGAGCCGTGATACGGCGAAACACGTCACAGGATGGATTTGACGAACAAGAGAACAGCTAGTAAACTGCTGAAATATGGACTTCTGTCTATTTTCAGTTGCTTTACAATAACTATATATGCCTGAGGAAAGATCCCTCGAAAAGCGCTACCTGCTTTTCAGCGTTGACTGTGTCAACCACTCTGTCGGCTTGAAAGCTGCTGTGTCAGCTTTCGATAGAGTAATAGGTATGCGTACTTAATACAATTCGTTGTATCCTACCATCGTAATCCTGAAAACGACCGACACAACATATTCATATCAACAATGATTTAGAAAATGAATAACGTTTATCGACAAAATAAATAACGTTTATCGACATCTACCGTTTATCGATAGTGCCCAAGAACTACAGGTTTTGTTTCTCTTTCAAGTATGATATGCATAGCAAATTTAAAATCTATATCTTATTTTGTACGGCAGTTGTCGAGTCTACTGACCGATAGATCGATCTGAGAACTCTGAAACTTGAAGAAATGTAGAAACCGACAAAGGATGATTTTCTTTTCTAATGTAATTGCCTGAATATGGAAAATAAAAGAATAGAGATATAATAAAAACGAACTACATTTTGTTTACAGTAATTATTGTAAGCATGCAAGGGTTCTTTAAGTTGAGGTATGGTTAAGGTATCCACTAAAATAAGTCATTTTGCTAAATACAGACTTTATAAAAGTTTAATGGTAAAGGAAATAGGACCCTATGGTCTTTTGAAATAGATTTAAATTTTAATAGCTACCTTTAAAAGTTTCTACATTAATGGGATATTGAATTTTCTAATAGACGAGATTCTCCGTAGGTGTAAAGATTCGTGAGAAAGCAGACATTAGAAGATACGATAATACTGCCAGGTCGCATATTCATCTGCAACTATTTCGTGGTATCAAGCAGATAAAGCTTCATTCCATCGGATTTAGTAAGATTTTACGAAATTCTAGGATGTTTTTGTTTCTCTTTAAAACAGTTTTTCCAAAATTAGTAAAGAGTAATAATATTTAGTGACTATAATTGGGTGAAAATGATCCTCCAACTTAAAAAAAACATTGCAGATGTATATTAAAATTCCATATATGTTACCTTTTGTTAAGTTTGATCTTTTTCTTATTAAATACCATGTAATAATCTAAACTACTATAATTTTACATCAGCCATCACTTTTTTATTATTTAACGTCTTTAGTGACAATCCTAAATTTAAAATGAACCTTTTTTTCTATATTTCAATATAAGAGGGTTAGAAGTCTTTGTTCTCTTAAGCTTTCAAAGGTTGCTTCTTCTATTTAAAAATAATATTAAAAAGGAAATAAGACTTTTATAAATAACATTTTTCTTTAAATCGTTATTCAGCAAAGTTACTAAGTTGTCGCTTGTTCCCTTTTATTTCTGAATTCATTTTATTCATAAAGGTTCATTGTACTCCTATCGATCCTATAAAATACATTTTAAGATGCGAGAAAATTTTTCTAAAGCAAATTAGGTCATTGCTAATTAGAATCTAATATCGTCTTCAAGCAATATAACATATTTGATCCATTAACTGAAGTGCATTGGCCAGCTCAGTAAGTAGACCCCATGATAATTGTCCTAATTGATGCTTAATTAAACATTGATAATACATCTATAATTAAAAAGTTTATAGAATTTCAAAAGTGATAATAAATGAAACATATATTATATATCTTTCTCGGATTCAAAATATATTTAAACAGTATGAAACAAAAAGCGAGAATTTTATTGGGTCAGCGGACGACTTTCTGTAACTTTTTCTATTGTATTTTTTTTATGGATCTAGCATACGTGCTGCAAGGAAATCCTTAACGCGTTACAGGAGCGACTCGTGTGCGGAAAAAAGCTATTTACGTTGGTCTTCTGTTGCGGTAAATTGTACTCGAAGAGAAACACAGGTTTGGGTAAATTATTTTAAAGGAATGAGGTGTTCTATAAAAAAGACTCCTTAAAAAGGTTTCTACGAGGGGTGACAAACTGAACTTCATACAGATGTAAAGTATTAACGCGACGTCTATTCCTAGCATGCACTGCTTTGGGAGGAATTAATTGGGCTATATCCTTCAAACATATTCCATAAAAACACTTGTAGAATAGACTGAAGTCATCCACCGTTCTTTTTTTGATTTTTTTTATTACGTGAGAATTTATTAAAAATTTAGATAGGTGATTCAAAAAGTGTAGAGCGCCAAAGAGGTTAACGTCTTCGCGCACAGCTCAAAGGTTAATCGATATTACTTGTTCTCAGAGTGTAAAAAAAAAAATTAAAAGATTACTTTTTGAAGAGGAGACTTTCCGACGTTACTAATAGTTTTTATTTTTGTTGCTTTATAATTTGTAAAACTTAAAATGAAATTTTTGTTTGCTTGATTTTAAGGGGCATACAGTAAATTACAAATAGTTAATAAAATATAGTATTGAAAAAAAATCCTTGAGCATATATCATTATTATACTTTAAGTTTTAACAGAAAACAACAAAGAAATGTATAAACAACTTCAAGCTAATGTACGTAGGATGATTACACAAAAGAAAAATGAAACTTGGGTGAGACGCTGTAACAGAGTAAACACGTACATAGGAGGAGCCAAAAGTACAGAAAGTTGGAGACTTATAAAATCACTGCGCCAAAATACCAAAAAGGAAATTATATCGCCCATCACTTTAACAAGGATTGGGATAAATACTTCAGCTCCTTACTTACGGAAAACCGAGAACTATACAGAGATCCACCTGCGGAAATTGACACCATAAAAGTGACCGCATCACCGATCCGTATTATAGTCAGAGAAGTAAAAGAGGTGTGCACAAAACTCAAAAACAGAAAAGCTCCGGGACCTGGAAATATACCAGCAGAATTGATAAAATATGGCACACCAAAGTTGTTTGAACATCTAACCAATTTGTTCCAAAAATGCCTCAGCACTGAGCAAATACCACAGGAATGGAAACTATCTTTTCTGACACCCCTACAACAAAGAGAGCTGCGATAACTATCGAGGTATTGCAGTCATGGGGACAATAAGTAGAATCTACGGAAAAGTGATAAAAGCAAGAATAGAGCGAGAATATGTGGACAGCGAGGCAGAAGAACAAGCCGGGTTCAGAGCAGGAAGATCAACCGTAGACCACCTTTTTTGTCTAACTTAGCTCATAGAAAAGATGACAGCGATGAACAAGGTGTTACATATTCTCTATGTGGACTTGAAACAAGCTTACGATAGCGTCCCACTTGCAAAACTATGGGAATCATTAAAAACAACAAACATAAACACTAATTTGATCAGAGCAGTGCAAGATCTATACCAAAATTGCCATATCCGAATAAAAATCGGCAATAAAATATCAAAGGGTTTTTCCCCAAATAAAGGTCTAAAACAGGGCTGCTGCCTATCACCAACGCTTTTCAAGATTTTTCTTGAGAAGGTGCTTCTTAGATGGAAACTCAAATGTAAAAATATGGGAATCCCGCTCAACGATACTGTTCTCTACACTCTTAGTTTTGCAGATGACCAAATAGTAGTGGCCCAGGAACAAGAAGACTTGGAATATATGACCAGGAAACTTATTGAAGAATACAAAAAATGGGGTCTACAAGTAAATCTATCAAAGACAGAATATATGTGCATAGGGGGTACGCAACAGGATTTGGTGACAGAAGACGGACACAATCTTAAATCATGCAGTAGCTATAAATACTTGGGTCTAAATATAACCAACAACGGAACGCTCGATGACGCTATCAAAGAAAGGAATATTCAGGGCAGGAAAGCTATCAGGTCTCTGAACAGTATTTTATGGGACCAGAAAATAAACAAAGAGAACAAACACCGAATATACAACACAATAGTTAAAAGCATTGTAACATATGGTAGTGAGGTATGGCAGTTAAAAGAAAAATCCGTTAAATCCCTAGAGGCCACAGAAATGGACTACTGGAGACGGGCAGCCGGAAGATATAAGCTGGAAAGAATAAGGAACGAGAGAATTCGTGAAATTATGGGTGTAAAAAAAGACCATAGTCGAAGAAATAAGGGTGAAACAACTTAAATGGTATGGACACGTCCAAAGAATGACACCAGAGAGGCTCCCAAAACAAATATTAGATTGGACACCTACAGGAAGAAGAAGAAGAGGTAGACCAAGAATAAGCTGGAGAGAGGGCATTGACAAAGAAATGCAAGAAAGAGGACTGGAGGAAGGCCAGTGGAATGACCGCACCGAATGGAGACTGGGTATCGGAAGACGTCGGAGAACGTTGTGAAACCGATATAATAAAAAAAAAAGTTTTAATATAAGAATAATTAAAAATATTTAATTATTCTTATATTGTTATTTAAAAATTGAGTTTTGAAATATTAAAATTTGCCTACGAAATGGTAAAAAAAAAAATTGGACAATTTTTTTTTAGTCACAGTTAAAAGTATACCTGATATTAGAAAATCACTAAAAACTTAAAAAAAGCTTTCTCTTTTTTTTTGTAATTTTGTTCTTGATCTACGTATTTTTTGCTTATTATTAATCATACAAATTAAATTTAAAACAAAAAAATATTTAAAAGTGGGAAATCAAGTAACTTTAAGCATAAAGTATTTATATTTCACTCGAACATTCAGGTACAAAAAAAACAGTTATTGAAAACACAAAAATTCAAAATTACTCGAAGAAATTAAATGAATTACTGGCCATCATATTGGATCCACCATTTTGAATTTTTCAAATCTGTCATCGGATTCTTAATCAGCACCCCGAGAAACCACTTAATAGCCAATTTCAAAATATTTAACGGTATACAGTTAATTTAATTATAAATGAGGTTGAAAGTATGATTCACACTAAAACTGAAGGGGTGAACCAGCCATTTTATTTTAAATAATTTTTTTAAATTACGGCAAAACTAAAAAAAATATTCTATATTCCATTTTTCTGTAAAATTTCCCGTTATTTCACGTGGTGCTATGAGTTTTTTTTTATATCTTTTTTATTTTTACAGATATTTGCGAAAAACTGAATTTTTCATTTTATTTTCGAATTTGAAGGCTTAGCGTATACTTTAAAGCAGTAAACTTTTTTTTATCGTATTCCACGTGCAGAAGACTACCCATATATCAAAATGCAACTTGTTAACATTTAATGAGAGCTTTTCGTCAAAATTTTTCTTTGATAATTGGGCTACAATTAATAAAAAGAGGATCAGTTTAGCCCGAGTCGCTGTATGGCTAGATAACAGCGGTTAACACTTTATTAACCACGAGGCATTACAATAGAGGAGATATGACTCCCTCCTGCAGGCATTGTCCTTCTTTCGTGCTTCCCAAGGATTGTACCTGTGCTAGAACGCCTCCTAAGCATGTTGTTTGATTAGTCTATCCACCAGCTACCCCAGCTGCTCTAAGACCTTAAGCAGAAAGCCGATAAAATGGGCTATAAGCTATAAGAACATTCCTATTTTATGTAGTAGTAAGACCGGAAATATCCAAAATTAATACAGAACAAATATTCCTACATATTATTTTACTTCCTTATAGGTTTACACTATTACTGACAGTCCTCTAGTCTTGCTCCTTTGAGATCGAGCCCACAATATCTTCAACAGATAGCTACTAAAGTTAAGACAAAGATACTAAGTGAAGCTTAACAATATCGATATATTCTCCGGCATCTAAGTTAAACTTTGCACAATTTTGCTGATTATAGTATCGCACCAATGCTTTCACAGAAAAAAAAAACGCTAGTTGAAATTTTGGCTTTTCGAAAAAAAGGAAACACAAATGCTGCATTAAGGATTACTATGCTATTATCGATCCAACTAAAGCATCTCATGATTCAGATAAATTGTTCAAATTAGGTCATTGCTAATTAGAATCTAATATTGCATGCAAGAAAAATACAACGTTGTAATGCACTGCCCAATGCATTTATTATAATATAAAATAATTATTATGTTTGATATTCTATTTGGAATGACCTATATATATTTATAATTTAAAAGAATTATGTTAAATTCAATAGGTATGATATATCTACGATCTATTTAAATATGAAAAAGAGTTAATGTTAATCTTATATTCAGAATTATCAGTACACTGGGTAATACCATAAGTCACGAACTAATTATTCATGGGTGCGACTAATCGAAAAAGAGAAGCCAAATATAGCTGAAAGGTTGAGAGAGATAATTTTAGAGAGCTCTATTAATTAGTCATCGAAATGTTTAATACTTAAGATCAAATGCGTCCTAAAATTGTAAAATCGGTAATGGATAATTTGATACATATTTATGTTACACGGCGACCAAATTCATAATTTTACAAAATATTTTTGGCGTAGAGATTTCGAAAAAAAAACCTATTATGGTGGTCAAATCTATTTTTCGAGATTTTTTTTTTTGTTAAAATTACGTTAAACATTTCTTGGAGATAAATCTACGCCTGTTTTTTTAAGTCCTTCCTATTGACAAATAGAATTATAAAATTTTCAGTTTACTTTAAACACACATTAAATATAATTTAAATATAAAAATTTGCACGATTTATACACAACCTGTCAACTCAACGAGAGTTATCTAGTTTTCTGAAAACCAATTACAAGTTTTGATATCTCCAAATTTTACTATTTAACTAGATAATAGAACATACTCGCCAATAAAATAAAACAATAGTAACATACCTTGAATAAATATGATGGACGAAAGACGATTGTAGAGAACAAAAGATGTCACATTTAACTTACATAAGAAGGTGAAGGAATCTGAAGGAAAGAAACAAGAAAAAAGAAGGAAAAACTCTAAGAAATGGAAGAAATGAAATTATAATGGATATTAAGGATAAAATAAAGACATGGGAACAATACATAAAACAATTTTTCAATAGATATAGATCAAAAAACTTACAGCTAAATACAGATAATGAGATAGGGTCAGAAATAACAAGAAGAGAAGTTATTCATGCTATACAACTACAGAAGGATGGAAAAGCAGTTGATCCAGACGAGATAAAGGGAGAAATCCTCAAAATATTTTAGAATGAAAGTCAATTTATTAATCGACTGTTAATCTTATTTAACAAGAACTGTGAAACTGGACAAATCCCTCTTGACCGGCTAAAGTCGATTTTCATCCCAATTTCTAAAAAGTCAAAATCAATGAAATGTGACGATTATCGCTTGATAAGTTTAATGTGTCACATTCTCAAGATATTTGTGAGAATCATCCATACCTGAATATACAGAAAATGTGAAGCAGAAATAGATTACACACAATTCGGATTCCGAAAACGCATGGATACACGGGGAGCTTTATTCTTATTAAATGACTAGTCCAGCGTTGTAAGATATGAATGTAGTTGTATATGCATGTTTTATAGATTAAAATAAAGCTTTCGACTGTGTGATGAACGAAAAATTAATAAAAATTCTAGAAACAATAAATATAGACAAAAGACAAAATTAACTATGAATATAAGAAAAACCAAGTGGATAGTAATAACAAAGAAAAATCTGTCACCTTCCAATCTCTCGAAATCAGGGAAAACACCGTAGAACAGGTCCCCACATTTAACTATATGGGAATCATTATAAATGACAAGTGAGACCCAAGAAAGGAAATATATTCCCGAATTTAACAGGCCCGAGTAACATATATGAATATGAATAAATTTTCCTATCGCACAAGTCTGTGTCTCGAACTTCGAATGAGAATGGTGGGAGCCTCCGTGCTATTGTATGGTGGTAACTCCTTGACCCTGGTCCAGAGAAACGACTGGAATCCTTTGAAATGTACATTTATAGGCGTCTTCTTCGCATCTCTTGGGTACAGAAAATAAAAAAACTCATAGGTACTGGAAAGAATGAATAAAACCAAGGAATTATTAACAACCATCAAAATAAGAAAAACTCAATACTTCAGACACATAATGAGGGGCCCAAAGCACGAATTGCTACGTCTAATTATTGAAGGTAAAATAGAGGGCAAACGATGGATCGGAAGACGCCAGAGTTCTTTTCTGAAGGACATGAGAAGGTGGTTTGGATTTACTTCGAGTGATATTTTTCAAGCAGCAGTTTCTAAAGATCGAATGCTATAATATATAATGATTATAAAAATGTAAGGAACAGGGTCAACGAGAATATCCAGAGAATCAAAAGAGAGCATTGGGAGAAATTCTCTAACGATATGGAACATGATCTGTACGGAGGACAAAAAAAAATAACAAATCTACTGAGAAATAGAAAAAAACCAATAAATATATATATAGTATATACAAAGTACAAAAATTACGGTGGAAGAATGGGAAAGATGTTTTGAAAAAACTCTATAGTCCATCAGAAACCAATTCATTAGCACAGGAAATACAGCATAAAGATGAAAATGTTGCCCAACCAAATAGGGTCATTTCCTTGAATCAAATACTGCACATGGCAGCGAAACTAAAAAAACAGAAAAGCCCCGGGCATGGACGAAATTAAGAACGAAATTACAAATATGGAGGTGATAAATTACTAGAAGAATTACAGATTTTCTTTAACGAAATATTCACAGCCAAGATTATACCATCCGAATAGAAAGAAAGCATCTTGATACCAATTTTTAAAAAAGGAGAAAGGACAGATCCAAAAAACTATCGCTGTATCAGCTTAATGAGTGCGGTACTAAAATTGCTCACTAAAATTTTAGCAGAAGAAATAATGTTAACCGGAATCTGTGAAGAACAGTAAGGGTTCAGAAAGAACAGGTCTACTATAGACGCAATATTTATAATCCGCCAAATTACCGAAAAAGCCATAGAGTTTAATAAGATAGCCTTTATGTGTTTCATTGATCTTACCCAGACATTCGATAGGGTACGGTTAACTGATGTCATAACCCTACTACAGAAAAGAGGAACTCACCCGAATATAATAAAAACTATCGTAACAGTGGTAAATAAATTAAGCAATAAAATATCTATGACAACCGGAATCAGGCAAGGAGCCTAAGCTCAATCTTATTTAACATCATAATGGATGAAATTATAAACGAAGTAAAGAAAACTGGGAGATGATATCGATTGGGAGACAAAGAAATAAAAATAATATGTTACTCCGATGATGCAGTAATCATATCAGAAGATGAAGATAACTTATATAGATTCCTACATAAGTTCCAAAAAACAGCAAAAGTGTTTAATATGCAAATATCTGTAAAGAAAACAAAATCCCTTACAATATCTAAAGAACCGATAAGATGCAAACTCGCGATTAATGATCAGAGTGTAGAACAAGTGATGTCCTTCAAATATCTAGGGGCAAACATAACAATTACCAGGAACCTTAAGGAGGAAGTAAAAACTCAAACAGCAAAGGCATCATTAATATCAGGATATTTAAGATATATAATTTGGAGAAACAAATATATGAGCATCAGGAACAAAGTAAGAATATATAACACATGCGTAAGACCGATCATGACGTACGCGATAGAAACAACCACAATAACAAAACGACTCCTAAGAACAACAGAAGACCGGAAGAGATGTGAAGAAATAAGGGAAATGTGCGAAATACAGGATGTGGTGAGATGGGCAAGGAATAGGAGAAGAGAATGGAGAGACCATGTGGACAGAATGCCAAATGACCGGTTGGCTAAGGTTGCAAAAGAGAAGCGACCAAATACACCTCGACCGCTTGGAAGACCACCAATAAGATGGTATGAGAGCTGGTCTTCATCATCGCAATTGTTTCTGGGAAACCTTTGAAGTGAACACAGGACATGGTCCTAACGTAGGAAGCAGAAGAGAAGAAGAAGAAGTTTCTAAAGTTCATTTTGTTATATGGATCGCCAACTTTCGTGAGGAGACGGCATCGTAAGAAGAACATAACTTTATGGAAATGAAAATTCTAGGAAGAGGAATCAAAAAAACGATTTCGTTTTTTACTTTCATGCTCCAAAATACTAAACATATTATTTTGGGAAATTATCTCAATTTTAATTCTATGTAGTATACTTCTAAAATTACCCTATAATCTTTTAACATTTGTTATTTTATTTTATGTGACAAGTTCCATATGTCTATTGAGGTATATTTATTGTAATTTCTTTACAAATAGTACAAGTAAATTATTTTTATACTATTACTTATTCAATTATCGTTCGAGTTTATACGCACTTCAACGTAGCATTTTGTCTCTATAAATAACCTTTTAATAATTAATATTTATCATGTTTTACTCAAGAAACATACTTTTTTTGTCATATTAGCAGGTGAAGCTAAAATAAACATATTCTCATCGTGCGTACTTGATAAATTCATGTTCTGTTTTTGAACAAGTTTCATAAATAATAGGTTTTTGGGTTTTATCTCTATTTAAATCTAAATTAATAATCATATTTCTGCTTCATTTTCCGCAACATGCAACATGCGTATCTTTTCTTAATGTATCAATTTTCTTCCTCGAAGTAATAGAGGTCATGTCGTCAGCACTTAGATTTAATTACATTATGACATAGATCCTTAATATATATCATAAAAAATATAGGGTCCCGAATACAGCCAGAATCATCCCGCGTCGTTTTATCCCCTTTAAAGTAGCTAGCGCTTTTTCCAATCCTCGACGCACTCCTGCAAGGCATTTAGCTCTTGCATCTATTCTGTTTTTATCTCCTTAATGTCCGGAAAACGTCCTCCTGCCATGATTTTTTCCATCACCAGGAACAGGAAGAATTCACAGGGTGACAATAGAAAGGCCGAGGCATCATAACGGTGTTTTGACCGAAAAACTACGAACAAGCACTGAGGTGTGAGCAGATGAATTACTTGTTACAATGACCATCCGGTCATTTTTTTCGGATTGCTTTAAGCAAACGGCGTAAAATTTCCAGGTAGTACTCCTGATTGCCCATACGACCAGATGGCAAGAACTCATGGTATACTGTGCCGTTGAAACGGGAGAAAACAGTAAGCAGAATCTTCAGATTCGAACTTGACTAGCTTGTTGTGGTCTTGGCTCTTCAGGAAGCTTCCATTGGGGACGACTGGGGCTTAGTTTTGATGTCATATCCGAACATATATATTTCAACACCAGTTATAATCCATAGGAGCAGTTTTTTAAATGGTCGTTGATTTCATTTAGCTATTTTTGAGCAATGTCCATTCGGCACTGTTTTTGGTAGATATTCTACAATTTAGGAATAAAGTATCCTGTCCTATGTCTCGAAAAAAGCGGAAAAAATTACTTGGCATGAATCAAATAATATGCCAACATCTTCAGCAACCTCTCTGATAGTGGTTCGGTAATTATCCATAAGCATTTTTTTCACTTTTCTGACGTTGTCATCGGTTGTTAATGTGATGGGCAGTCCACTTCAATGCCTCCACGGCCCTCTTAAAAATGTTTATACTACTAGTAAATGCTTGTTTTATTTATAGAAGGCTTACTAAAAGCGATATTCAACATTTTTAATACGATAATGTCTTTGTTCCATTCATAAAGCAAAATTTAATGTAAATTCTTTTCACAAGTAAAAAAATCGCCTAGCTCACGAAAATATGTGTATCCTTTTCGACAGCCAGTAATAAACTTAGCATTCAATAATGTCGTAGATGTCAAGATACATTAAGGACAATTGTACCATGAGAACAAAAATTGACAATTAAACTTCTACAGCCTCGGAAATTCGAAAATCTTCCGACACTTCGTCTGCCTAAGTCTGTTGTCCATCTACCATTCGTTCTACGTATATATATATATATATATATATATATATATATATATACATATATATATATATATATATATATATGTATGTATATATATATATATATATATATATATATATATATATATATATATATATATATATATATATATATATATATATGTATGTATATATATATATATATATATATATATATATATATATATATATATATATATATATATATATGATAAACATTGGTATAACAATTTATTACCCACGTTCATATTTTTTTCTTACTGTTCAACTATTTTCTTAAGAAAACATGGCGTTCAACATATCTCTGTTTCAAAATTTAAAAATTACAATTTGTTAGTACTATACTATATATAATACATTTATTTAAGACCCTTAAAACTCAATACAAATTTAATAAAATAATAACAGTACCTTGAAAGTTTCGTTGCCGATGCACCAGTGAATTTTATTTCTTGGTTCTTATCAATAACCGTGTTCTTTACTTTTGGTTTTTATTTTTTGTTTTTTATTGTGTGTACATGTTGTTTCTATTTAAAATAGTAAGCATATATATATATACATATATATATATATATATATATATATATATATATATATATATATATATATATATATATATATATATATATATATATATCAATTCCCACCATTAAGAGGATGTATATATTTTTTTTCCGTACATTTAATTCTTAATTAAATTTGTGTAAATGTGACTGACTCCTTTTACGTAAGTCCCATCATTCACTGCGTTCTTATCTTTTTTGATTTCAACCATTTCTTTGATCTACAGCGTGACATAAATTACTTGGCATGAGTCAAATAATATGCCAACATCTTCAGCAACCTCTCTGATAGTGGTTCGGTGATTATCCATAAGCATTTTTTTCACTTTTCTGACGTTGTCATCGGTTGTTAATGTGATGGGCAGTCCACTTTAATGCCTCCACGGCCCTCTTGAAAATGTTTATACCACTAGTAAATGCTTGTTTTATTTATAGAAGGCTTACTAAAAGCGATATTCAACATTTTTAATACGATAATGTCTTTGTTCCAATCATAAAGCAAAATTTAATGTAAATTCTTTTCACAAGTAAAAAATCGCCTAGCTCACGAAAATATGTGTATCCTTTTCGACAGCCAGTAATAAACTTAGCATTCAATAATGTCGTCGATGTCAAGATACATTAAGGACAATTGTACCATGACAACAAAAATTGACAATTAAACTTCTACAGCCTCGGAAATTCGAAAATCTTCCGACACTTCGTCTGCCTAAGTCTGTTGTCCATCTACCATTCGTTCTACGTATATATATATATATATATATATATATATATATATATATATATATATATAATATATATATATATATATATATATATATATATATATATATATATATATATAATATATAATATATATATATATATATATATATATATATATATATATATATATATATATATATATATATATATATATGATAAACATTGGTATAACAATTTATTACCCACATTCATATTTTTTTTCTTACTGTTTAACTATTTTCTTAAGAAAACATGGCGTTCAACATATCTCTGTTTCAAAATTTAAAAATTACATCTTGTTGGTACTATACTATATATAATACATTTATTTAAGACCCTTAAAACTCAATACAAATTTAATAAAATAATAACAGTACCTTGAAAGTTTCGTTGTCGATGCACCAGTGAATTTTATTTCTTGGTTCTTATCAATAACCGTGTTCTTTACTTTTGGTTTTTATTTTTTGTTTTTTATTGTGTGTACATGTTGTTTCTATTTAAAATAGTAAGTATATATATATATATATATATATATATATATATATATATATATATATATATATATATATATATATATATATCAATTCCCACCATTAAGAGGATGTATATTTTTATTTTTTTTTCCGTACATTTAATTCTTAATTAAATTTGTGTAAATGTGACTGACTCCTTTTACGTCAGTCCCATCATTCACTGCGTTCTTATCTTTTTTGATTTCAACCATTTCTTTGATCTGCAGCGTGACATAATCCCGGTCTTTGTTTAAGATCTTAGTGTCATTAAAATTAAAACTGTGCTTATATTCAGCTTCGTGTTCGCTGAGCGCAGTAGTATATTTGTTTCCATTCAGTCTGTTTTTTAATAGCTGAGAAGTCATTCCTATATATTTGGACAGTCGCTGCACGGTAGTGAATACACAACATTTGATTGGTTCATCTTGGGAACATCACTTTTTAAGTTGCTAAATACTGAATTTAATTTGTTGTGAGTTTTATGGCACACAAAAATGTTTTGCTTTTTTAAAATCCATTTCAGCTTTTCGGAAAGTTCTTTGGCATAGGGAAGAGGTAAGAATCTTTCGCGGTTTGGTTGTTTTTGTTTTTGTTGTTTGTTAGATTGTTGTAATGTTTGTATATTCTTTTCTTTATTGTCCGGTTGATGTCATTTTCTTTGAATTTATTTCGTATTAAAATTGTTTTTACTTTTTTCAGCGCGTCAGGTCTTAGTTCAGGTTAGGTCAGGTTACTACTTGAATTACGCAATGTCACAAAAAATTAGTGTTATTGTAGGACTTACACATCGAGCAATAAAACTGACCTCACCTGAACTAAGACCTGAGCCCTGGTCGAGAATTCCTCATCCGTCAGTAGTAAAGTAAAATGGACTTTGTATTAAAATTTCCAGATGTCCGTACCAACGAAATGTGAATCTGTTATTCCGGCTTATGATATGCTTGAAGAAGATCAAAGTCAAGAACTAAAGTAGGTAAAGACCTTCGAAGTTTTCTAAGCTCTCCCCTTCATATTTTACTTGCGATTTCTTGTTAAATCAGAAATAGTTTATAATGAAGAATAAGGCAGACATAGAGAAAATCGGGCTTCCAGTTTGGCGCTCTCATGGTCTATCGATCTGACTATTAGGATCACTAACACTATTATTTTGAATGTTCCATAATTTAATACGAAATAGTTAAAGGATAATGAAATTTAAATTTAAATTTCTCATTTCCTTAACTCTCCAAATCAATTCCTTGACTCCCACGAAGATGTACACCCTATACAATTGTAGATGTCCTAAATCTCATCTTTGATTCTATATCATCTCAGTTAGTAAATCGATAAGGAGGACTGTAACCAAACTGGTTTATTTGCTTTTATTCTAAGTTTGGAAATTCAGAGACCGATCATGTAAGTCTACGCAAACCCCAAATGTAGCTTGTTTATGTTAGAAACTCAAGTAGAAATTTATTATATATAAATTTACTATCCTTAATCAATGAATTTTCCGCAGCAATGTATAGCCAGGAAGAAAATGGACATAGACAAATTAAACACTTTTTTTATTCCATGTTCGCCATTAGTGCTTCGTTTGTCAATGTCTCTATTCTGCCATACCTTTCCACTTAACTGTGTTAAAATTTATTTACTTTTCACTGGAGATGGAATATAAGGCTATTTTAACTGTTTAAATATTTTCTTATTTATTCCATAAAGTGTAGGCTAAAAAAGCTTGTAGTTGTTTGAATTGAAAATATTTAAAATACTATTCGTTTCTTATTCTATTACTTACTATTTCTTTGTTCTATTTTTTGTGATTCTATTAAAAGTCTTCATTCGGATAAGGTTGACTGTCTATAATATAACGAATTTCGTATTATTGATGGAGATTTCCGCTAAACCCCAACTCAAGTGCTTTTACACACACACACGAAACATATGTGCCCAAAATGAAGTATTAATAAATAAAATCAGGAGAATATTCCACCTCCTGCTCTTGCAGGAATTTTAAAATTTAATAAAATGTTAACCGCTTACCGTTTTTACTTCCCTTGCGAGTTGGAATCTTCAAAAAGGATAATAAGAGAAGTGGAAAGGTCAGTGGCGATTTCAAAAAATGATTACTTGACTAAAAAATTACTTCGAAAGTGATAAAAAACAAAATCAACTGCTCAAAGATAAACAAACCCAAAAAAGCGTTGTCGATATGTCGATATTTCAAACAAACCTGCTACGCAAAGAAATATACTAATTAAAAAAATTAATCTCGGGAAAAAAGGTAAAAATGTACGCAAAAAAAGACAGCTTTCTCATCAGCAATTACACATACGGTGAAGACAGCTTCACTCAATAAAATGGTTTCATGGTGCAACAGAAAGTACAATTCCCAACAAACGTCATTTGCAACAGCTGCAACACGTGTTTGGTTTCATGTTGGTAAAGTAAGAATTCAAACGAAGTTTGGTATAATAAAAATTATCTTATGAGTAAAATTTCTGGACAAAATGTCACCGTCGGGAGTTTACCTACACACGAAAATTCCGGCATGTCATGTAAAGTTGGTACTAATTTTAGCCTATTAGAACAGCTTAATAATCTTACAATGTAGCCGGGAGGGATTGCCATGCAAACCATTGTATGGCAATCCCTTTTCGGCAGCACAGAGGTGGACCGTGTAAAAATACCTTTCAAAGAAAATTTGAAATGAGACTTGCAAATAAATATCATAGGATTTGTCCAAGTCTGCAAAATATCCATTAGTGTCTGCAATCCTCCTCGTTTTAATAAAATCTTTGTCCCGCCAGCCATTTCTACAAATTCGGGAACAAATAGTAGTCCGAGGGAGCCAAGTCTGGAGAATAGGGGGGATGTGAAACGAGTTGGAATCCTATTTCCATTAATTTTGCGACCACAACTGCTGAGGTGTTTGCTGGTGCGTTGTCGTGATGGAAAAGGACTTTCTTGTGGGCCAATCGCGGGCGTTTTTCTTGCAGCTCGGTTTTCAAACGGTCCAATAACGATGAATAATATTCACCTGTAATAGTTTTACCCTTTTCCAGATAGTCGATGAGGATTATCCCTTGCGAATCCCAAAAGATAGTCGCCATAACCTTTCCAGCCGAAGGAACGGTCTTCGCCTTTTTTGGTGCAGATTCCCCCTTGGTAACCCATTGTTTAGATTGTTGTTTGGTCTCAGGAGTATAGTAATGATCCATGTTTCATCCACAGTGACGAAACGACGCTTAAAGTCCTCCGGATTCTTCTGGAACAGCTGCAAACCATCCTTGCAACACTTCACACGATTCCGTTTTTGGTCAAGCGTGAGCAATCGCGGCACCCATCTTGCGGTTAGCTTTCTCGTGTCCAAATGTTTATGCAAAATATTATGTACCCATTCAGTCGAGATGCCCACAGCACTAGCAATCTCACGTACCTTAACTCTTCTGTCATCCATCCCCATCTCATGGATTTGATCAATGATTTCTGGAGTCGTAACCTCCACAGGCCGTCCAGAACGTTCAGCGTCACTTGTGCCCATATGGCCAGTCCGAAAATTTTGAAACCACTTATAAATTGTTCTAATCGAAGGTGCAGAGTCACCATAATAGTTATCAAGCTTCTCTTTAGTCTCCTGAGGCGTTTTGCCTTTCATAAAGTAATGTTTAATCACCACACGAAATTCTTTTTCGTCCATTTCTTGAAAATCACTCGACTTCCTTGATTCACACGAATGCCAAACACAAAGAAATAGACCAATATGGCTGAAACTTGGTGTGCGTTCATTCAAGAGATGCTACTAACTAAACATGACCTCGATACGCGCCGGTGGTGCCATCTCTCGGACTTTGCTCGGACTTTTCAAAACAGCCTCGTATATATATATATATATATATATATATATATATATATATATATATATATTCGTATATATATATATTCGTATATATATATATATATATATATATATATATATATATATATATATATATATATATATATATATATGTATATATATGTATATATATGTATATTATATATTTTTAAAGTAGAAAGTCAGCCATTTTTTTGAGTGCAATAATAATTACACTATCGATCAGTGCCGTAGTTCCTACGGCAAAATCACATATATTGTGGATCGTTAAATCGATGGTTTAATGTGAGAAACCCTGAGTGTAACAGTTTTTAAGAGAATTATATATTGAGTACTCAGCTGTACAGGTAAAAGTAAACAAAAATGTTTAGTACCTCATAATTTGTATATGCAGGCCATCCAATGACGATCTAGCACCGAACTATTTCTATGTTGAAGACGAAGTGTGATGATGTAATTCTTGTGACGGTATTTTGACATAAATTATTTTAAAAAATCTTGAAATCAACATTTATTTAGAGATTTTTATGTAGAAATTTATAAACTACAAATAATAAAAGTTACAGTTTAAGTGAAAAAAAATTAGATAATAGGTCCAGTGACATTCAAAATTAAAATTTTTGGAAACGCAAGCTGTTTAAGCCAATCTTGGGTATTATCTGGCAATATTGTTGACATGTTATGTTTTCGGAGATGTGGACTTGCCTCAGAGTCATGAGGCCGTGAAATCCTTTTTAAGTAATCTAAAATTTGACCATATGCCAATCGAACTGTAGATCCTGACCAGGTATATAAGAAAATTGTAGATTTAACAAACTGGAGTATGAACGTAATTTGACCTATATAAACCAAAAATTTGTTATATAACAAAGGCAAAAATAATCTATTTACTTCAAAAATCACAAAAAAATTGAAGGCTTTAAAAAAATTAGTTTTGTTGAAAAACAAACTGTGTAGAACGCGAATATAAATCTCTATTAGTACCAAAAAGCAATATTATAGTGTAATAACAAAATAATAGTAAGCAAAAAACTACATGGAAGTTTATGAACAAGAAGATAGAAAAAAAATATAATTATATAAATAAAATAACTATTATAAATGAGTAACCTGCTACGCTTTAAAGCAACTGTTTTCTGAATATTTTTCAATTACAACGGAAAACAGTTTGCAAAATAAATTAGACAAGGATTGATCTAAACCTTGCACCTTATCTGATAATTAAAATAGTATTGGTTTTATTTTTGAATCTGCGACTATAACTTAAGTTAGAACTTTCATACGTAAATTAAAAATAAAAAAAATGGAGGACTAGATATCTCTGTAGAAATAATAAAACACATTTAAGCTTTTATCTAGCTACATTGGTGTTCTATTTATGTATCTATTCCAGTAAACTTATTTATAAAAAACTGAAGCAACTTTTGTAAGCAACTAGGGGCCTACAATGCTCGTAAGCATAATATCAAGGTTTATTCAGAAAATATTTTATTAATAAGTTCATACATTTTTTTAAGAGAAAGTCATATAATAACGAATTTTCAGCATAGCAGATTGACACAAAATGCCGTGATAGGCTTCATAGGATTTGTCTACGCAAAGACTCTATCGACGAGCTTTTACTGGATTTGTTATAAGCTTTTGATAGTTTATCTTATGACAAAAACAATATAGGTTTTTCAACTGGATAATTAGATTTATGGAATTATACTTGAAGGAAAGGAAAATATGTATCAAAATCGATGGTCAATTATCTGAAGTTAAGAATATATAGATAGACATAACTGTTCCTCAGGGTTCTATACCCAAACCTCTATTGTTTGGGTATAGGCCCAAGTATATCGATAACGATATGAAAATAATTCTTGTTTATGAACCTGACGAGCTAAGACTTAAAATAGAAGACGTTTAGCATCAACAAAAAGAATTTAATCCACAATATTGAAAAACCTCTCTAACTGAGTTTTTGTAGTTTACATTAAGGTAATTTCATAATTTAATGTGAACAAATAAATCATGGTTATAATAAAGGTTCACGCAGGCTACTGTACAATAAATCAAATAAAAATAACTCTAAATGAAGAAGTTTTTATGAGTAGATACTGTTTATTAGTTTACGGTTACCTTACGAGTACTGATTGGAAACGAGGATTTATTGCACCAAAGAGAATTATTAAATGTATTTTTAATCTAAATTATGATAGATAGCCAGTATTTAAAGACCAGAATTTATTTTTCTTTTCATGTAAATACATACATATATAAAACTCTACTCTACGTTAAAGAAAATAACCAGTTAGTAATTTGATTATTATTTTTACTCTATACGAGCTAAGAATTTCTTTTTTATGGAAAATCATAAGCTAAAAAAAAATAAAAAGTTATTTTTCCGAACTTACACAGCTTCTTCCGGTCATGTATAATTAAAAGTCGCTTTAATACACCTCTGAGCATGAAAAGAGTATCCTTGTATTAAAGGTAGTTGTTTTGTATAACATTTTTATACAAACAATGCTCAACTAATTTGTATTTGTTATTATAATTCAGATGTAAATCTTAATTAAATTTTTATAGTAACTGTATGTAAAACTTCAACGCATTTAGGTGAACAAAGAAAACTATAAAAAAATCAACTTTCAACTGACAGAACTTCTTCTTTTTGTAGGTATTTCATGTTCTAAAGTCGTTTATAGGGATCCTCAGAGCTAAATGATGCTAATTTATCGCTGAAGTGCACTTGATTTATTCAGAATATCTGAAGGAAGAGAAATTATCTCTTCTTGCACGGTTTTGGCAGGTTCTTCTTTCAGAAACTTACTTACTTTAAACTGCAGCCCTTGCTTCAGAGAGAAGTGGAACCCAGCTATATATAGAAAACGCTGCTCAAAATGTTTTCTTTTTTTGACTTGAGCTATATCTATGTAATATGTAATAACTGTTCTTGTCTACTAAAAAGATAGGCAAACCCAAATCTCACAAATGTAAAATTAAACGTAAATTTGTGTCATGTCAAACTAGTCAATAAAACAAATAAATTACTGATAAAATGAATATACGGTAGTTTAGTCCAGTGATCTCTTTTTATAAATAATTTACTACGTTCTTCAATAAAACTAAAACGGTTCATATTTTGAAATAATACAACGAAATAGAATATATATATATATATATATATATATATATATATATATATATATATATATATACATATATACATTTATATATGCATATATATATATATATATATATATATATATATATATATATATATATATATATATATATATATATATATATACAGTAGAACCCCGGTTATCCGAGGTAATTCATTCAAAAAATAAACACCAATACTTTAAACCGATGTATTAACGTTTTTAACATATAAATAGGTACATACATTATAAAACAGTGAAATAGGTATCTGTGAGCTTTTGTTTCATATTTCATCTTCTTTTTCTCGCTGCAATGTTTCTCCATCCATTAAGAAAAATCAAATCCGCGGGGGTTGCCTCTGGTTGTTGTTCGATATACCTCAAAGTTTTTTTCCAAAGAAGCAAAACCTTCTTGATGAGAGATCTTAGTGGGAGACTGTTCATCCACCGCCGCTTCGTCATCGTCATCGTCATCTGATTTTTCGGTTTCCTAAAAGGCATTCGTTATTTCTTCAATACTCATTTCTTCTTCAGAATCATCTGCTGTAATCCATTCAACAACATCTTCTCTTGTCACATTTTCGCAACGTTTTAATTTTTGCATTAATTCAAATAAACTTTTTTCTTTTCCTTCTATCTCGCTGTCCAAATTAGAACAGGACTCCATGGCTTCTCAATTTCAAAGCTAATTCATTTAATGGAGTATCATCTTCACTGTCATTATAGTCCTCAAAATTAATAACTTTTGACCAAGATTTTTGAATAGTGGTAGTACGCACAGAATCTCAAGCTTGACTTATCCAGTAAATAACATTTTTCAGTGTAACCCTTCTCATCCCATTAATAATATCCTCCTTTTCTGTGTATTCTAATATATTCTATAATTTTTTTAAATGTTTTCGAGGATGCCTTGATCTATTGGTTGCATTATGCTGGTTACATTTGGAGGAAAAAAGTTTACAACAATTTCGCCCACATGAAGTCCTTCTTCAGGGTGAAAGGGGGCATTATCCATTAACAAAATTGCTTTAATAGGAAGACGGTTTCCGTTCAAAAATTTAGTCACAGATGGCACGAACTCTTCTTCAAATCAGTTAGTAAATAAGGTCGCATCAATCCTTGCGCTCTTCCGACTTTTGTAATAGACTGGTAGGGCTTGGGGTGAGATGTCTTTTAAAGCTCTTGGACGTGCAGACTTGCCAATCACCATCAGTGGGATTTTGTGCTTGCCAGATGCATTGGAACATACCATTACAGTTAATTTTTCCTTACTTCGTTTGTGTCCAGGAGTTGATGCCAATGTTTTTGATGGAAGCATTTTATAATTCAGACCAGTTTCGTCAGTTGTAAATTTGATCACATGTGTATCCACAATCTTCGATTTGCTTTTTAAAGTTCTGCTTAAACTTCTCAATTGATGACACATCAGCAGAAAGTTTTTCACCACATACAGTCAGTTGTCGTACACCGTACCGTTCTTTCCAGCGGTCAAGCCTTCGAGAACTGACGGTAAACTGATCTATCTCTGGGAATTGCCTACTAATTATTATTGCTTTCTGTTGTAAAATTGGACCTGACAGAGGCACACCTTTTGATCTCTGTTGGTTAAACCACATGAACAAAGCTTCGTTAACCTTTTCATAGTCGCCGGTTTTCATTGATTTTCTTCCTGAGGGCGAGGAGGTTTGATTTATACAGCACTCTTCTATTTTTGTGCGGTGTCTTTCCCAATTTCCAACTGTTACCTCACCTACTCCATAATCTCGTGCAACAACTTTAATTGTCCCTCCTGCTTCAATTCTTCTGATGGCTTTTAATTTTTCTTCAATAGGAACGACGATTCTTTTACGCTTGTTTTGCTGCATTATAATACGACAAACAAAAATTCAAACAAAGCGTTCGTATTAATTACACTTAATTACCAGAACTCCAACCAAATAAATTATGTGAGTATACTCGTACTTCTCCGTAGTAAACGCTATAACGCACTGCATTCACGCAAATTTACATGCTGAAAGAGTCCAAAAACATAAATAGGAGAACCCCTCACATGGGCCAGGGGATTCTCCGAAGGCCCCGACGATTTTAAATGGAAATATGTACATACATATTTTAGAAGCTCGGTTAATACGCAGCATAGACGCGCGTACCTCGAATAATCAGGTTCTTAGATTGGCTCGGTTAATCCGGAGCTCGAATAATCGTGACTCGGTTAATCGGGGTTCTACTGTATATATATATATATATATATATATATATATATATATATATATATATGTTATATATATATATATATATATATATATATATATATATATATATATATATATATATATATATATATATATATATATATATATATATATATATATATATATATAAATATATATATATATATATATATATATATATATATATATATATATTTATATATATATATATATATATATATATATATATATATATATATATATATATATTTATATGGTGAAATGGGTTTCAATCCATTCGTCTAACAATGAATTTGCACGACATTCCGCCAAAATCTCATTTGGCATTTTCAAGTGCTCCCGCTATATATATATATATATATATATATATATATATATATATATATATATATATATATATATATATATATATAAGATATGAAACTAGTTGGGGAACTCAGCAAATGGGCAACAACAGATGTTCACACTATATTCATTGAGCCAATATTTCGGTCCTAGGTTGGGACCTTCATCAGCGCACAAACTGAAAAAGAGATAACGAAGCAACCAATAATGAAAGTTGGGCATGGAAAATTATTATTATTAAGTCTAATTTTTAATTATTAATTTTTTAATTTGTAATTTTTAATTTCAATCTTATAATTATTGATAAAAACTTATTGTTGTTTAAAAGTATTGTTGTTCTGAAGAAACGTAAATTATTATTATTATTATTGTTATTATGAAGAAATGTCAAAACAAAATTGCAAGTGACTCACATGCAGTATGCGAATTAATCTAACAAGAATGACCATAAATAACAATTGTCATAACAAAGACCAACACTGAAATAAAACAGCCATTATTCATTAACATATTAATTTAAAAATATGGCATCTACAGCAAGGATGCCATTAGAAACAAGATCAGTTCTTTTATTAATGTTGTGGGAATTTTCGTTGATATAGCACATCTCAAGAAATTCTCTTTTAAGGAAGTTTTTTGGAAATGAAGAATCTTTAGTTCTCTGAAATTGAAGGAATGTCCATTATCGACAGAGTGGATCGCCAGTGCACACCTTTGAGGATGACATCGGGTGTCACTTTTAGGTAATGCGATGCGGCGATTGAGAGACTGTGACGTCTGGCCAATATACACAGTGGGACAATTAAGACAGGAAATGGAGTAGACAATAACTGACATTGAAAGAATGGGTAGTGAAGATTCCAATTTGCTAAAAATGCGTTTGTTTTTATAGAAATAATATTTGGCAATCTTAACATTGGGAATGGTACGCAGAATATGAACTAATTTTGAAGTAAGACCGGTATGAAGGGCAAAGATAGTAACGAAAGACCTGTTTCCGTATGGCTGGCAGGGGGTGAGGGGGGTGGAGGGAGAGGAGGGAGTAAAGGTGTAGGGGGAGGCTCTGGTAAGATGCTATCAGAGAGGAAGAGCTTATCAACTTCGTCCTTGGTCTTGAGCAGGAATTTCTTATTGTACCCATTTTCCATGAAGAGATTCGTGAGTAATGTTTGTACTTGAGATAGATAATCCGGGTGAGCTATATTTTTGACTCTTCGGTAAAGACCCTTTATAACATTTACTTTCACTTTCCATCCATGGCCGGAGTTGGCATGGATATATCTGCCTAAAGAAGTTGGTTTTCTATATCAATCAAGTCTGATAACACCATCACGACCTCTGATGACTCTTGTGTCCAGGAAGGGAACAGCACAACGAATTGAAAATATGGAGAATTTCATCTTTACCATTTTCTGGTATGGACAGAATAAGATCATCAACATATTGAAAGAGAAACGAAAGTCTGAAGGATAGCTTGTCGATGCAACTTTTCAAAAGATAGGACATGACTATTATTGCAAGAATAGGACTTAAGTTACTGCCCATGGGGCAACCAAAGGTTTGTAAATAGAAACTTTCTTTGTATTTGAAAAATGTAGATTGAAAGAAGAATTTTATGATGGCGAGGAAGAAAGATTTATCCAATTTTGTGTTTGGCGAGATTAATGCCCATTCAGAATCAATAATTTGTCTGGTTAACTGCCTCAAATGTTGGTAAAAAGACTCACTACATCGAGAGAAATGATGACATGATTATCAGGTAATTGAAAGTTAATAATTTCTGCACTGAAGGCAAAGGAGTCCTTAACTGCATATAGATGGTAATGTGGAAGGATTTTTCTAATAAATCGGCACAGAATTTGCTTAAGCTTGATGTAAGAGAGTTGATTGTAGAGACAACAGGTCTGAGCGGTACACCTTCTTAGTGTTTTTTTTGGCAAGCCGTAGATTCTTGGTGGAATGGCTCTATAGGTATAAAGTTGTCTTGCTATTCTGTCATCGATCCATTTCTTATTCTTGATTTGTCTGACAAAGGAATTATTTTTATTTTGATATTGGTTTGTAGGGTCATGAGAAAGTTTTTTCTAGACTTGTTCATCATCTATTAATTCAGACATTTTCGTTTCATAATGTTTCTTTGTCACTGTGGCATTGGAAAAACAACATTATGAAATATATATATATGTATATATATATATATATATATATATATATATATATATATATATATATATATATATATATATATATATATATATATATATATGTATGTATATATATATATATATATATATATATATATATATATATATATATATGTATAAATACATATATATATATATATATATATATATATATATATATATATATAGTAGTGGTTTTTCGGGTATTTCGTGTTAGTAGTAGTTGAATTCAACACCAAGACACCGACCAGTGATCAACGCTTTGAAAAAGATGGATGAGATTCCATCGAAACGTCAGCGAAACCGTCCATCAAGGGACTTCAAGCTAACACGGGATACCCGAAAAATCACTACTACATTTCACACCCGTGAGAACATTCGTCAAAACATATATATATATATATATATATATATATATATATATATATATATATATATATATATATATATTTATATATATATATATATATATATATATGTATATATATATATATATATATATATATATATATATATATATATATTTATATATGGGGTGTTATGGAATTCACTGCATGTATTGAAACTTGCGGCTCCTTATGGCAATACCGATCTCAGTAAAAAAGGAAAAAATCGTCCCTACAGGAATGAATGAATGTGACACAAATTTTTTTTTTTCACGTCGCCGCTGGGGAACCATACATCTCCATCTACAGTCTTGTCAGATTTAGCTAGACCTTTCCAAATAAATTTAATAAAAAATATGTCAAAACATTCAATATATTAATCTTTAAAGAGGCACTGTAAAAATTTCTATCCAAGGATGATCACTTACTAAAAATTTTAACCCATTTATCCCGGACTGATTTCTTATTGTAAGACTAGCTACTATCACCATAATAATACATTAAAATGTTTTTAATTAGGGCATAACTTGAAATGTCATTTTTAAGCCATTCTGATTTGTTATTTTCCTCCGTTGCTTTTTCCAGTAATATATCTTTCAAATAAAAATTAAATTACCATTGTTTTTTTTTTACATAATATATTTTGAAGTTCTTCTGGACTCTATTTTGGTAAGTTACATTTGGTTTTTCCTGTACCTTCAGGTGATTACATATTTTAAACGCTTAATTGTGTGGAATAAATTTTATTTAAAAAAACAAACAAGTAAACAAGTTCTACTGACAACTGTCGGGAGAAAACGTCAAATTTCTCAGGGTGTCTCTTCACGATGATTATAAATTAGTAGGGTATGGTTGAATTACCAAACCGGATCGACCGGTTACTTTTGGTTTAGGTGTAAGTAGTTAAACCATGTGTGAGGAGCAAGCCTCAATTTGAGGAGGTGGGGTTTCCGGGACCACATGCTTTTCACAAGGGATCACTGTCAGCATTCCTTTACTTCAGTATCCACATCAGTTCTTGGTAACAAAATTTTTTTATAATACAGTATCTGAAATGGCGACCACACTCCGAAGATTTATCCGGCGGTACGGTTTATCCAACACTCCTTTAAATGAAGCTTAAGTTATCAATTACAAAGCGTCAAAAATAACTTCCAAAGTCTGTCTTTTAGGTTATATAATAACTGTTAAAATTGCAATTTTTATATTTTACATGCCTTAGATAGCTAACGTTTAAAGTGCCTTTTTTATAGATTTTTATTTGATATAGCGTTAAAATGCAGCGTACGTTTGCTGAACTAACCAATATCGTCTTATGCTATGATGCCTCTGGAGAAAGTGCTCGTCAGGCTAGAATTATGTATATGGAAAAATTCCCTCATCGGAATACATCGAATGAAAGAAATTTTGTTTCCGTAGTACAACAACTAAGAGATCATGGAAAGTTTCACAACCATGGAGAAGGGAGGCGACCACGGTCTGACAACACTGTTGCTGCAGAGGAGGAAGTTTTGTAAGCAGTACAAGAAAATGGAGCAGTCTGCACCAGACATCTGACAATGCAACTTGGAAGAACTTTAAATTTCATCACTTGGCGAAAACTAAGACAGGCAGTATCCGTTTTATGTTCAAAAAGTCCAAGCATTACATCCTCAAGATTATGGTTCACGCCGAGAATATTGCCAATGGTTTAGCGAATAATTCAAATAAGAACCTGACTTTATACGCAGTGTTATATTCACAGATGAAGCAGCTTTTACACGTGACGGTGTATTCAACCAGCACAATACACATATTTGGAGTCATGAAAATTTACATGCGATTCGCGAATCATATATACTCATAGATATAAACTAGAATAATTGAGAATCGCTTCATTAGATCCCATAGTATGCCGGCGAGGCTAAATGCTCAAGCTTATTTGGAATTCTTACGCAATGACTTGCCAGACCTTCTAGATCAAGTTCCTTTGGCTGTCTACCCAATGTGTTTCCTTCATGATGGAGCACCCTGTCATAATGCTGGAATGGTTAACGAATTTTTGGATCAAGAATTTTCTGGTAGATGGATTGGACGAAGAGGACCTATTTTGTGGCCCTCCGATCACCAGACTTTAATCCCTGCGGTTTCTTTTTATGTAGTACAATGAAGCAAATGGTGTATAGCGAACAAATTGAGAATGCCAATCAGTTATAGAATTGCATAGAAATGGCTGCACAAGAAATTAGAAATATGAAGAATATCTTTGCCCGAGTATCAAGTAACATGGTACATATGCCTGTTTGGAAGCTAATGGAGGGCATTTTGAGCACCTTCCATATTAAATTCCATATTAAAAGATAAGTATACCTTCTTTATTAATTTATTATTCACATTAATGCATTAAAGGCTTCTATATAACTAATTGAAGGCCCCTAGGGTATAAGGAGGTGTGATAGAAAGTTTCGGCTGAATTATTTCCGCTCAGGTGCAATAAGGTGCCATCTGCTAATAAATTCTATTCTAGCTGAATTTTTGCATACACTTTTATTTTAGGATTATGAGAAACATACAAAAATTTCCCTCTATGAGGCCGTCTTCCTATACTTTTGCGAGATCAAAGGTCACGAAGATTGTTTTTTTGCAGTTTGAAAAATTGTTGGTTGAACAATTCTCTACAAAAAAGGTCATATACATTGTTACATACGTGCAACCGTTTTGTAAATAACGCACAGCTTATCATAAACCTCGATTTAAGCGACACATTACACTCCATATAGTCCACAAAGTATACAAATTGGAATGTATACATAAAATATACATATCGTAAGTGTGTTTGTGAAGCATAGAGTGAACTCACTGAAAGGAAAAGAGTGTTTAATAATATAGTAAGTTACTCTCTGAAGTCACATGGGTCAGATTATATAAAAATACACCACGTATCGTTTTAATTCAGTTTAAAACTAGTGTTCGATGAACTTAGACATTTAAATTGAAACGTAGTATTATGAAAATGCTAATTCCAATGGCTTATATTTCTTTTATTTACGACAAGTCGCTCTTGAAGTTCGAAGACGCCCCTGGTATGTCTCAGTATTCTCTTAGTAAAACGCCAGTGAGTTCTTAATCATAATTTGATCAAACATGGATTAGGCCTACGAGAGATACCATGTAAAAAAAAGGCGGCATGCATTTTACCTCAAAGGTGGTATAGAAATGCGTGTATACCTGTAATGACATTAATTGCACAATTTTCGTTATTTTGAGTGTTCAAAAAGTCAGCTAGATTAGATTTTTTCAGCAGATTAAACCTTTTTACTAGACACAGGCAAGCCAAAAAGGCCATTTTTTAATGTATCTTCTATAAATTTGAAAGAAGATCAGCTGGAGTAAAAGAAAAAACTTGAAGTGAAGCACTTGCTATTTTTTCTTAACAGTCGGTTTCTAGCAAGAATGGCTTTTCAGTTACATTCTTTTTTAACAAATATTATTTCTTTTACCAATATAAATGGCACAAAATATATAGAGTTTGATGGGTATTGGTGGAAGGAATTTAAATATATCACTACTTAATTATAGTACCTCTCCCAATATGAAAATAACATGTTTAAAAAGGAAAACAAAAATAAATATTTGAATTGGAAATCAAATAATTTATCATTGTAACATTACGTTGCTCTATATATCTTATTGTATGTATATAAGAACCCCAATGCTGAGTATCAAATTTCCTCTAAACTGACAGAATGCCTAAGTAGAATAAAAATAAGATTAATTTGAATAAAATAACAAAAAATAGGAAGTATTTACAAACATTCTATAATATTCAAAAAACTAACTAAACAACCCGAAATTACGGATGTATGTACTTTCGAAAGTCAAGGAGAAATAGAGAACTGGATAAGGTAAAATATTCGTATGCTAACGGATCCAACGACCTATAACAATATATTACACCTAATTATAAGAACTATAACAATATATTACACCTAATTACGTAATATAGAAAATAAAAGAAAAACTCATAGTGTAATTGTAGTACACTATAGATTCAATCTATACGGAGCCTATACGTGCTGCGTTCATATAGTTCATTCATATAGACTCAAGATATACCAACTTAATTAAGTACATATATAACAATGCAACTTCACATGTACAAATATTCGAAAATACTACAAGTGATAGGTTCAAAATTTAACGTGGTTTTCGACAAAGTGATACAATATCTCCCAAACTATTTAAGATGGCCTTAGAACACATGTTCAAAACTCCAAGATGGGAGAAAAGAGGAATAAACATCAATGGTACGCGCCTGAGTCATATGTGATTCGCTAACGATATTGTTCTCATAAGTAGCAGCCCAGACGAACTTCAGAATATGCCAACACAGCTTTCAAATGCATCGTAACAAATAGGGTTGCAAATGAATATGGGCAAAAACAAAAGTCATGAGCCAAGATATTGTTCAAATTAAAATTAATAACATAGATATCGAAAACATCGACGAGTACATATGTTTACGGCATGTGCCAAGGATGGTGAAAGAGAATCACACAGCAGAAAAGGGCGGTTTGAGGAAAATGGTGCCAGGTAACGCAGAGCAGGAATAGATGGGGCACTATGGAAGAGGCCTATATCCAAGAGTGAATCGATGAGGGCTAATGAAGAAGATCCAATCTAATAATAGGTAAACCTGTCAATATAAAATCGTTCTTGCTAAGACTATGTAGTGTAATGCAGAGTAGACCTGTCCTAAGATATGAACGCTGTCAGATACTGTGAAGATTGAAGCATGACGTATTGGGGCTGTAAGTGATCCGAGATGAGAAACTTAATACCTTTGTTCGGAGCGACTCGTTGTAGCGTTATTTGGCGGTAAGTAGATGTCAGGTTTCTCTTTAGTTACTATTACTTCTGTCACCACTAAACCTAAATTTTGAACCTTCCTCCCTATAAGTAAGATACAACAGAGAGAAATTTTTCAGCGCTTTGCTAACAATTATCGCTTAGAAGCGCCTTATAGTGTTCTACCTCAAGTACCTAAAAAATCATTATAAACCATTAATACTGGACAAAGTTTATTTTTCAGCAGAATGAGAGAACAATCAAAAACTGATGAAAAATGGATTTTCTCAAATTTTACTGGTTTATATTGATTTCCACCCTGTATCTAATGCGAACCGAAGAAAAAAATGATTTTAACAAATCGAACATAGCTCTGTTTTCTCATTGCAGATGTAAGAACTCTTATCGAATGGCATTATGTAACAAGCGATGTGAATTTATTAACGCATTAGTAGCAAGTCATGTAGAGATACACGCCATTTATATTTTGATGAATCATTTGAGTTACAATGAGCATTGCTCTTACCATACAAATGGGTAAATTAGCGGCAGTAATGCTGTCAGGAATTCATGAACTAATTCTGCAAATGTTCATATATTGTTACAGATAAACGTAGTTCTGTTATTGTATTTATTCTTTACTTCATTTTTGATAAAATTCTAGGTACGGTGTGATCAAATAAGATTTCCATAGATATGACACTCATTATCTTGATTTATTGATTGTCTAATATATACTGGTTGAACGAGGTGGGAAAGGAGGAGGCAGGTTAGGGTGCTTTTCTGACCGACGGAAAATTGTATTTTTTTTTTTTCATTATTTTCAAGTTTAACAATAATAGTATATAAAGAGAAAGCGAGGGGTTCATTTGCAAATACATTTTTACTCTACTTTTTTTCCTGGGATAAATATCTTACCATAAAGTCTTTTAAAACATGGATTGGTTGTGCTTAGACTAATTTATTCATTTATTTGAAGGTTAAATCACTGGACAAATCACTCACCAACTTTTTCAGTTAAGTTTGATTAAAATATTTGATATTTTTAGCAAGGAAAGTAAAAAATGAGAAAATATATTGATGACTTTGGAAAACCTTATCTGTCTTGAGATAAAATTGAGGGTACAAAAATTTAAAATTATTAAACCAAAATATATTTTTTTACTTTAATATCCTGAAAGATATGTCTGCGTGGGTGATAAGAAATAATTTTTTTTCAAATGAAAAGAGTTGACGATGACTGTTCAGAAATCTTGATAATGAACAAATCCCTAAAAGTAGAGTAGCAGAAAATAAAAAATGGCTATTAGTGACGATGTTACACATTAACTTTCAAATTATGTGAAAAAATGATACGTTAGACAACCAATATGAATACACTGTAATACACACTATTAAAAAACAAAATAATTCTGGTATATACATGTAAGTAGAATAGGACATTAAAGAATACAAACAAATTATTGGGATGGGTTCCAAAAAGAAAAAGAAAAAAATGGTTTCACTGGAAACGAGTATTAAAGAAAACAATGAGAAGAAGAAGATTAGAGGAGGATTCTTGATAGGTTTCAAAGATGTGAGCCTTTATCCTTAGCAAGATTAGTAATAGGTATTAAAAGAACGCACCCAAGGAAAATATTTAGTATCGTCATTTTGAAATAAATTATATTTACTTTAGGTAATTAGAAATTGAAAAAATATCCTAATAATACTAATTGAAATTTAACAAAGAAATGTAACTAAAAATGTAAAACGATTTTTTTTACATTTTTCTTTTTACTACAAAATTTAATTACTTTAAACTTTGACATTGACTTGTCTCTTTTTATTGGTATAAAACAAAGAGAAATATTCTGCGAATGGCTAAGAAGATTCATATCTTGAAAAACGTCCATGTTAATACGTAGGCTGAAAAGTTTTTGGTCTAGTTATTTAAAACACATTTTTTTTGCAAAATTCCACTTTATTCATCAACATCAAGAGCAAACTGGAAGATACAAGTATACAGCACACAACAAGTGAAACAACAATAAGATATAATACAGACAGCTTACAAAATGAAAGTATCAGAAATCTATACAAGAGTAGACTGGACCAAAAGATACAATGGACGGGATTTGTTAATATAGAAGAAGAATATAAGTATATAAAGGAATGCCTACACGCAGCCGCACTGGAAGCATTAGGGTACCATGAGAAAAGGGAAAAACAGCAAAAACCATATTGGTGGGATGAAGAAATTAAATACGAAATTGAAGAAAAACGGAAAAGCTATCACAAATACTTAAGTTCAAAAAGCACAAACGACAAATTAAAATACAAAGAATCCCAAGCTAGAGTACGCAAAATGATTAGTGACAAAAAGAACAACCAATGGGAAAAGACATGCTCAAGACTCAACACTTACATAGGAGGAAGAAAAAGCACAGAAAGCTGGAGACTTCTTAAAAATATGAGAACAGAACGGAAAAGAGAAATCTTCTCACCAATAACACCAAAAAAATGGAACCAATATTTTACAAATATGCTAACAGAAGATAGACCAGAGTTCAAAAATACCCAACATGGAAACCCAAATATAGTTATACGAGGATTCCCAAAAAGGATAACAACATCAGAAGTTAAAGAAGTATGTAAAACGCTAAAAAAAACTGGTAGAGCTCCAGGACCAGGAAACATCCCGGGAGAGATAGTAAAATACGGAACTGAAAAGCTATTTAGCGCTTTGAGGAACTTATTCCAAAGATGCATTAACACATCAGAAGTACCTGAGGAATGGAAAATATCATACATATCAACAATTCATAAGAAAGGAGATAAAAACAATTGCGATAACTATAGGGGAATAACGGTTACAGGATCTATTAGCAGAAATATACGGAAAAATACTTAAAAAATAGAATAGAAACGGAATACGCGGACGTAGAAGCTGAAGAACAGGCAGGCTTTAGAGCAGGAAGATCTACAATAGACCATCTCTTCTCACTGACACAAATCCTAGAAAAGAAAACTGCATTTGATCAGGAAGTCCATGTCTTGTTTGTTGATTTAAAAAAGGCCTACGACAGCGTGCCCCTAATGAGATTGTGGGAAACACTACAACAGAGTAGTGTAAGCACCGAAATAATTAAAGCCGTAAAATCCTTATACCAAGACGCAAGAAGTAGTGTGAAAACCAAATATGGTATAACAACAGGTTTCTCGGTCACAAAGGGTCTCAAACAGGGCTGCTGTATATCCCCAACGCTATTTAAAATCTATTTGGAGAGTGCACTGAAGAACTGGAAAAGGAAATGCAGCAGTATGGGATTACCACTGGATGACGATAATACATTGTACACGCTATCATTCGCAGATGACCAGGTAGTAGTCGCTCAGGACATCGATGATATGGAATACATGACACGAAAACTTATGGAGGAATATGAAGTCAATATTAAAAAGACAGAGTACATGTGCGTCGGAGGACAACAGCAGGACTTGAAACTGGCCACAGGACACACCATCAAACACTGTGCCAGTTATAAGTATTTGGGAACAAGAATATTTAGGGACGGAACACTGGAAGAAGCAATATTCGAGAGGAATATCCAGGGAAGAAAAGCGATTGCAATGCTTAATAGTATATTATGGGACAAAAACATAACCATTGAAAATAAAAAGAGAATTTACAACTCAATAGTGAAAAGTATAATAACTTACAGCTCCCAGGTGTGGCATTAAAGGAAAGAACAGAAAAAATACTAAAAGCTACAGAAATGGATTTCTGGAGACGAGCAGCCAGAAAATCCAATAAAGCACGATATAGTGGACGAAATCAGAACCCAACAGTTGGTATGGTACGGACATGTACAGAGAATGTCACAAGACCGACTACCTAAAAAGATTTTAAATTGGAACCCTCATGGAAAAAGAAAGCTAGGAAGACCACGCCAAAGCTGGAGAGCAGGAATCAACAAGGAAGTACTAGAGAGAGATCTGGAGGAGGAGGGATGGAGAAACTGGGAGGAGTGGAAATTAGGCATCGGAAGACGTTATAAAACCGATTGATATATATATATATATATATATATATATATATATATATATATATATATATATATATATATATATATATATATCAAGAGCGATACGGTCAGTCCAACGCTTGTAATGAAAGACTGATTTTGTCAAATTTCCACTTTATTTAGTTTCACAGAAACTGTATGACGCGTTTCGCTATACTATAGCTTCGTCTGATACAAAATTTTGTATCAGACGAAGCTATAGTATAGCGAAACGCATCATACAGTTTCTGTGAAACTAAATAAAGTGGAAATTTGACAAAATCAGTCTTTCATTAAATTCGTTATGAATTTCCATCAAGTAACAGCCACAACAATTTAAATTCCAACGCTTTTTTATCATTTCTCTACCTTTCTTGTAGAAGGATTTGTCTTTAGGCCTCAGTTTCGGAGATAACTTGTTCGTTGGGGCCAAAAATTGGAGAATGCGATGGATGAGGAAGCCATTCGAACTTCAATTCATGCAATTTTGCCATTGTAAACATTGACTTGTGACACGGTGCATTGTTTTGATGAAAAAGCCATTTTTCCTTGTTCATTTGGGGTAGTTCCTTTGCGATTTCTGTCTTCAATCGCACCAGTACCTTTATATAATATTCGCTATTGATGGTTTTTCCCTTCTCAGCATAGTCGATGAAAATTATTCCATGTGCATTTCAAAATACAGAGGCCAAAACCTTCTTAGCCCACTGTTGTATCTTTGGTCACTTTGGGCGGCTTTCACTGGCTGCTGCCCACTCAGCTGACTGTCGATTTGAATTCCGGTGTATAGTGGTGGATCCATCTTTCATTCATTGTTACATATTTCTATGAAAAAATCCTCTTTATTGCGCTTAAACAGGTCCAAACAGCGCTCGGAATGATCAACTGTGAGCAAACGCGGTACCTATTTCGAGTAGAGTTTTCTCATGTCCAAATCTTAAAGCAAAATATGCCCAACACGTTCTGTTGATATTCTTAGGGTGTCAGCTATCTCACGCAATTTCACTTTACGGTCATCCAAAACAGTTTTGTGGATTTTTTAAATGTTTTCCGGTGTAACCACCTCATTAGGGCGTCGAGAGCGTTTAGCATCATTTGTGTCTGTACGACCGCGTTTAAATCCAGCACACTAGTAAATGATGAGTGATTTTCCAGGGGCAGAGTTCCCATAATACTTATCAAACCGTTGCACGAAATTCGATAGTTCCCATTGTTTTGAAAATATCAAATGTAACGTCACTAAAACCACTGTAACTTCTAAACTAATCTTCGCAATGTCATGAAATTTTGACAGGTATCGTTCGAAGGTTGGTACTTCCTAAAAATCTTATGGCTTTTTTGAAAAGTGCGACATCTATGTGTCAGACTAAAAACTTTTCAGCCTACGTATTAATTAGTTTATCTTGATTAAATGAGTGCTGAAGACCGCGCTTCTTAAATTACTCCTTCATTAAAAGAAAATAATTTAAATAATATAATAATGTCAAATAATAATAAAAATAATAAATAAATATAACACCAGAAAAATAGTAGTAGACAGCCGCCTGCTTTATACTCTTAGTTAATATCAGTACTGTATAGTTCTTGTTATAATCATTTATTGTGAAAACATTTGAAAATAATTTTTATAATAAATTAGGGGGGGTGCATTCTAAAGTTATGAGGTTTTCAATATAAAACGGTTCTTAAAGAGGGTACTACGAGGACTGAGCTGAATATGAGAGGCATGCATCGCTCTAAATATACCCTAAAAGACCACGATTCCAGGTGATGACTGAATGAGATGAGTATTTTTTTTCTGGACAGAAACCATAAATTGAATAGAAGAGAAATAGACCTCCAAATATAGGAGCAGCTGGTGCTACTTGAGCTTCTATAGAATTACAAGTTTATTGTGGGATATAAAGTTTCCTAGTACAAAATAATATTCTCAGCTTTTGAAAAGTTTCCTTTAATATGCATGGAACATAATTCTGCCAAGAAATATTTGCTCTCAAGTTAATGGCTAGAAATTGAATGATGCTGGTAGTGAGCTGGAGTGTCTCGACATTACCAAATGGGGTTCTGTAAAGTTAACTTTTTTAGCACAAACCGCTACCTGGATTTTTGTAGGGTTAAATTCTGCTTAGAGCTATCATCCCAAGATAAAATTCTCTCTGATCTTAAGATCTTAAGTTTTATAACTTCTAGCTATCTGTGAATACTTGTGTGGACACCTGGTAAAATTGTAAATTATGTCAGATAGAATTAAAAAATATCCCTCGAGAATCATAAATAAAACTTTTCAGAGAGCCTAGCTTAGCCAACAATTAGTCATAAAAACACAGTCAAATGCTTTAGATATATCAAGCGAAATCACTCAAGACACTCTTTTTTTATTTTTGCTTAACAAAGCTATATTGGTGGTCGCTAATAATATTATACTTTTACCATAATATATCGAGCTTCTCTTCCCGTTTCACTTAGATTATTACTTTCCAAAAACATACCAGTATGGTTTATTTCAAAAACTCTTGTATCTACTGTTATCAATTTCAACTGTTAAATCGAACACTGTGATCTTGCAAATATTTTTGTGCAATTTTTTTTTAAACAGGATACAGATTCTGAGGCTCTCGTGATGATTTACTCCTTTAAATTTTACCCATGCAAGTGTCACAACATTTCAACCATTAAAAAATCCGTGTTTAAAAATAGGATTTGATTACTTAAAGTGAATCAACGATGACATACGGGGGTAGGTTGAGAAAAAAAAATTATTTCTCAACATAATCTACATTGAGCGCAGTAAGTTTGGTAGAGCAAGGTTCCAATTTTTTAATTCTAAAAACTAGTTTACGGCATAGATAACCTCTTCATTCGACGAGAATTTCTTCCCTCAGAACAATTTTTGAGGTTAGGAAAAAAAATGTCACTTGGAGTCAAATCTGGGTGGGGAACTATTAAATATGGGTGGGGAACTATTAAATCTGGGTGGGGAACTATTTCGAAGCTCATCTAATTCACTTTTGCATTACAACTGCTGAACTGCCGATGTGTTAGCCGGCACACTATCCTGGTAAAGGAGAACTTTTTTGCCCGCTTATCTTACTCACTTTTGTTTTAATTCACCATGCAAATGATCCAATAACGTAACAAGAGCCCGTCGCTGTGTTATGCTTTTCCAAATAGTCTCTAATAATGATACGGGTCCCAGTAACAGTTGCTATCACTTTTCCCTCAACCCACTATTTTCATTTTTGCTTTGTCTTCGGGGTGTAATATCCCATGTTTCGTCCACAGTCGCAAAAAGCCGTCAGAAGTCGTTTGGATTTCGCTACAAATTTTCCAAACACGATTTTAAAATGTCCTTCCTTATGCAGTTTTGGTCTGGAGTCAGCAAAAACGGCACCTATTGCGCACTTAACTTTTTTATTTTTTGAATTTCATGCAGCATATTATTTACCTGTTCATTTGAGAAACCTATCATCTCAGCAAGAAGCTTAATGCGACGATCTTCCATAACGATACAATGAATGTTATTGACAATTGCTTCAGGAGAAACCTAAATAGGACGTCCTGGACATGCAGCATCTCCAGTGCTCGTACACCCAAGTTTAAATTCATTTCTCCAGTAATAAATGGTCTTGAGTGCTAATGCAAAGTCCTTATGAACTTCTTTTAGTTGAGTTTCTATCTGGGCTGCAGTCCACTCTTTTAAATAAGAATATTTTATTACTGTACGGTACTCAACTCTATCCATTTCTACGTAACGTATAACGCCGATCAGTTATGATAGCTGCCAACAAACAACTGCGCATTGCATCTGAAACTTTAAACCAACCGTTACAAGAATCACTCTTACCAACACTCATTCCTTTCAATTCGTAGAAATCTACCAGATTTATCAATTCACACTCGTATTTGTCATTACAAATAAAAAGTGGATCCCATTATCAAGAAAAACTCGTACAATTCAATGCCGCGTTGCATCACTAATGCAGTGCACGTAATGTGCTCATAAATTCACATCGATTTTTCTTTATTGCTAACTAGAATTGAAACTATTCGCAGTGCAAGCCATTTGCAAAAATAACAAGAGTTTTATGTTGAAATCTGTAATGCAGATATAATCCGGATATTACACAATGCACGTGGTTTTAAAAAGAATTTATATTTATTTATTTGTTCATTTAGGATGTAGAAAGTTCTAAAAATCGCATCCACTATTTGCAATATAATAATTAGTACAAATTTAGGTTAGTCTAAGAGTAAAAGTTAATTTAATACGTTAGTAATATGGATATTTAATATCTTTTTGTTATATCTGATATGGGGTTATATATATATATATATATATATATATATATATATATATATATATGTATATATATATCTATATATATATATATATATATATATATATATATATATATATATATATATATATATATATATATATATATATATATATATATATATATATATATATATATATATATATATACATATATATATATATATATATATATATATATATATATATATATATATATATATATATATATATATATATATAGAAGAGGAAGGGCTTACTGGTAACAATCAAGAGGGTTTTTCACTTAGGGATAGTTCTTAGGATTACAGAGTGAACAAAAAGGTTTTAAAGTTCCAAGAAACTGTAGTTTTATTATAGAAATCGAGCTTTCGATGGCAATTCGTACAGCATCTTCAGGATCTAGGAGACATAGAAAGAATTCTCATCAGGCAAAGAAACAATTGAAAGAATAAATCGTATTTTAGAAAGAAAAAAGGGAGGGGCCCTATCATAATTTATGATATTTATAAAAACAGAGTGACTGAATTAGGGTACTTACTGAAAAATCACAGTTGGCTCTCTGTCAAAGGAGAAAACGATCTATGCCGTCGAGGTGATTGACACATGATTTTAAAAAACAATAATTGCCAACGAACTTATTTTTCTAGACATAAATTCACAACAATAAACAAAGGTTTGTTAATTAAATTATTATTTATGTCTAGCCTATGTAAATAGACCCACATTCACATTTAATTCCATAAACTACAGCTGACTTTTGCCAAAGATCAATTTTATCTTTTTTATAAGAGTAATAACACCCAAGATTCTTTAAATTGCACTGAGCTATTTTAACTTTAGTGCCTCTAAAAAGTTCAATAATTGATTGGGAAAGACCCTCAACGAGCTGAAACTTTCCAAATATTATCTCAGTTGATATTGAGTTGTTTAAAAAATTTCTTTGTCTAGGTCTATTAATAGATTGGAAGGTTTTCTTTTATAATAGGTTTAGGATATTTGT
Source organism: Pachyrhynchus sulphureomaculatus (assembly GCA_019049505.1). Lineage (NCBI taxonomy): Eukaryota > Metazoa > Arthropoda > Insecta > Coleoptera > Curculionidae > Pachyrhynchus > Pachyrhynchus sulphureomaculatus. Next base: position 77,639,657 of record CM032446.1, read on the forward strand.
TAGCAATTAGTATGTTTTCTAATAAGATAAAATTTTTTTCTTTAAATATACGATGACAAATTCTGTTAATTCTGTTCTTTAGAGCTGTTATGATGTTTAATTTTTGTTTCAAGGGATGATAGGCGTGATAAGGTATATATCGTCCAGAGATTTTTTTTTCTATGAAAATCTAATTTAGTTATATTATTATAAGATCGGACTACCTTTGTGTCAAAAAAAGAAACCGATTTGTCAGATTTAGTCTCTACTGTGAATTGAAGTTTTTTTATTAAAGGAGTTAATGTGAACCATGAACTTCGTTCTCAGGTAAAGCTACCAATAGATCATCTACATACATGGAAAAGAAAAGGGAATTCTAAATTCATCCTTTTGATGCCATAACAGAGTAACTTGTTCATGATAATCTCGGCAAGTACTGGTGAGGCTGATCCATCTATAGGAACACCAATCTTTTGTCTATAGAAATTATTGTTAAATGAAAAAAAAGTGTTATTAAATAAATAAGTGATAATCTTTAGAAATTGTTCTTTTGGTATCTTACAATTTGGGCAATGAGAGTGTGTTCAGTAAGAATGGAAATAATTAAATTCATAGGGTTGTTTCTAAATAGGAAGACCACGTCGAAAGAAGACGACACATGTATATATATATATATATATATATATATATATATATATATATACTTAAAAATTTTCTTGAACCATCAATTTATATTTGTTTTCAATTCTTGGGCTTTGGGTTCGTTTTATGAATATTTGGTATTTACTGTAGTAGTAAATAAAATATGTGAGATTCAAGAAATAAAGAAAAAAATGAAAATGCTCTAAACCAAAGGGCGAAACGTCAATTTAAGTTTCATTTAAATACCAAATATTCATAAAACGAACCCAAAGCCCAAGAATTGAAAACAAATATATATATATATATATATATATATATATATATATATATATACATATATATATATATATATATATATATATATATATATATATATATATATATATATATATATATATATATATATATATATATTAAAATTCCGGATTTCAATCCGTTAGTCAAACAACGAATTTGCATGACGTTTCGCCAAAATCTCATTTGGCACCGTCAAGTTCTCTTGCTGCTGCTGCCACTCGACACTGTGACCCCGCCGCCGCTGCCGCTCGAAGCTAACGAAGTTGGCGATCAGAGTGACATGATCTGCGGACCTTAAGTGATTTAGTCATTCACCGTCCATTAGTATTCGTTTAATTTCCTCTTTGACGATTTGAATATGTTTTCTAGAGTCAACGTGAATAGCTTTGGGGATATCGAGCTGCCTTGTTTAATTCCTCTTTTAATTTTGATTTTATTTGTTTTTTCTTCAAGCATTATTTGTGATGTTTTTATATATGTATTCCGAAACAAATGCGTTTTCGTAGTCTACCATTGCTAACCACAAGGTGATCTTACATACAGTCCCTGGCCAAATTATTAGACGCACAGTAATTTTATGTTTCTTAAGAGTTTTTATGCAATAATGGTATATTTAAACTACAATATTATTGATTTTTATTTAAAAGAATTGTTGTAGACTACATATTTGTATTTATTTTTAACATATGGCAACACTGTGTTGACAAAGTGATACGTGAACGTAAATAAGTACAAACCTGTATCAGTCGCGATCGGAATCGAGTCAGGTACGGACGTGTTTCTGGGGCTTTATGGACTGTGATTGTTTGTTTAACAGTTTTATACTACTCAGTTATTAGTTTATTTTGTATGCAGTGTTTTAAAAAAGTAATTGGACTATTTTCATTATGGGTAGAAAAGGCGATCTTTCACCACGTAAAAAAGCTGAAGTGAAGGCCCTTGTGATTGCGAAAACATTTACAAACCGAGAAATATCACGAAGATTGGAGGTTTCTGAAGCTAGTGTACGACGCATAAAAAAAGAAAATTGAGTCAGGGAAGGAATTAAGCCCGAAAAGAAAGAAAAGATGAGGTAGAAAACCAATTTTCACTCCACGGTCAGAGAGATGTTTGAAGAAAATTTGTGTAGAAAACAGATTTGCTACCACAAAGGTAATAAAATCACAACTCCAGGATGCTAGCGTAAATGCTTCTGAGCGCACTGTTCGAAGAAAATTGAAAGAATTAGATTTTAAGGCCTGTCGCCCCGCCAGGAAGCCCAAGTTAACAGCTGCAATGAAAGCAAAGCGCCTGAAGTGGGCCAAACAATGGCAAGACAAAGATGTGGACTTCTGGAGATCGGTAAGATACAGCAATTTAATCAATAATTGATACATTATTATCATTTTCAGTTAAATAAAGCAAATAAACATGGAAGTTTATATATTTTTTCCTATTTTTGACAGGTCTGCTTCAGTGACGAAAGCACATTCGAAATTTTGCAGAATAAAGCTCAGTATGTGCGTCGTCGTCATGGAGAAAAGTTTCATCCTGATTGTGTCGTCCCGACGGTTAAACATCCCACCAAAGTGATGATTTGGTCAGTTATCAGCGGCAAGGGCACTGGACGTCTGTACGTCGTCAAAGGAATAATGAGGCA
>CM032446.1:77647213-77741862 GCA_019049505.1 Pachyrhynchus sulphureomaculatus
ATTGAGGGAATAATCGAAATTTTTTAATTTTTAATTACAAAAAAAGGAAAAGAAACAGAAAAGCTGGCCAGTTGGTTATAGTCATTTCGCAAAGCTACACTCACACAAAAACACATACACATTATAAAAAAATGTTTATGCAACTCTATTTTGTTGTTTCCTGGATCACATCTTTCTAGCTATCATATATTTTATCTGCAATACACGAATTATTATAAAAAAAAGTATATAACATTTTTCTTTGAAATTTAATTTTGAATTTGATATAAAAATCTATACACTATTTACGTCCGTGTAGAACGAAATATAATAAAATTGAAGAAAAATTTAAAAATTAGATAATAAAATTTATGAAACATTGAAACATGAAGTTCATTGATTTATTTCTCATGTATAATTCTGTTTTATTCTGTTGGCTGCGTCTTATTATTACCCACTACTGCAGAACTGTATATTAAAGTGTAAGAATTTTTGTTTGTAGCATATTTATTAACTCTATAAAATATTATATGGTTGTTTCCTTAACATGTATAATATATTTTTTTCACTAATAGGAAGTTTTGTGATAATAATTCTATTATGGCATAATTCAAAATATGTTTCACACCGATCCTTGAATTTAATTTTCAAACCGTTGTATTATTTTTGGTATCATTAGAAAGCTGGTTTTATATCCTTTCCAATAATATTTTCATTTCCAAAAAGTTTTACTGCTTAAAACGATTTTACTCGATAGAGCCGTTTTTGCTCGCTCAACAACGTACTCGTGCCCGCTATTCATCCCTATAAAAATACATGCTTCTGCATTTTCCTATCATTCCTTTATCGGAATTTGATCCGTCAACATCTCTTCTATACCTGCTCACTAATTACGTCATCAGAAAATGGATACTCCCCGGAAAAAACGGCACCAGCCATTGCCCTATTGCAAGAAGGACATAGCTAACGTGTAGTCCCTGTGCAACTGCACCTGAGCTAATCAACTGTCTCCAAATTCTACAGACGTTACCAAGAGACTGGCCCCTTTACAAGAAGATCAGAATCGGGACGAAGAAGGTGTACGTCGTAGCGAGACGAACAATAAATTTAATTGTTAAACTTAAAATTTGTTTAATTTTTCCTTTCTCTTACCCCTGTTTTCAATCCTTGTTCTCCTTGTTTCCCGTTTAAATTGTTTTAATCAGTAAAAAGTATGGTGAATACTATGGCATTTGATATCATTAGAAAGAGAATAGAATAGGCTTTCAAATGGTACTAAAATCCATAAAAATATAGGAACGCTAAATTCTAGGTTCCGTGTTCATTGAAGCCAAATAGTTTGAGTCGATTTTTTTGCTAGCCAGTATATATAGACCTTCCTTCTAGACGTCCGTAATACATATATGCATACACACACACACACACACACACACACATATATATATATATATATATATATTATATATATATATATATATATATATATATATATATATATCTATATATATATATATATATATATATATATATATATATATATATATGTATATATATATATATATATATATATATATATATATATATATATATATATATATATATATATATATATATATATATATATATATATATATATATATATCTATATATATATATATATATATATATATATATATATATATATAAAAATATATATATATATATATATATATATATATATATATATATATAAATATATATATATATATATATATATATATATATATATATAGATTATATATATATATATATATATATATATATATATATATATATATATATATATATATATATATATATATATATATATATATATATATATATATATATATATATATATATATATATATATATATATATATATATATATATATATATATATATATCTATCTATCTATCTATATATATATATATATATATATATATATATATATATATATATATATATATATATATAAATATATATATATATATATATATATATATATATATATATATATATATATATATATATACATATATATATCTATATATATATATATATATATATATATATATATATATATATATATATATATATATATATATATATATATATATATATATATATATATATATATATATATATATATATATGTGAGTGAGTAAACAACGTGATTTTTAGCTCCTAAGATCTGGTGAATTTTCCGGGGAAGTAGTGCGAAATTAAATTTAATTTTTGGTGAGCAAATAGAATTGGTAGTGACTGATCGTTTGGTAAAAAATTAAAATGACAGTGAATTTGTAAGCCTATTAATTAACAATAAAATAAAAGTGATATGCACCTAGCAAAAAGGACTGGACAAAAAATGGAAGGCAACGAGCCTGAGGAATGTGTACAATGTAAACAAACTTTAAATGATGAACAAGGTTATTTGTGCGACCTTTGTGCGTCAAAACTGCACAAAAACTGTGCTGTATTATCATCTTCGGAGATAAGATGCACGCCATTACAACAAAGAGTTTTAACACTGCTGTGTGTTAAATGTAGGGAATTTTTGGGCAAAGCACCATATTTAGCAAATACTATAGAACATATGGTCAATAACATGAAACTCATGATGGATAAAATTGAAAATTTGGAACATAACCAAAAGAAAATTGAAAATTTAGAACATAAAATAGTTGAATTAACAATTCCTGTACGAATAATCAAAAAAAATGCATCAACTGTTACCTCGCGAACAAAAAGCTCCAAACTAATTACAATATACAGCATTGTACCTCAGCTCAAGACTGTCCTTCACTGATTTATCAATTGGGAGTTATAAGAAACAAAATTGACTATGGAGATCCAATTACTTCGCCTTCACGCCTATAGAAGACATCTTAGACGTTCTTAGAGTTTAATCTCAATAATTAGTCAAATGGAACTGGAAGAGGAATGGAGAGATATTGAAGTAGTGGAAGAGGAATTACCTGATTTACAATCTCTTAATGATAAATTGACTAAATATAATTTTGTTATCATTCATGTTAATGTGAGAAGTCTAAACATGAATTTTGAATCTCTGGAAATTTATATTGAAAGACTAGAGGTCAAACCTGATATTATTGTGTGCACTGAAACGTCGAATTTAGATTGTGTGCAATATTATAAGTTAAGTAATTATAATGTTTATTATAATAGTAGCGTAAATAATAGAGCGGATGGAGTTGTTTTGTATATAAAAGAACAGTTGGTGGAGAATACAGAAATAGAAAGTTTTGGTAAGGTAGAAATTTTGAGTACAAGTATCCGACTTGCACAAAGTGTCGTATTTAAGGTTTTTGCTGTGTACAGGTGTCATGATATTGAGAAGGGTGCATTTATTGAACAATTTAGGTCGTTTATTGAATCTAATAAGAAGGTAAATAATCATTGCATTATTGGGGACTTCAACATTGATATTCTAAAAATGGATTATATAAATCAAGATTTTCTAAATCATCTATTACAATTTGAATATGTACCTTTCTTCAATGGCGTTACTAGGCCATCACAAGATAACATTGAAATGGGGTCTTGCATTGATAACATGTTTGTTAAAACTAAAATGCTAAATACTAAATCTTATAAAATTATGGAAGTTTTTACTGATCATTATCCGTTAGTGTTGGAAATTAATATTAATGCTTGTTGCCCTCAAGTAGATGGCTGGACTTCGGAGATCAACTATAAAAAATTGACCTCTGAGGTAAATAAACTGCAATGCAATGACATTCTGCAAATAAAGGATCCTAATCTAGCCACAAATTATTTCATTGAAATGTTACAAACACCCCAAAATGAGGCTACCCACAAAAAGAAAAAAAATGGTAATAAATATGCGCCAAGGAAAAAATGGATAACCCGAGGTATCATGATATCTTGTTCAACCAAGGAAACATTGTATAATTTATGGAAAAAAAAACCCAACACAGGAAAGCTTTAAGACTGATTACAAAAATTACGTTAAGGTATTGAATAAAGTAATTAAACGAGCAAAACTTAACTATGAATTGGCTATGGTTCAAAATGTTTGTAGTAACAATAAATTGCTATGGAAATATATACAACGAAAAATTAGGCCCAATGTAAAAACAAACCCAAATGAAATATCGTTTATTATGGATAATGATGAAAAGGTTGAAAACCCAAAAGAAATAGCAAATCTTTTCAATTCTTATTTCTGTAATGTGGGCAGCAATTTGGCTAAAAATATTGGAAAACCACAGGGAGCGTCACTTAACTTACCAAAAATGAATAGAGACTCAATTTATATCAAATTAACAGACCCTCATGAAATCCGAGCAATTATAAATCGGTTAAAAGAAAAATATGGAGGAGTCGATGGAATACATGTAAAAATTATTAAGAGTATTGCTGATAAGATTATTGAACCTTTAAGTCATATTTTTAATTTAAGCATTAATACATCTGTTTGGCCAAACGCATTAAAAACTGCAGAGGTAGTACCCATTTATAAAGCTGGTGTAAAACATGATCCAATAAACTATAGACCTATCTCTTTAATATCTAATATAGCTAAAATTTTCGAAAAAATCATACACTCGCTTATACAACTTTATTAAGAAAAACAAATTAATATCAGAACACCAATAGGGTTTTGTCAAGGGTAAAGGAACTAAAGATGCTTTAAATTTCTTGAGTAATACAATTTATAATAATTTAGACCTAAATATTCCAATAATTGTAACATTTTTGGACTTAGCTAAAGCTTTTGACACAGTGAACCATGGAATTCTTTTAAAAAAACTATATCATTACGGTATTAGAGGTATGGCTCATGACTTAATTAGAAGTTATTTAAATAATAGGATACAGACTGTCAAAATAGCAAGTACTGTCAGTGCCCCTAAACAAATTACATGTGGAGTCCCACAAGGAACAATCCTTGGACCTCTATTATTCATTTTATACATAAATGACATGCTTGAAATTTTGGAAAAGCAGTCTGTGATGTCATATGCGGATGATACAGCCATTATAAGCACTGAAGAAACTTGGGATAAAACCCAAAATAAAATGAATGATCTTTTAAAAACAGTAAGCACATGGTTAGCATTAAATCAGTTATCTTTGAATATTTCAAAAACAGTCTTCATGACTTTTGGTGTGTATCGTGATAGCATTCCGAGTGATGTAACTATTAATATTAATCACAGTAGAGTAAAAAGGGTTGAATTCTGTAAATATTTGGGCATTGTGTTTGATTGCCATATGAGATGGAATAAGCATGTTGAGAATGTAGTGAAAAGAACGAAATATCTGCTATTTGTATTTGCTAAATTATCAAGAACTATGTCGACGGGGACTCTATTAACGATTTATTATGCTCGTTTCCATAGCATTTGCTCTTATGGATTGATTGCGTGGGGTGGAGCATATGATAATGTTGGGATTCGGTTGCAGAATTTGCAAAATAGGATCTTAAGGATAATCTTGAAAAAAACAAACTAATTATTCTGTCCCATTAAATATCTCACAGATGTTTACATTAGAGTCATTGTTGCTTTATTAGGCAGATATGCGAAAGGAACACGCAGAATCTCATAGTAAGACTAGAAACAAAAACCTTTCATTGCCAAAGATAAATAAAAGAATAAAATTTAAGAGCAGTAAGATTACTGCTATGAAGGTGTTTAACAAACTGCCCGAGGAACTGAAAAATTTAGAATTAAGAGGTAAGACTCTGAAAAAAAAGTTTAAAGGTTGGATTGGATCATCGGATATAAGTGTGGCCATAATATAATTAATGGAAAGTACGTTTTTTTTTTGTTGTTTTTGTTTTTTGTTTTCTGAATTTTTCTGTATCTGCTGCCACTGTTGAGCAACCAATAAATTTTCATTTTATATTTTTTTTTAAATTTAAGTTTGTGTATTTTAGTATAGTTTATTATAATTGTGTATAGTTCTTAAGGATTTTTTGTCCACCAGTCCTATTGTGCAGATAACTTGTGTTATCTTTATAGGTATTGCATATTTTGTATTGAATTGTAATAAGTCTGGTTCAAATAAATAAAAAAAAAAAATAATATATATATATATATATATATATATATATATATATATATATATATATATATATATATATATATATATATATATATATATTATAATAGAGGTTTTCACGGATAGTGGAATTTAATACATTAAAATTCCGGGTTTCAATCTGTTCGTCTAACAATAAATTTGCACGACGTTTCGCCATAATCTCATTTGGCATTGTAGGTGGGTGGTCGAAAGTGTTTGTTCGAGCATCGGTGTTTGCCGGCTGAGTGGTAATTACGGGTTCCGGCGCTATGCTGACTGTTGCCTTCTCGATGTTCTGGTAATTCCTTGGTTTGACTAGTAGACCCTTCCATGTAGTGGAGATATTCAGCGCATCATCTCGCTTATTTAGCAGTCCGTACTTTTCGATTTCCAAGGCTTCTCTAACTATGTGTGAAATCGAGGCTATTTGTTTAGATCCCTCAAAATGGATGTTGTGACCACTATCATGATGGTGCTGAAAACGAGCTGATGTTGTTGGTTTGTTTTTGATACTTATTTTATGTTCTTAGATCCTTTTGTTTGTCCTATGTACAATTTGTGGCAGTCTACGGATGGGATGCTGTAAACTCCATGGTTTTCCAGTTTTTTCTTATCCTTGGGGTTACCCAGGATGTCTGCCAGAGTGTTTTGTGGTTTGTATGCTGTGCCTATGTTGTGTTTTCTTAAGACTCCTCCAATCCTATTTGTATCTCCTTTCACATACGATAATAGGACTCTACTCTGGTTGAGGTCGCGTTCTTCTTCCCTTGTCCGTGGATGGCGCTGCCTTTCTAATGCTCTTCGTATGGACTTAGGACGCTTAAGGCTCCTAGTGATTTGTGTAATTTCTTGCTGTCTCATGTCTGGTTCGGTGAGTCGGTATGATCTCGATACGAGGGTATTGACTACCGACTGGTTTTGGGATGGATGGTGGTGTGAGCAAGCGTTTAAATATTTGTTGGTGTAGGTGGGCATCCGGTAGACTGAGTATTGAAGCTGACCGTTGTTATTCCAACACATCTAGGAAAGGGAGACTTTTTTCTTCTTCTACTTCCAAAGTGAACTGCATCTGGTGGTAAATTCAATTGTAATAAGTCAGGAATTTGTCTAATTCATTTCGTCCATGGGGCCAATATATATATATATATATATATATATATATATATATATATATATATATATATATATATATATATATATATATATATATATTTATATATATATATATATATATATATATATATATATATATATTTATATATATATATATATATATATGTATATATATATATATATATATATATATATAAATATATATAAATATACATATATATATATATATATATATATATATATATATATATATATATATATATATATACATATATATATATATATATATATATATATATATATATATATATATATATATATATACATATATATATATATATATATATATATATATATATATATATATATATATATATATATATATATATATATACTCTATCGAGGAAAATCGTTTTAAGCGCTAAAACTTTTTGGAAATGAAAATATTTTTGGTATTATTGGAAAGGATATAAAATCAGCTTTCTAATGATACCAAAAATAATACAACGGTTTGAAAATTAAATTCAAAGATCGGTGTGAAACATATTTTGAGTTATGCCTTAATAGAATTATTATCACAAAACTTCCTATTAGTGAAAAAAATATATTATACATGTTAGAGAAACAACCGTATAACATTTTATAGAGTTAATAAATATGCTACAAACAAAAATTCTTACACTTTAATATGAAGTTCTGCAGTAGTGCGTAATAAACCATAGCTCGTTTCAGAAGCAGCCAACAAAGATATGGGAAATAAAACAGAATTATAGATGAGAAATAAATCAATGAACTTCATGTTTCAATGTTTTATAGATTTTATTACCTAATTTTTAAATTTTTCTTCAGTTTTATTATAAGAAATATTTCGTTCTACACGGATGTAAATGGTGTATAGATTTTTATATCAAATTCATACTTAAATTTCAAAGAAAAATGTTATATAATTTTTTTTATAATAATTCGTGTATTGCAGATAAAATATATGATAGCTAGAAAGCTGTGATCCAGGATACAACAAAATAGAGTTGCATAAACATTTTTGTGTAATGTGTATGTGTTTGTGTGTGAGTGTAGCTTTGGGAAATGACTATAACCAACTGGCCAGCTTTTCTGTTTTTTTTTCCTTTTTTTGTAATTAAAAATTAAAAAATTTCGATTATTTCCTCATTGTGTATAAATGTATCTTATTTGTCTAATTATTTTCTCTACTTTCTCCATTCTTTTCATTTTATTTTCCCTTTTATTATGTTTTTCTCTCTGTTTTCTCTTTTCAATTGTTCCTTTTTTTCCTTTTTAAACCTTAATTCTAGAGTCCACAACATAATGATAGATAATTCCATAGATATTCATGTTATTTAAACTAAAGACATGTTGGAGTTTACTCGGCAATTAAGCCTGTGATTTAAATTTTTTGAAAAGTTTACCATTATAATTTGAGTTCAATATACAATCTAAAATACAGTGATGCATATCTCCTGTTTCCCCGCAGTGGCAATTGACTCTATCCTGTAGGCCTATTCTATATTTATATACCCGACACAATGCATAATTAATTACACCTTATCCTAGTTATAACTTGTATAAAATTTCTATTATATTGGTTATAGACCTAAGGTTTTTTGTTTATGTCAGAGTACATTGCGTTGAATTTTTATATAAGTAAAATGTGAACCAGTATCAAATGGTAGTAAAAAGTTTTCATATTTAAATTTAGAGTGCGACATACTTTTTTATGCAAATCATTTTACTTTGTTATCATGTCCTAAAAAATCGCCTATATTTAGTGACACTAAATTGGCAACGATTTAAAGCAAAAGGGTGTCGCGATTTTCATATTCAAAGTATTTATTAGCTTGGCAGTTTTTAATAGCTATAGTACAACCATTTCTAAAAAAAATTACTTTGTCAATATTATCTAAACAAAAACTTTAAAAAATTAGTTGCTTGTTGTGAAAAAAATATTAAAAAGTACACTTGCTATTTAATCAAATACCGCAGGCCGATAGAGGAATTTTTAGCCAGAATACAAGTATAACTTATTATATATTATACTAGTACGGTCTTAAGTTTGCCCTCCCTTTTGTTAATTATATCTGGGCGTGACACGACAAAACGCGCATCTCGAGAAGTTTCAACGAATGGCAGAGCAATAAATAAGTGCCGAAATGAGGATTTTGTTCAATTTTGAATAGTTATGAATTATAACCAACTTAAAAAAGTGTTTTAAAAAGATTCAAAAACTGCATTTTAAAATATCATCTCTGACTGAAATTACGTCTCGACGACCTAATACCACCGTATTCGGTTGCCAAAAATCGGATCGATGAAAATCACTACGATTTTTAATTTTTTTTTTTTGGGATTCTTATTTCTATATGAAAACCTAAAGTGATCAGGATCAATCTGTATGGTGTTAAGCGAATACCGCACTGTTAAGAAATTTTATTGAAAAAATAAATGTAGATAAACTTTAAAGCAAAGATATCTCATATTATTTACCATTTAATTTTTTATAGATATTAATTGGTCAAATGTTGTATTTTGGTGAGAACTATATACTATGTACTTGTTAAAAAAGTCATTTACCCTGTACAGTTTGAATCAACGATAGAGTAAAGTTAAATGCAATAATTTTAGAAAATGTTAAGGTGCATAGTTTAAAATTATTTTTGAGTATACAGGGTACTTCAAAAAAGTGTGGCCGATATAACATATGTTTTTTTAAATGGAAGATCCTATTTTCTAATTTATTTTTAAATTCTCCGTAAAATTTTATAACGTTTTTATTAATAATCTTATATATCTAAACCTAGTAGTTTTTCTAATATTTCAATTTTTTTTTAAAAATTAGTAGTTTTCAGTTTTGTAAAAAATTGCCAGTAGCGCCATTGTTTCTGAAGGCGGAATACTCATAATTGGTACGAGTATTCTATAGAGATTAAAAATATATGTAAAGAAATTTGAGTTATCTGCTACAGGGTGTTCAAAATAAATTTATACATTTCGACTATTTTAAATCGAAAAATCTCAAATTTTTTTAAATGGCACACCCTGTATATTATTATTTTTTCAGATAGAATTTACAAAACCTTCCAACTTTTATTGAGTATGCCATATACCTATTTCTAATAGTTTTTGATTTATTTTGAATTTTTCAATTTTTATCCTTGTTTTTAATACACTTAGGCTATAACATCATAGCTGCCAAGACAAAACAAAAATGTAGGCATTGTAAAATTTTGACATGTCTATTAAACAAGTAAAAATAGTTTAATTTGTTGTAGTAAGTCACGTATAAAGGAAATAGTTATGGATTTTCCTAAAAATGAATTAGTTGATATGGTTTATATACTGGGCAAGGGGGGAAAAATTGTCTTTTGGCAGTAAGGGCTAAAGGAACGAAGTACCCTAATAGACATATACCATCTAAATGATGGACTAAGTATATTATTATAGACGGTAGTCATGTAGGATAATAGATATTTTACGTTCGACGATCCTTTATAGCTAGGCCAGATACCTTAGAAAACACCTACGCAGTAAATTTAACGTGCTCATCCTAAAAAAACTGAATCCAAGTATTACAACTCAATATTTAAGGTTATTAGTACTTATGATAAGATATTATTAAGAAAGTAAAATTCAGTAAAAATAGGACTTTCTTAAAATGAGAAAAAATTAAAAATCAATTTAAAGTTTAGATTCCTCGATTTCAAGAATTCTAAAAACGAAGTTTGAGGTAATTTACACCGAGCAATCACTGGACAATATTAATTAAGCCTCATCGTTTATATTCCTTCCCTTGATACGATATCGCTTGAAAACTTTAAGTTTTTTTTTTATTTCAAGTATTATGTGTGTACGATATTTGATATGATCTCTTCCACACTGGACATTTGCCTTCATTTAACACGGATCCTAGAATTTAGTGTTTATATATTTTTGCCGATTGTAAGCCCATTCTATTCTCTTTCTAATGATACCAAATTCTATAGAATACCTCTTGCTTTTTCTGATTAAAACGATTGAAAGAGGGAACAAGGATTGAAAATAGTGGTAAGAGAAAGGAAAAAGTTAAACAAGTTTAAGTTTAGCAATTAAATTTATTGGTAAAAACCAAAATCAATATTTTGTATAACCCCCTAGCCCTCAGCACGGCCTATGGTGTCATCGCAACCTTCGAATCCCTCAGTGATGCGGGGGGCTGGATTTCTGACTAGAACCCTTCTTTTGAGCTCATCCCATATGTGCTACCCTGGCCTTCTTTAGACTCGTCTTCTTCCATCATTGCCATGTAGGCACATTCGGGAGTCGTCGGAGAATAAAACGGAGCGCCATTGCTCTGAAGTCCAGCCGACATAGTCTCGGGCAAATCTGAGTCGCGCTTGACGATGGGATGCTGTCAATTTGGGTCCATTAGCTGGTCTCTTCGGAGTTAGCTTAGCTTTTTTAGGTCTTCTACTGACAGCCCGACCACGAACTTGTCTCAGCTCCTGCCGGACCTCAACGCCGGTCAAGTGACGATTTCTTATAGTTGGGATGACAATGAAGTGGTCGTCTCGCTCCGAGGTACACCTTCTTCTTCCTGATCCTGGTCTCCGTGTAAAGGCGCCAATCTCTTGGTAAAGTCTGTAGACTCTAGAAACAACTAACTGGCTCAAGTGCAGTTATGCAGCGACTATACGTTGGCTAGGCTCTTCTTGCAATAGGGCAATGACTTGTGCCGTTTCTTCTGGGTGGGTATCCATTTTCCGATGACGGAATTAGTGAGCAGAAATGTTGACGATTCAAGTCCCGATAAAGGAATGATAAGAAAATGCAGTTGCTTGTGTTTTTATAGGGATGAATAGCGCACAACGAGTACGTTGCTGAGCGAGCAAAAACGGTTCTATTGAGTAAAACAGTTTTAATCAGTAAAACTTTTTGGAAATCCAAATGTTTTTGGTATAATTGGAAAGAGTAGAAAATCAGCATTCTAATGATATCAAAAATAATACGACTGTTTGAAAATTAAATTCAAGGATCGGTGTTAAACGAAGCAAAATCGTTTGAGTCTATTTTTTTGTTCAAAAGTATATATATATATATATATATATATATATATATATATATATTATATATATATATATATATATAATATATATATATATATATATATATATATATATATATATATATATATATATATATATATATATATAATATTTTTACTTTACAGGTATTGTACCAAAGGACAAGCAGACCGGACAGACAGACTGACTGGCGGAAACTTGAAACTCCTTTTCATGATTTAGGGACCTCGAAGTATGCCATGTAAAAATATCGTGGTGCTATCTGTCACTAATGCAGTTCATTCCCTAGCAATTTAAATAACAGTGTGTATAGAAATTCTTTTCTAAGACCTGGCTAAATAAAATACCGTAGGAGTACTATAAACGTCAGGGTAATAAGTAGATCCATAATATTTTATAAGGCTAATAAAACATGTTGTCAAGTGAGATACATATGACGTTCTTGCAAACAATTTAATATAAACTCGGCAGTATAGTGCGAAAGAAAGCTTCAAAAAGAGAAAATAAACGAGTACACGTTTCGTAGCTTACAAACGATAAAAAGAAAATTGCTAAAAATAGATATAGTATATATACGTGAAAATAAATCAACTTACTTGGCATTCGTACGTTCCGTTATCCCGCTTCTGAACATACTTAATTTGGAGAGTCCAATCATCTGAACCCTCAGCGTGAAGGATTTGAAACCGTTCGTCATTGGTGTACGTGAAAACACCTGAGGATAAGATGTGCCAGTCTCTTCTTCGTATCCATGAAACTTGCTGGAAAGATAAATGTTTTATTTAGTTTTTGTCCAAAATATTTCAAGCGTTTTGTTTAAACACACTTTTTAATTTTTCGGTATCAATTTAACTTATTGTTTTTTCAATAAAGTATTTAAAACCAATCTCTACTAATTTAGTGGCACAGTGGACGATGGTTGCCGATAACATTTTCTACTTCTCCGGACGCGCCAATCTAGAACCCGTTTCGATCTATAGAATCTCATCAGATAGATCTACACCAGGTAAAATTGGGCATTCTGCAGCGATGACGCTTTATATTCTTACATGCAGCAGAAACAACAATGAAGTAAACAACAAACTTCCAGTACAGTATAATTGGGCTCTGATTATTAAAAGTAATTATATAATATAAATAAATATTGCAGATGGAAGAAGTAGATTCATGTTAAAAACAAAATTTAACTATAAAACTACCTAATTACTTTGTTAACTGTCACTAAATATATTTGTAAAGATTTTACAATTGCGTTATCGCGATTTCGTAGTACAACTACATTGTCAAACGCTTAACTAAGACTAAAACAGATCTTTGGTATTTTATGTTTATATGATGAACAGATGTGGGTCTATTATATGTTAAAAAAGTTTGAACAAAAGAGAATTTGCTACGTCTAATTGACTATTCAGTAAATTTATCTTATGGTCCTTTGAATGTCTGTAAATTTCTATAGATTCTAAGAAGTTGAGTTTTGACCCTTTAGGTGCCATATGGAGTATTTGTAAACAATCGATATTGGGAAAAGTATGGCCTGTTTCTAAGAAATGTTTAGCAAAGTGTGATTTTTCATTTTTTAGCCTATAAGAGGCATTGTGTCCTGCGAATCTTGTCTTGAAATTCCGTCCCGTTTGGCCTACGTAACAGCTATTGCACTCTTGACAATTAAGTTTATAAACTCCTGATTTATTGTATTTATTAATTTTATCTTTGGCATTAAAAAAATATACTGGATAATTTTTGAGCGGGTTTTAAAGCTATTCTTGTTTTTTCGGTCGTGAGAACTTGGGATATTTTATCCGAGATGGGACTAAAATATGTCAGAGGTATGAATGTTTTCTTTTCTCGGTATTCTTTTACGGGGGTAGATTAAGCTGAGAGTGATTTGTTTTCGTTTACGGCTTATTGAGGTATTAATATTTTAGGGTTTGAAGCCGTTATTGAGTGCTATATTTTTTGATTGTGTCCAGTTCTTTTTTTAAATTATTAACTAACTTTTTTTAAATTATTAACTAATTAAAAAATAACTGGACACAATCAAAAATATAGCACTCAATGATATATATATATATATATATATATATATATATATATATATATATATATATATACATATATACATATATATATATATATATATATATATATATATATAATACATTGGAATTCCTAGTTTCAATCCGTTCGTCTAACGATGAATTTGCACGACGTTTCGCCAAAATTTCATTTGGCATTTACAAGTGCTCACGCTGCTGCTGCTACTCGATACTGTGATCTTGTTGCTGCTGCCGCTCGAAGCTAACTGAGAAACCGACGTGCTGTCGCCGTCTACGCAGATTGTTGGTGGGGGGTTCGGAAGTGTTTGTCCGAACATCGATATTTGCCGGCTGGGTGGTAATTACGAGTTCCGGCGCTATGCTGACTATTGCCTTCTCGATGTTTAGGTTGGTTTTATATATATATATATATATATATATATATATATATATATATATATATATATATATATAATACATTAAAATTCCGGGTTTCAAATCGCTCGTCTAACAATGCAGCAGCAAGATCACAGTGTCAAGTAGCAGCCGCAGAAGGGACACTTGAAAATGCCAAATGAGATTTTGGCGAAACGTCGTGCAAATTCATTGTTAGACGAACGAGACGAATATATATATATATATATATATATATATATATATATATATATATATATATATATAACTTAAAATAAATCAAAAATAGGCCAGAATTTGTCTGATGTCCCTCTATATGAAGAAGTTCGACAAATACAAATTATTGTCAAATTTTAAACTTTTAATTTAACTATTTAATTTACGCGTCAGAAACACTCATTTTATCGAGTTAAAAATAATATCCACCGTCTTCGCTCTATAATTGAATAAAAAATGTTTATTCATTAAAAACACTCCCACAGGAAAACTGCTATTAGTCTCAAGATCAAATTGGTTTTCAGCGAAGCAGTATTTAAAAATGCATTTTTATTTGTAGCGTAAATTAAGGTGAAATGCTTGGGTGTGGAGTGAATAAATTAAACAAAGTTACGTTAAGGTTAATGAATAATATCTACAGGGTGTGATTATTATTTATTATATTAAAACTGCTAATCCCTTCTATGAAATGAGGCTACAGGATAATAGTGCTATACATATATACATCTGTATATAGTATATATATATATATATATATTATATATATATATATATATATATATATATATATATATATATATATATGTATATATATATATATATATATACATATATATATATATATATATATATATATATATATATATATATATATATATATATATATATATATATATATAAATATATATATATATATATATATATATATATATATATATATATATATATATATATATACATATATATAAGTTGAAGCGATTTATAAAGGAGGCACCATTAGACAGGAAAGGGGCATTTGTCGACAAACAGGTGGGTGCCAACTGAAGTCCGTTAATGAAAAAAATACCGTTTTGCTGAAACTAAAAGTTTAGACCATTTTCAACACTGTTAACTAAAAATCGATGATTGGATGGAATTTTAAAGACTGAAACCAATTTATAAATAAATTATTTTTTTTTAGTTGCTGCCCTCTATGAAAGACAGTTTCTAGTTTTTTTTTTTGTTTTTTTTTTCTGGTCAAATATTGCAGAGTTCGGCTAGATTAAGTTTTGAAGTTTTTGTTCTGTCGCATTTTGTATTATGTTGGCCTTAACATATATATCTACAAGTATTTTTACCGTGTTTTTTTTTGTAGGTTCTTTTTATTGAAACTTTTCATCCCCCGTTCGTCAGTTTTCAAATTTGGTTTAAGTTTTCAAAATTTCGTTTTATGAGGTTTTCTTTTATAAAATTATATAAAAACAACACTGTGTTTTTATTTCCAATACATTTAAAATGACTTGACAATTGTTTCACCATACAATGGTTTCTTCAGAAGTGAATTAGAAAATTCACTTCTGAAGAAGCCATTGTATGGTGAAAACAATTGTCAAGTAATTTTAAATATATTGGCAATTAAAACATAGTGTTGTTTTTATATAATTTTATTATGAATTTTCAACAAGTATTGGCTAACACAATCAAAGATGTTCTCTTTAATGGCAAATCCCCCCGGGCCTCGATTATATCATATGTGATGATTTTTTTTGTGAAAAATCTCCACTTTCTTGATCGAGTTTATAAAAACAAAAAATAATATACAGGGCATCCCATTAAAAAAATACGAAGTTTGTGTAACGCGATGTGTGATAGTTTTTGTTTTAACAAAGGACTTTAATATCTAGAGAAACTACAGAAATTTTACTAACAGCGCAATAAGAAGGGAGAAGAAAAGCATATATTCAAAGCGTTATAATAAATTCAAAGGAAAGCACTTAAAAACTTAAATATTATTAAAACTAAAAATAAAAAACTTCCTGACAATCTTTGTAATCCGAAAGAAATAAATCAATATTTTGTCGATTCAATACCTCAAATTAAAAACTCTGATCTCGATGCTAAAAATTATTACATAACTAATAACTCAAATAAGACTGCTTTAAAACTTTGTGCTGTTACTGAAACCTAGATCTCAAAAGCTTTGTGTCGAATAAGGACAAAAGCTGTGGGTTCTGATAATATTCCTATTGTTTTGATCATTTTTTGCTGTCCCTTTATTTTAAAATATATTTGTCATATTGTAAACTTTTGTATCGAGATGTCAGTATATTCAATTTCAATTCAAACTGCGCGTGTTGTACTATTACCTAAGACTGACTGACTGCCCAATGGCATCTAGTGATTTACGCCCTGTAAGCATACTTCCAATATTATCAAAAGTTCTGGAACATATTGTAAAATCACAATTAGTAGAATATATAGAAAAGTATGATATTTCCCTACAGTGCAGTCTGGCTTTAGGCGATTACACAGTTGTGCTACTACATTTCTTAATGTAACCGACCATATATTTAGAGAGATCGATAGAAATAAAGGTACTATTTTAATCTTGCTTGATTATTCAAAAGCATTTGATATGCTCGACCACTCACTTTTAATTCATATCTTGAAGTTTGTAGGTCTGGATAAGGACGCTGTTAAGTTTATTGGAGAATATCTCAAAGATCGTCATCAGAGAGTTGTCTTGAGTGGATCTTTCTTGGTCCTCCAAAGGGTGACCAGAGGCGCCCCGCGAGGATCAATCTTGGGCCCTATTCTATTCTGCATTTATACCCATTTATTTCCGTCATTTCTCAAAGTCTGTAACTGTGAGATGTACGCTGACGATACTCAGTTGTTTTACTCTTTTCCTGAGAATGCAGTGCTTGACGGTTGTCGACTGATAAATGGTGATATGGAGGTTATACAGAGAGTTTCGGAGGAACATCATTTGGAACTTAACCCTAACAAATGTGTCGCAATGTTGTTTGGTAGACCAATTGTTGTAAAGAGGCTCACTTCACTAATTGAAGTTAATATTTCTAATGAAAGGATACCTGTTAAAGCTGAGGCTAAAAATCTTGGCTTAATTTTGGATTCAACTGTAAGATTTAAAAAAACACGTGTCGGCTTGCATTAAGATGGCAGTGGGTCAACTTAGGTGTCTTTATAACTCACGACATTTATTAAACACTCAATTAAAACTTTGCTTTGCGATTCTATCATTTTATCTATATTTAACCACTGTGATGTTGTTTACGGCTCCTGTTTGACTGTAGAAGATACAAAAAGAATTCAAAAGAAATTCAGAAATATTGTTTACGGTTTAGCTACGGTATAAAGAAACGAAATCCAGTTACTTATAAACTGAAGAAAGCTAAATGGATTGACATGAAGTCAAGACGATATTTGCATTGTTGTACCGTGTATCATAAAATTATCTGCATAAAGTCACCTACGTATCTTTTTAAAAAAAATCCGTTCAAGACTGACGTTCATAATATAAATATAAGAAGCAGAGGCTTACTTACGCCCCCACTTCATAAAACAGGTATATTTGAAAGGTCTTTCACTTACAATTTAGTTAAAACAATCAACCGTACTTTCTGAAATCTAAATCAGTTATATGTTTCAAAAAGTTCCTAAAAATGTAAGTTTTCTAATATTAAATCATGGCTTTCTGTAACTGACATAACACTTTTTTTTTTTGTTTTTTGTTTGTTATTTGATTGTGTATCATACAATTTGGTTGTGCATGTGTTAGTGTGTTGCTGTCTAGGGGCAAGTGTAAAGACAGATGGACATATATTTTGCTTCAGTTAAATTAAGTTTTTTTTTTCTTTTATCTTTGTTCAGCTGCACTCTATCCGATTCACTGTATATTGCATACTTTGAATAAAAATTGCTTATTATTATTATTATTATTTAAAATAAGGCCATGTTTAATAGTAACATTGTCGCGCGGTATAAGGAAAATTTTAACAATATAATAACTTAAGAATAAATAAAAGTTTTTACAGTCATTACCGACGTAAGCTTTACCTTTATTTAAACCCTTGGAAGTAGCAGCGAATAGGAAGGTTTTTTGGAAACGATAAAGGCAATTTGTCTAAGTGAATCGATGGAAAATTGCTCTGTTTACTTTTTGCTCTGGCCTTTCTAAATTGGTTTAACAAAGAGCAAAAAATCCGAATAGCCAATAAAACGGTTGCAAGGTAAAGATTTTAATCCAAATTACATTATCGTTATTTCTAGATAAACCCGGATAATATTTAAGATACGTATACAGTGCGAACTCGATAATCCGGACTAATTAAAACCGCGGTGATCCGAATTAGTAAATAATTCGAATTACTGAAGCAGGACATTATTTATATTAAAAAACGAATCATTTAATACAAAACAACTAAAAAATAGTACATACATTGAATAATATTTAAAATAGAAGCATATCTTATCAAGTTTTATCTTATTTTGTAAAAAAAATGTAATTTTTGTTTGCTTGATCCTTCTCTGGCTCATCATAAAAGTAATTTTTTTTAATCTTTGAAGTACAAGAACATCACTTAGAGGGATATTATTTTCTTCTGCCCATCTCATGCACACATTGAAACTTTTAGCTGCCCCATCATTCTTCACAGTGTTCTTAACAGTCTGGTTGGTATTAGTATTTAACTCTGAACCTTCATTATCACTCTCGTGTTGTTCATCTGTATCATCTATGTCTTCCAGTGGTAACAAATCTTCATCATTTTCAAGCCAATTACATATTTCCACGTTCGTGAGATTCTGCTCAGTGAAAACATTCAGCAAATCTGAAACATCTGTTAAATATTTACAAATTAATCAAAAAAATACTTTTTATAAAATTTTTATAAAATATGGGCTAAAAGACTTTTCCGATAAAATAATTTTGTCAGTCTGATTGCATTCTCGTCCATAGGCTGCAAAAGTGCAGTACGATTTGGCGGAAGAAATAATGTTGTAAACTGTCCATCCTCACTAGTCAGCTCTTCTATAGTTCCATGGCTCAAAGCGTTATCAACGATTAGCAGGGCTCTTTCAGGCAAGTTGAGACTTCTTAAATGACTTTTGACTTGACGAATAAAAGAATGATGAAACCAGTCTAAGAAAATTGCTGTAGTCATCCATGCATTGGCAGATGATTTGTACTCAACAGATATGTTCACATTTTTAAAAGCCTTCGGATTTTTTTGCCTTTCTTATAACTAACAACTTTAATTTTTGTGATCCATCAGCATTGCAACATGCTAGAAAGGTTACGCGTTCTTTGTTTATTTTTCGACCTGGTGTGGTCTTTTCCTGAGAACGAACCAGCGTTTTTTCAGGCAACATACAGAGCTGATTGATCTGCATTGTATATTTGAGTAGGTCCAAGGTTTAATTCTTTTATCTTATCTGCGAATAAAGTTAGGAAAGGATCGACGGCACTTTCATCATTGGATAGTTTTTCACCACAAACTTTTAAAGCACGCAGACCATATCTTTTTCTGAACTTAGAAATCCAGCCTCTCCTAGCTCTAAAATTATTATTCCCGTAGGTTTCAGTGTAAAACTGTTCTGCTTTGCCTGATAAAATTTCGTAGGAAATTGTATACAAACGAGTTTCCATTTCTCGATATTCGGCTTTACGTAAGGTTTTTCTGACGCCAGGATCGGAATCACATTTGGAAATAAATCTAAAAGAAGTTACACGTCCATAGTGAGTGTCCAAAATTATTTTTAAAATAAATCATATTTTGTGGATGTTCCTACTCCGTATTCATTTGCCAACACTTTTCCGCATTCACCCAGAACTAGTCTTTCTAATATATCGGACTTTTGGTTTATTGTTAGTGTAATATGTTTTCTTTTAGCAGGCATTTTAATATGTAGGTACATATATGTAAAAAAAACGTTTACATACTTATATGAACCACATAAAGTAAAATAGAACGTAGGCATGTTGTACTTGTGACAATAAACAAACAACTACAAAGTCCTTGACCTTTAGACGCGATACGCGATGCGTTGTAGGCAAATCAAAGGCACCTACAGTTTGTGTGAATTCCAGATGTATTAGACTGGAAGTTAGGGGAATCCCCTCACTATCGATTTCAGTTTTCCCATGTAGTTTAAATTAAGTAGATGTCCGGATTACCTAGTACTATCAAATCCGGATTATAAAGTACACAATGCAATAGAAATGTTTGTCCCGATTATTAAAGAATCCGGTTTAATGGAGATCCGGATTATCGAAGTGGCACTGTATATGTAAATAATGAATATTGCTACGTTAGACAAATAATATTATCTAATTTAATTTATGCAATGCCTCAAGTATCCTTTGTCGAGATATGCAGGTCTCAACAAAAGAAATTCATATATTCGGAAATATTCCTGTTACATTACGTTACCATAAATATTTTTATTAGGTTTGTTTATAAGATACTACAGAAACTGAATTAGAACGTTATTTAATTACAATATGACTTCAAATTTAGCTTCACAAGTAGCATATTACAGATCGATGAACTTTTGGTTAGTTCATTTACGTTTTTTTCGTGTGTGATTTAAATTATGCGCTTTGATTAATCAAAAACCTGCCGCATTCTATTATCGAGAACGTTAAACCACCACCAAAATTGGCACAATGAGAGCAAATGAAAGTCCGTGTTCGGCTAGAAATATTTTTTTGGTATAATTGTCACTCCAGTCAATAGTCTCCTACTTCCAAATAAAATCGCCAAGCCAAAAAAGTAAAACTGATTTAGAATATTGTATAACTGAGGTGTCCGTCAGTACATTTTGAATTCCAAAATGAAATGAAATGAATTACTTTGTTATTTGTCACTTATTTTTTTATTTATCTGCTACTGCAGTTTCGTAGGTTTTCTACATTTTCAAGCGTGATACTACAAACTAAGGTGGTTTATTTATGATTTATAACAAATTTCCAGGTACAGTTTGGAATTACCCATCATTAAATTACAAGGAACTTAAATTAATTTATTACAGAGGGTTAAATGACATTATTGTTTCAAATTCCAAGAAATACTTTTCAATATTTGCTTAAAACTTTTTACAAAAATTCCTTTTTAAAGATATATCTAAAAAACTTTTAAAATGCGCCAAACAGGGTTGAATTCTGAATATCTGTTTGATTATTTATTAGGATTGTATCTTTATTTTTATTGTGTTTGTAGATCTCTATAGCTTCTAAAATATTTAATTTTCTTCCTTTTTGTGCTTTATGTAATATTTGTAGATTATTTATGTCTGGAAAAATATGATTTGTTTGATGGAAGTAGTTAGCAAAGTTGTAGCTTTCTTTGTTTAATCTAAAAGGTGTTTGGTGTTCTTTAAATCCAATCTCAATTTAGAATATATGATGTACATAAGATATTTATGTTTTCAATTTTTGTTTAAAGAAGTTAAAGGCCACTGTTCGTAATATGGTATAGTATTTACATTTTAACAGTGATAATTCACGTCCAGAGACGTATTAAAGAGACAAGATCAATATTACCTTCTATTATATCTAGTAATTTGTTGTTCATAACCTGGAATACATCATAGAAAAATTACTTCTTTGCCTAAATAATAAAGTCTCAACAGAAAATAACTGAAGCTTTCAAATGCCTCAATAAAATCATTTGAAACGCTTTTTATATTACATTTACTCTACATAATTTTTTATAAAAGTCGGATTAGAGGATTGTTACCTGAACAGATGCAAAGAAATTATCGAAGAAACCAAGGAGGCACACACCCAGCGGATTAGAACCAAACTTCTCGCTTGTCTCAACAATTCCAGGTCCTTTTGGTCAGTCGCTAAGGCAGTTAGCCAAAATTTCAACAAATCCACCATACCACCACTCACACGGCCAGATAATTCTATTGCAACGACACCTGTTGAAAAAGCGAACTTGTTGGCTGAATTCTTTGCTTCACATTCTAGTATCGATTTCCAAGGAAAAAACACCACCTACTATTCCCATAGTGCAGTCAAAGATGTCCGATGTTGCCTTCAGACAGCGTATCATAAAACGTATTTTAATGAAGCCAGATACTAAAAAAGCTTCTAGCGCTGACGGAATACCCGCCATAGTTCTCAAAAACTGTGCGAGGGAACTGACACCAGTTTTCTGTAGACTTTTCAACCCATCCTACAGAAAGGGAATATTTCCTTCCTGCTGGAAATGTGCCACAGTTCAGCCGATACCTAAAAAAGGCAAGAAGACCTTGCCAAATAATTACCGACTAGTCGCACTGCTTTCAATAATATCGAAAATCATGGAAAAGGCTATCAATCTTCTAAAATATCTTGAAGGATTCAACATTATTACCGATTACCAGTATGGCTTTCGTAAACATAGATCAACGGAAGATCTTCTGACTTATGTAACACATGTTTGGAACAACGCAATTGAACACTTTGGAGAATCTCGAGCGATTGCTCTTGACATATCCAAGGCATTTGAGCGTGTTTAGCACGATAGACTGTTGGCTAAGCTACGTTCTTGTGGTATGTCTGAAAAGTTCTATTTGTGGCTCTCATGTTTCCTCAGTGAGCATTCTTTACGAGTGGCAGTTGACGGATGTTTTTAACACCTACACTATCAACGCCGGTGTGCCGCAAGGCTCCATACTATCTCCTACTCTCTTTTCTCATTTACATTAACGATTTGCTGGAAAAGACCGGGAATCCAATCTACAGCTTTGCAGATGAGAGTACGCTTATCTCTTCATTCACTTTGACTGCTCGGACATCAGCTGCCCAGCCGAATGTCCGCAGACAGCGGGAAGTTGTTCAACTTAACAGTTACCTAGAAGAAATTCTATCTTGGGGTGACAGTAACTAAGTGGAATTTAACGCTACAAAACCCCAGGTGGCATATTTTTCTAAAAAAGTTAACGTTGCTGAACCCGACATAGTTATGGCGGGGCACTCCATTCCTCTAACATCGCCACTCAACTTGTTGGGCGTTAATTTGGGAGCAAATATGTCCTGGCATGAGCATGTTGCAGGCATAGCAAGGAGAGCTTCTCAAAAGTTGGGAATATTATTTCTAACCAGAAAGCTTTACACTCCACAACAACTGTTAATTCTTTGCAAAGCTCAAATTCGACCAACTATAGAATATTGCTCCCATGTTCCGGGCTCCGCTCCCAAACATACACTGCATTTGTTGGGTTCTGTTCAGAGAAGAGCTGTTCGTCTGATTGGAGACCCTGAACTGACCGGCCGCCTTGATTCGCTGGAACATCGAAGAACGGTTGGCGACTTGAGTCTATTCTATAAGTATTTTTCATGGAAAGTGTTCGGAGGATTGGCCCGTTTTAATTCCTCCAGAGCGGTGCATGTTAGAAGTATACGTCGCGCTGATACTTCACATCCGTATGAGGTTCAGCTTGTTAGTTCTCGTACAACGCTTTTCAAGCAGTCTTTTATATGGAGAATATCATCCCTTTGGAATATTTGCCCAGGACTGTGTTTCCCACCGAGTATAATTTACAACGATTCAAGAAAAACGTAAATCGCTTTTTCTGCACACGTGTCGCTCTTGTAGCGGGACCTCCCTGCAGCACGTGTGCTAGACCTAAAAAAAAAACCTAATGGCGTACTTCTCCGCAATGCCACGAAGATATTCATAAAGTAATAAAGGGATTAAAGGTTGGCCCCGTAGAGGTTTACAACCTGTAAGAAGACTATAAAAACTGGGCTAAAAGAGGACCATCAGCTGATCTTGTGATCTGGATGTCACAGTAGAACAAGTCTTATGGTAAGGAATCCACGTCGAGCGAATTCATCACATCTATATGATGTTCAGCTAGTCATTTCTAGCAAAAACTTTTTTGCATGTAGAAAATTATCCATTCAAAATGAACTGCATAGGACTGTGCTTCCCACTGACCGTAGAGGCTGCGCGTATGCTTCGCTCAAACAAAATGCATCAAAAGCCTAAAAGATATTTCTATAGATTTTCTTATTTGAAAAAAGCAAGTAAAGAAAAACTATAAACGAACATTTTAACAAAACAAAACCGTGAAATAAATGGCGTACTTTATAGTCATTTTTACACTGAAACTATACCTTTCCTAACCCCGGAGACCAATAACAAATAAGAGGTTTTTCTCGATGCAGGCAATTTATTCCAACGAATACCCTGGGTACAATCGAAATACAGTTGTTCCATTTTTTGCCGCTCGTTTTTTCTAATTTAGTATAGTAATTTATACAGAAAACATGGGAGGTATTTAAAAGCTTTTGTAGTAAACGTTCTTTGTTAGGAAGCCAAAAAAGGAAGAGTTTTTGTCCTTTTCCTTAATTTTATTGGGTATAGGTGCATATTTATTACTGAGAAAAAATCATATTTTTTAAATTGAATAAAATGTAAATAAAATGAAAAAGACAGTAACAATTTTATAGTTACACGGAGAAATTTGAACAGTTAGAGCACATATTCGTAATCTAATAATAATAATAATTACAAGAATATAAATAATAAATAATAGAATAATAAATAGAATAACACCTAATAGACAACAATATTCTCGCAGAAGAACAGAAGGGGGTGCAGGAAAAAGAGCCCTAGAAATCTACAAAATCAACCAAAACCTCAGGCAATTTCTCACGCAAATTATGAAAACATGGAAAACCAAAATACGCCTAGAAACACAAACTGAACGCATCCGAACAGAAGAGCTGTACATCAGACGGGGTATATTTCAGGAAGATTCGTTCAGCGCTCTATGGTTTTGTCTCTGTCTCAATCTACTTTCAAATACACTAAACAGAACAGAGGATGGCTTCAATATCAGACACCAAAAAGTGAATCAACATAAAATAAACCACCTCCTATATATGGATAACAAACAACTCTACGCTTCTACAAAAACACAGCTGAAAGAACTCCTCAAAATCACAGAAATATTCACCTTAGATATTAATATGGAACTTGGTATAAGTAAATACAAAGTGCTCCACATCAACAAAGGCCAATGGAACGGCCACCATGAGACAGAAACTATCAACAACGAAACACTCGATAACATGCTCGACAAAGAAACATACAAATATCTAGGCTTCCAACAAAGCACCAAACTCAATCACACTCATATCAAAACAGAGCTCAGAACCGAATTCAAAAACAGATTCACGAAATTCTTACAAACAAAACTCAACGCCAAATATCTCACTAAAGCCATCAACACGTTCGCTATACCTATACTCACATATTCATTTGGTATCATCACATGGTCACAAACAGACATAGAATATATTCACATCCTTATACGTTCTCAATTCACCAAATATAGGCAATTAGACCGTAACGCATGTAAAGAAAGACTTACGATCGAGAGAAAGGCAGGAGGAAGAGGAATAATAGACATCAGATCACTACACACAAAACAAATACAAGCACTTAGGAAATTTTTTCACAGCAAGCAAACCAGCCTCCACACAGTAACAGTGGAAGCAGACAAAAAACTACACACCTCTTGACTTATCCCGGCAGACCCCCAGCAGTCACACTCAATTACAACAGGAAAAGATGAAAACGTGGTCAGAAAAAACACTCCATGGAAAACCCAGATACCACATAGAACAAGACCACGTAAATAAAAATCAGACATCTGGTTACAGGATGGGCAGCTATTCCCTGAAACAGAAGGCTTCTTACTTGCCATCCAGGATAAAATCGTATTAACCAGAAACTATAAAAAGCATATGATCAAAGACCTAACCATTACAAAAGACAGATGCAGGAAATGACACCGGTAGAAAGAAACGATCGAACATATAACAAGCGGATGTAAAATATTAGCCGAAATGGAATACATATCCAGGCACAGCTGCAAAAGTAGTTCATCAAACACTAGCCACAACATACAAACTAATAGAAAACACAGATCCCTACTACAAATACACACCAACATCCATACTTGAAAATAAAGATTACAAGCTCTACTGGGACATCAGTATCCACACAGATAAAACAGTCTCTGCCAATAGACCCGATATTACTTTTCAGTGCAAAAGAGGAAAAGTCACCTATCTAATTGACATAGTTGTCCCCAACGACACAATCATCCAAACGAAATACATAGAAAAATCACCAAATACGCAGATCTTGCAACAGAAATAAAAAAGCCGTGGAAACAGGAAAAGTCATCATTGTCCCTCTCATCATATCAGCCACAGGCCTTACACCAATAACATTCACACCACACTTACAGTACAATTAGGACTCAACACAAACATACACAGAAACATTCAGAAATCAGTGATTTTGAAAACATGTAACATTGTCAGGTAATTCCTTAATACACAATGGTAGTAGCATTTCTGCTGACTTGGCTTGAGAGAAAGAAGAACTTTTTTGTGATAATCCATTACCAGAAAAGAATTTTCAAACGTCATTAAGGGCATCAAGGTCATTGCCGCCCCAGGACTAGTTGCCATCAACAATTTTTGGTAGAAAAAATCTTATAGCACCTACGAACAGTTAGCTATAATATATATAATTAATACCTGGTTGAACAAGGGACAAAAAATCCCCGAGTGTTTTATAGGGGGAGAACGATACTTGTTCCAAGAAGCGACGACTTGATCAACCCCAAAAGCTATAGACTTATCACGTGCTTAAACTTTTGTTACAAAATATTCGCTTGCATTACTTACAACTGATTATTCAGCGCGATTGAAACTGTTCTTCAAGACATCAGGAAATAGTCAAGGAAGAGTAGTGGAGGAAAAAAAAGAGTCTCAAGTGTGCAAGGAGAAACTTTGATTGGTAAAAGAAGTTTAGTCATGGCACGGATTGACTATTAAAAAGTGTTTGACACAACATGTCACGAACCGATCCTTCACCTGTTAGAAAGACTCGAAGTGGCGCCTCCTCTGATTAACTTCATAAAATGTCTAATGCCACTCTGAAAACCTAAATTGTTATTACATCAGGTACACAAAAGGTAGACACTGAGCTAGTGGCTTTTAGAAGAGGAGTTGTTTAAGGTGACTTATTAAGCCCATTTTTATTCTTTATCTTGTTTTCCCCTCTCTCAGTTGCTCTATGTTCAAACCGTGAGTATAACTGTGGTCCACTAGAAAATTGCAGACGTAAGATCACTAATCTATCTTAGGTGGATGACCTTAAACTTTATGCTGCTGCAGAATGAGACCTAAATGAACTAACCTGAATTAACCTGAACATCCAGAGAACATGCCGTTCTCTGATGGGAACATTCTATAACATTTAGATGCCGAGGAAACGTGTACAACTATCTAGGTATTGCACAGCATCACATACAAATTATTGCAATTATTAAAACAGAACTTCGCAGCAAGTCTAGGAAACGACAAACAGCTGGTTGTCAGAACCTACAGGACGTAATAAAGTTGCTGCTCTTAATATGCTGGCTGTACCTGTATTTTCTTTTCCTTGAAAGTAGTGAAGAGGGAAGAGGTGCGAGATTTGGATGTTAGCACACGAAAAATGACGCTCATGAATATAAGTCTACATCCACGATCCTCTGTTTCTCTATTATCCCTTTCACGACATGTTTATTTTTTTATGGGTCTAGCACACGTGCTGCAGGAAAATCCTTAAAGCGCTCCAAAAGCGGCACGTGTGCGAAAAAAGCGATTCATGTTGTTCTTGAATCGCTGTAAATCGTACTCGGTGGGAAACACGCATGCACCGCTCTAGGAGGAATTAAGTGGGCTACATCCTTTGAACACTTTCCATGAAAATACTTGTAGAACAGACTCAAGTCGCAAACCGATCTTCGATGTTCCAACGACTCAAGGCCGCCGGTCAGTTCCGAGGCTCCAATCAGACGGATAGATCTTCTCTGAACAGAATCCAACAAATGCAGTGTATGTTTGGTAGCGGAGCCCCAAACGTGGGAGCAGTATTCCATAGTTGGACGAATTTGAGCTTTGTAAAAACTTAACAGTTGTTGTGGAGTGTAAAGCTTTCTGGTTCATGTTAATGCCAGGACATATTTGCTCCCAAACTAACGCCCAACAAATTGAGTGGCGATGCTAGGGGAATGGAGTGCCCCGACATAACTATGTCGGGTTCAGCAACGTTAGCTTTTTTAGAAATAACTGTCGCCTGAGTTTTTCTAGCGTTAAATTCCAGTTGGTTACTATCACTCCAAGATAGAATTTCTTCCAGGTCCTTGTTAAGCTGAATGACCTCCCGCTGTCTGCGGATATTCGCCTGAGTAGCCGATGTCCGAGCATTCAAAGTGAAAGAAGAGATAAGCGTACTGTCATCTGCAAAGCTGTAGAATGGATTTCCGGTCTTTTCCAGCAGATCGTTAAGGTAAATTAGAAAGAGAGTAGGAGACAGTATGGAGCCTTGGGGCACACCGGCGTTGATAGTGAAGGTGTTAGAAAGAAATCCGTCGACCACCACTCGTAAAGAACGCTCTCTGAAGAAACATGAAAGCCACATACAGAACTTTTCAGATATACCATAAGAGCGTAGCTTAGCCGTGCCAAACACGGTCGAATGCCTTGGATATGTCAAAAGCAACCGCTCGAGATTCTCCAAAGTGTTCAATTGCGTTGTTCCAAACCTGTGTTACATAAATCAGAAGATCTCCTGTTGATCTATTTTTACGAAAGCCATATTGGTGATCGCTAATAATGTTGAATCCTTCAAGGTATGATGATTGATAACCTTGTCCATGACTTTCGATATTATTGAAAGCAGTGCGACTGGTCGGTAGTTATTTGGTAAGGTCTTCTTGCCTGCGGCTGACATCAAGGTGAAAAAGGACTTTAGAGCTTAGAGTATGCATAATCGAATTGTTGTACGCCTAGTGTGTAAGGTTGCAGAGTTCCAGTTTTCTTCTGAAATTAGTCTGCGACCACGAACACAAGAGAAGGGAAGCCTTTCTATTTAGGACTCCGAAAGGCATAACGAAACAACTTGGTCTGACAGTAAATTTCAGCAATGTCATCAAAGAACAAAATAATGAGATTAACATGCTACACTTAGAATCGCCTAGACTTAAGGCAGTAATTAAAATAGCAGAGCAATAACAATTTTATAGGTAGCACACAGAGAAACCTCAACATGGGGTGTTTTATAGGAACATCGATTTGCTGCAGCTATCGAAAAAACTAATATTCAGTTTTCTACAGTCGGCAAGTCTTTAGTCAGAGACCGAGGGATTTTTACTTGACAAAGATGGTGTGATCTATACCCTATTATGTCGTAGTCAATTCACTGAAGTAGCCAATATTAAGTAAGTATCCACGATAGAACCAGAATTCCTGAGACATCTACTTTCAGCGTGACCTATCAACGCAATATTATCTTACATTCATAGTCACAATACAACACTAAGTATCTTATAATACGATCGAGTCGATTATAGAAAGTGATAGGTGCCGCATTTACTAGAATTTTGCCTTTTTGACCACCTGACGTTTGCCAGCCAACAAAACTGATATACTACTACAACAGAGAGGATTTATATAATTGAGTTTTCAGCACCTGCTGAAACAATATAGCAATCAAAGAGGAGGAAAAACGGGAAAAGTTCAAAGATTTAAATTACAAACTTTGCGCTCTGTTTCACATTCAGCAACGATGGTGGTCCTAGCCATCGAAGTTTTTTGACAAATTAAGAACACGTTTCTGAACAACATAAAGAAGATAACGGTTTTGCAGTACCTCTGCTGATTGAAGATGCGGAGGGCAGCTATCCGTGGTTCTCTTAGATTGCTCAGACAGATGAATTTGGTCGGTGATCACTAAGCGAATGGACGTAAGGCGTAGTCATCATTTTTGGACCATACGGCGTGAAAACCTGAGTATGTCAGAGCCACAGAATTTATCGCTTCGGATTTTTTTTTAAGATAGTTTAAAATATTTCTTTGTACACCATATAGGTGGGTGTCTCTTGCCCATGTGACAGAACAAACCGATTATGTTTGGATGTTACACGCGACAGGGCCACATATAACTGTCCATGCGAAAAACATTGAACGCTAAGGTCTAAACCAGCTACGTTTAATGTTTGTTCCTAATCTTCATTAATCGTCATCGAGAAACACAAATTTTTTAGGAAACTGGAGCAGTTTAAATTGAAACAGTAAATTGGTTGATTAGCTCTACAACCTGTCAGAATTGTGCATTCAATCAAATAATTTTTAAGGGCCTTTATTTGTAATCTAGTGCGGTTACATCATTTTGGTGGATTTAAATTATGCAGCAATATTTTAGGAGCCCCTACTTTCAGAATCAGTTTGTGGGCGGCACGAATTCAGAAACACTCTAATAAAATCTAAACTATTATTTAAATGTTACAATTTAAAAACAGTTTTTGTTTTCGTTAAATGCACAAAAGAAATAACGCATTTAATTTGATACAGATTTACATTTTTTTTTATTATAACAATGTAGGGCCAGCCGACCCCTCATTGTTATAATAAGGACTTTTTGGTCTAGTTTAGCCTACCCTTAGTCATCATCACCATCATCCATAATAATAAGGACTTTTTGGTTTACCTACTTCTACCTTTCGCAGTTCTCTACTCATATAATTCCTTTTTCAACATCTTTTTAACAAAAAAAAACACATAAGGACTTTTTGGTCAGACCACTAATCTACTCTCATATAAGGCCTTTCTCAACCACTTTTTAATAGAAAACAACCCATATTAGGCCTTTTTGACAAACTTTCTAACAAAAGCACCTCATATTAGACCTTTTACACCAATTTTTTATGAAAAAAACAACCCCACTAACTTCACGAAGACCTTTTTCACATCTACGCACGCACACGTCAACCATCTTCTAATGCCTTTTTAACAATATTTTTATCAAAAAACAACCACCAACCCATTTCTAATGCCTGTTATCAAAGAAAAAAACTTCTAAGTTCATTAATGCTTGGGCACGTCTAACCTACTCCCATTACACATTAAAAATAACTAAGAAAATTCTAACAAAAAATCCCATCGTCATAATAAACACCTTTTAACCGAGTCTAGCACACCTCTTATCAGCAAAATAAGGACCTTTTGGACAACCAATCCCTCTTCGCTATTTTCACTAACGGCCGTTTGACCTAGAAACAACACCACACACACATACCTCGACGACGATGAACATCTTCAGCCGAAAAAATATTACTTACTATAGTTTCCGTCATGTTTCCAGTCCCTCTTTGAGCTAACAAATTCCAACATAAGTTTTTGATAATCCCTATGTTCTTGCCATCTAATCTAATCTGTTTCAGTTTATCGTACTTCACGTTAGCAAATGCCTTCTCGTAATCTATGAAACACGCAAAGATATTTCTATGCTGATCGAGACAGTTACCAGTCAGCCCCTGAATTGAAAATAAAGCAACCCTTGGTCCCACCCCATTTTTAAAGCCAAACTGGCTCTTGGTTCTCATCAATTTTTTTCCATAGAGTGTAGGATACGTAGAAACACTTTCAGTGAATGACAGATAAGGCTTATCAAACGGTACTCGTTACATTTTTTTAAGCATTCTAAATTCGGTTGAACAAAGTGAGTAGAAGATTCATATTTTCATTATCTAGTAATTTCAAGATTTCAACATTTAAATCATCGGGACAATGTTTAGTTTCTTTCAATGCTTCAACTAATTCTTCTTTAATTACTTTGGATCTATCTATCTACTAAGTTGGGAATGTGGAATCTTTGGCACAATGATACTACTCAGTATATATCACCACTACACCAAACACTTTATTTTTGCACTCGACGCGCGTTTCGCTAACCATGTTAGCTTCATCAGGAGCGATGATTGACTCATCATCGCTCCTGATGAAGCTAACATGGTTAGCGAAACGCGCGTCGAGTGCAAAAATAAAGTGTTTGGTGTAGTGATGATATATACTGAGTTCTATCCATCTAGCTGATCTGTTGACTGCCGATCATCACAAAAGCTCTCTAATATGTATGTTTTGGCGGAGTTTGGAGGTATGCATCATCTCTTTGATCTTCTTATGGAGATGTAAACTATCATAATTTCGTTCTAGTGTTTCTATGTCATTACGCTGTTTACTAATCCATTTCTCTTTAGCAATTTTAATTTTCCTTTTGATGATTTTATAGATTTTATTATCTTCCTCTTTGCCTTTTTGTAATTTTCTTTCTTCCATTAATTATAGGATTTCGTTGGTCACGCAGCCTTTTCTCTAATACCTAGTTGCTTTCCGCAAGATCTCTAATGTGATGTCTTTAGCCGTATCTCTTAATTTTATCCATATTTCCCCAGTTTCCACATTGCCTGTGTGTTATTTCATACTTTTAATTTGTTATTAAATTGTATAGAAAGCTGAATTTCCTTGTGGTTGTCTTTAAGAGCATCGCGGTTTACTTTATTCATTACAGTACGGTCGTTGGTCTTTTCCAATCTAATTTTTAGTGTTGCCATCAATGGGTTGTGATCAGTTTCAATGTCTGTTCCAGGATATGTTTTTAACTGACTTTATGACATTTTGGAATCTGCAACTAATCCAGAAGAAATCGATTTGGTTCCTTATAATTTTTTCTGGTCCATTTTGTGAATATTGTCAAGTATACAATGTCCTCGGAGGCAGTTTGAACTACGTATTAGTTACTACTAATGATTTGTCTTGACAAAACTGGAGGAGTCGGTCGCCTCTCTCATTTCTATCTCCAAATTCATATCTTCCTATTAGATCTTTCCTTTCCTAAAATCGCTCATTATAATATTTACGTCCCTCTTCTTTATATATATATATATATATATATATATATATATATATATATATATATATA
Organism: Pachyrhynchus sulphureomaculatus; assembly: GCA_019049505.1. Taxonomy (NCBI): domain Eukaryota; kingdom Metazoa; phylum Arthropoda; class Insecta; order Coleoptera; family Curculionidae; genus Pachyrhynchus; species Pachyrhynchus sulphureomaculatus. Next base: position 77,680,749 of record CM032446.1, read on the forward strand.
TATCTGTATATACACAGTCGCCTTGTCTAAGACAAGGCGACCCAATATCCCCAAAACTGTTCACGTTGACTTTAAAACACATGTTCAAATCGTTAAAGTGTAAAAATAAAGGAATACTCACAGGCGGTGAACGATTAAATTACTTATGGTTCGCAGATGATGTCACTCTGATCACCATAACAAAAGAAGGATTACAAGAAATGCTGATGGAACTAAATAACAAGTCTCGAGAAATATATCTAAAAATAAACTTCACCAAAACCAAATATTTGAACAACGAAACTGAAGATAACAGCCAGGAACTATTAATAGAAGGTGAGCGAATAGAAAGGATACAGATATTTATATATTTAGGTTAAAAAATCGAGATATCAAAAAATAATTTAACACGGCTAACTTGGATAGAAGAGTCTCGTTTGCTTGGTTTGCGTTCTAAAAGTTACAATCCACATTTAAATTAGATATCCCAAATACATTAAAAGCCAGAGTGTTTGATCAACATGTTCTCTCGGTGAGATTAATATATGGCACTGAAACGTGAGCTTTAAATAAAATTATAACCCAATGGAGAGGAGAAAGCTAAATATTAGATCGTATTTCTAACATCGAGATACGAAGAAGATCAAAAGCGACAAATGTAATACAAAGAATATGTATATGATGAATGATAACAGATGGACACGCCGTATGATTGAACGGAAACCTAAAGAACATAAAGATGCAGAGGTAGACCACAGACAAGAAGGACGGACGACATAAAAAGTTTAGAGAGACACGACTAGATGCAAAACGCAAACAATAGGGCTCCTTGGAGACAACTTGGGGAGGTTTACATTCGACTATGGATGGAATAAGCTAATGATGATATATATATGTATATATATATATATATATATATATATATATATATATATATATATATATAAATATATTTAAATATATATATATATATATATATATATATATATATATATATATATATATATATATATATATATATATATATGTGCTGAAAGTTTTTGGTCTAGCTACTTAAAACACATTTTTTATGCAAAATTCGACTTTATTCATCAACATAACCTCCTTCAAGAGCAATACAATCAATTTAACGCTTTTTTGACATTTCTATACCCTTCTTGAAGAAAGATTTGTCTTTGCCTTCAAAATAGGCCTCAGTTTCAGCGATAATTTTTTTAACTGGAGCCAAATCTCTGTCCCGCTAGCATTTTTTTGAGGTCTGCGAATAGATAATAGTCGCTTGGGGCCAAATCTGGTGGATGAGGATGCAGTTCGAATTTCAATTCATGCAATTTTTTACCATCGTAACCACTGACTTGTCACACGGTGCATTGTCTTGATGAAAGAGCACTTTTTTCTTGTTCATTTTGGGCCGTTTTTTCGCGATTTCTGCCTTCAAACGCATCAAAAATTTTATACAATATTCACTATTGATCGTTTTTTTTCCTTCCCGGCGTAGTCGATAAAAATTACAGCGGCCAAAACCTTCCCAGCCGACTGTTGTGTCTTTGGTCGCTTCGGGCGGCTTTCACCGGCTGCTGTCCACTCAGTTGACTGTCGATCTAATTCCAGTGTGTAGTGGTGGAGCCATGTTTCATCCACTGTCACATATCGCACGAAAAAAATCCTTTTTTTATTGCCAGAATCATCAACACGTTGTTGTTTTTGGTTCACTGAGCTCAAAGGCGGTACCCATTTCGAACAGAGCTTTCTCATGCCCAAATATTCATGCAAAATATGACCAATACGTTATTTTGATATCTTTAGAGTGTCAGCTGTATCACGCAATTTCACTTTCGGTCATCCAAAACAATTTTGGTGATTATTTTGATGTTTTCCGGTGTAACCACCTTATTTGGGAGTCTAGAGCGTTCAGCATCAGTTGTGTCTGTACGACAACGTTTAAATTCAGCATACCAGTAAATGATGGGTGATTTTCCAGGGGCAGAGTCCCTGTAACTCTTATCAAGCCATTGCTTTGCTTGATCGGTATTCTTTTCAATCAAAAACAGTGTTTAATCAACACACAAAATTCGATTTTTTTCATTGTTTTGAAAATATTAAAAGTAACGTCACTAAAACTACTGTAACTTGTAAACTAATCGTCAAAATGTTATGAAATTTTGACACGTATTGTTTGAAGGTTGGTAATTCCTAAAAATTATATGAATTTTTTGAAAAGGGCGACATCCATGTCTCAGACCAAAAACTATATATATATATATATATATATATATATATATATATATATATATATATATATATATATATATATATATATATATATATATACACATAAAACCAACCTAAACATCGAGAAGGCAATATGTGTATATATAATTTGTGTAATTTATTTTTAAGCCATGGTCATGTATAGTTGGAGAAATAATAAAAAGATCATACATCTAGGGTAACCAATTTTTTAAGGTATTGTAACTGACTGACTGTTTAATATGAATATCGTCAGTAACCGCTAAAGAAATCCACATATAATTGAAAAATAAAGTCAAAAGTATACAGAATAAATAATAATAAATTGTAACATTCATTTTTTCCTAGATTTTAAGACCATGCAATGTTACTGATTTTTCCATTTCAAATTGTACTTATTTTCATTTTTGTATCGAACGGTATATTAAACAGAAGTTCCAAGACGTTCGGTATATACGGTGTTGTGCGGGTTGCCGACCGAATCTATCGAATTCATAGTGCGCCGGGATTGGTGAAATGTTTGTATCCGGTTTTGGTTCCGGCGTCGCGATATAGCAGGCAAAAGTCGCACGGTTTATTTAAGGCTCCGCAGAGCTCGAATCGAGGCTGTTTTCCATCTAGCCGCAGCCGGGCTATTTACCATCTAGCCGACAGGCTAATTTTCATCAGAGTCGCCAAGTAGGCTTCCTTCGACTGAGCTACAAAAAAAAAGCTCAGAACAACCATCATGCGAGCTAAGTAAAAGTACCCGTTTCTTAACTAAAAGCCGTAGTGGGTTTTCAAAGTGTTAGCTAGAAAAAGTGTGAAATCGGTCGAATGCCATCAAAGCAGGAATAAGAACAGTAAGTTACCCAAACTTCCTTCAATAGACTTATTCCAGAGTAGTGCCTTAACAACAATTTAAAACAGACTAAAAAGTGAAGTGTAAAGCACTATTTTTCGTCTTCGGGGGTTATCATAGTTCAGGATTTAAATGTAATAACTACTAGTTAGGCTAGAATTTTTTTTGTAGAACTGCAAAGGTTGGAACTTTTTATTCTAAAAAAACATGAATAAATTCTCTTTTTTTGTTGATTAAAGCTAGTGTCTCACTGAATACCTATCCTACTTTTCAGGACAAGAACGGCTGTACCAAACTGATTTTTTATTTTACCAACAATACATTCTTTCAGTATTTTTCCATTTTTTTAGCTGAAGTTAGATCCTTTCTATTTTAAAATGGATGGTGCCCAAAATTTGTACAGCTAAAGTTTTTAAAAACAGAAATTAATTCCAAAAAGACGTAAGAAAATTATCTCTTACCCATATCTCTCTACCAAGGAAAACTGAGCTAGTGTGTGTTTAATTTCTTTAGTTCTTTTAAAATCAGGGTTCACTCAATTCAGTATCAGAAATTAAAGCGGGTAAGTTTCAAATGATACAAAATTGCGCTCAAGCGTGGGACAAACAACTTCTCACAGGGTACAAAAAAAGATGCCTCAAACTGAGGACAGTTGAACAGGCTACAAAATAGCGCTGTCAACGCGGGGCTTTTGGAATTTTATTTTTTTAAAAAAGGGTTCAGTGTACTAGCTTTCGAACAAAATAAAAGCTCTAACTTTGCAGATATTTTTATTTCATAATATTTATTAAACGAAACTACACTATAGCAGTAAGACAAAAGCAGGAAATTTGTAGAATTTTTTATTTCAATTTATCCGATGTTGGTATAGATATTTGAATTTTGTTGTTGACTCTAAGATAAGAGATCCCTGCTTTTTTTCTTAAAAGCTAGCTTTATAGTTCAGATTAGTAGATGTGTTGGTCGACTTTAATTTTGCACTGTTTATTTTGCGGTTAACCGAACAAAAAAACTGTTTTTTTCTCACCGATGTTTTGCATGAATATTAAAAATACTTAGCTGATACGAAACGATATTTGGAGATTTTTTTTTGTTGAGAAATTCTTAACATATTTGGTAAAAGAATTTTAATACAAGGCGATACTTAGGAATTTTTTTTGAAATTGTTGAAGATTTTTTTTAAATGATTGGTAAAGAAGTTTACATATTTTAGTTGTTTTTACATGATTTTATTTAGACTATTGGGAGCACAGGAGAAATATTTTTACGATTTTTTAAACAATTCTTTTAAATTTTATTCATTTATCATGGAAGCCTTCAATTTTAAAGTCAATCACTTACTGGAAAATGAATTAGACTATGAACTGAAAATCCGTCGTACTTTCTCAGAACGTCCGGTCGCGGATAAAAGAAAGATTCTAACGAGGATCTTAAGTAAAGAAATACTCCAATAAATCAGATTGGACTAGATAGTTACAAAAAGTTTCTGATTTTTTTTAAAAGTCTAATAAAAATTCTCCTTCTCAAGTTAAAACTCCTGCTTCTCCAAATGGTCACATATCTCCTTTATTCGTGCATAAATATTTAGCTAATAGACCGCATATAAAGATAGATCTATTAGGTGCCCATTTCTCGGCTTTATTTGACTCTGGTGCAAATGCCTCCGTTGTAGGTCAGAATGGTATTAAGATTTTAAGTCGTTTAAGTATAAAAATATGCCATGTCAAAAATAGAAGTGTTACCACTGCAGATGGCAGCCGTCTAAAAGTTTTAGGTACGGTTGAGTTGCCGCTAGTCTGCAATGGTCATTGTTTAGTAATCTCTGCTCTAGTAGTACCTTCTCTATCACATACTTTGGTTTTAGGATGTGATTTTGCACAAAAATTCGGAATTCTAGTAAATTTTAAAAATAATTCGTGGTATCCACAGTCCCTAGAAGTCAACTCTCAAACAAGTTTTAAAGATTGTTATTCAGAAAGTTCTTTAGAAAACCTTTTCTCGCGTCTATGTACCCTAGATGATCTCTCGCGGACGGAACGCTTAAAAGGCAGAAAAGTAATAAGCTCTTTCAATGAAATAAGTAGTAAAGATAGGTTAGGCCGAACGAATAAAATCACCATGTCTATAGATACGGCTGATGCCAGTCCTGTAAAGACAAGGCCCTTCGCCATGTCTCCGAACATGTCAAAAGTATTAAATAAGGAGTTAGACGAAATGTTGAAACTCGGAGTGACATCGTCTATGCTTTGACGGAAGAAAGCTCAACGAGGTCAGCAAATGTGATAACTATCCATTACCGAACATCGACAGAATTTTGTAAGGAGTTAGACGAAATGTTGAAACTCGGAGTGATATCGTCTATGCTTTAACGGTAGAAAGCTCAACGAGGTCAGCAAATTTGATAACTATCCATTACCGAACATCGACAGAATTTTGACATCACTCAGGAATGCTAAGTATGTATCTTCGATAGATCTTAGGAAGGCTTTCTGGCAAATTCCTTTAGACAAATCCTCTAAGGAAAAGACCGCTTTTGCAGTAGTAGGCCGAGGTCTATTTCAGTTCGTCACTATGCCGTTTGGTCTTAAGAACGCTGCTCAAACTCAGCAACGTTTAGTAGACGCTATATTTGGTCCGAAATATGAGCCACATATTTTTACCTATCTCGAAGATATTTTAGTAACATCGGAAGACTTCGAATCGCATATTCGCTTACTTAAGGAAGTAAAAGATAAATTGAAAGAGGCCGGACTGACGATAAATTTGAGCAAATGTGATTTTTTCAAAACTTCTCTAAAGTTTTTAGGCTATATATTGTAGGCTCAAATTCCTTGCGTACCGATCCGAATAAAGTAGCAAGCATGGTTAATTATGCGAGACCTACTAATACTATGGAAGTTAAGCGATTAGTAGGAATGTGTTCAGGGCATAGCCATTTTATTGAGAATTTTTCTACCTTGTTGTCGCCTATTAATGATCTTTTGAAAAGACGAAAGAAAGGACAATCGATAGATTGGACAAACGCAGCAGAAAGATCTTTTATAAAGATTAAAGAGCTATTGGTTTCAGCTCCCATTTTATCCCAACCAGATTTTTCCCAACAGTTTTATATTTCTAGTGATGCTTCTAATACCGGTTTAGGGGGCGTCCTAACACAGAAAATCAATGGTGAGGAAGGAGTGATAGCGTATGCCAGTAGAACTTTGTCAAAGGCTGAACGTAACTATTCGGTTGTTGAAAAAGAATGTTTAGCAGTACTCTTTAACATCGAAAAGTTTCGACCTTACATAGAAGGTGTTCCTTTCACGGTCATAACAGATCATTATAGTTTATTGTGGCTTAATTCAATTAAAAACCCTAGTGGCAAACTAGCGCGTTGGGCGATTAGGCTGAGACAACATACCTTTAATTTAATTCATAGAAAAAGGAGTCCACAATGTTATTCCTGACGCTTTGTCAAGAATCCCAGATCATACAGCGGATGAAAACAGTCTTAATGCAGAGATTGGCGTAAGAATTGATACAGTAGACATAGATCGTATAGATCCATGGTACGATAATTTACGGCAGCAAATTAAGGAATTTCCTCAAAATTTTCCGCAGTGGAAAGTGGAAAATGATTTCGTGTACAAGTTTATCCCAAACCAGTTGCCTTTAAAAGTTAATGTACCCAAGTGGAAAATACTAGTTCCTAAACCACAGAGAGAGGAAATTATAGACATGTGTCACACTCCTCCTACTTCTGGTCATTTTGGCTTTTATAAAACTCTTTACAGGGTTCAGGAACAGTAATATTGGCCAAAAATGAGTTTTGATATCTTAAAGTTTGTGAGGACTTGTGAAGTATGTGGAGCGCAGAAATCTCCAAATGCACTACCTATGGGACTGATGGGAAAAGAGAAAACGGTTAATTACCCTTTTCAAGTCATAGCAGCTGATCTAGTAGGTCCATTTCCACGTTCAAAACAAGGAAATAGATGACTTTTCGTAATTTCTTGCTGGTTAACAAAGTATACCGTGTTATTTCCTTTGAAAAGCTCTAAAGCCGAATGCTTTTTGAAAATTTTAGAAAACGATATTTTTCTAATCCACGGAGTTTCGTCGCTTTCGATATGCGATAACGGTACTCAGTTTACTTCTGAGTGTCTTAAGAGCTTAAGTGAGACATATAGTTTTAACATCCGTTTTAATCCCGTGTACACCGCAAGACACGAAGTAACGGGTTTACACCGTCTTTCTTAGTTTACGGCAGACAGATACCTCTATCTGGATCGTATTATAAAAATTTAGATTTGGATGTCAATGTTGACAGCGAAATAATTCCGGGTAACAGGGGTGCGTACGCCGAAAATTTAAAGGGTTTAAAAAGATATTTTCACCGACGTGCGTAGTAGGATACATAAGGCTTATGAACGGAACAGTAAGTCTTACAACCTTAGGAAAAGGGATTTTGCCTTTAATATAGGTGATCACGTTTGGCGAAAAAATAAAATTGTTTCCAGTGCAGCAGATAAATTCACATCTAAGTTGGTACCTAAGTATGTGCATTGCGTGATTAGAGAAAAGATTTCAGATTTAGTTTATGGTTTAGTTAATTTAGATGGGACTAAAATAGGACGATGGCATATTAAAGACTTAAAACCATTCAATGAACCTAACCCTAATGAAAGTTTGTCAGAAGAAGAATAATTTATATTTACATTATCTTAATTGCTTAAATTTTTTTTGATGTTGCTCTGTAGAGGTGACGACCTCGTTTTTTTTGACTGTTATAAAAGTTGAGCAGAGAATAGCTTACTTTTATTGTTTAATGCTAAGGTTTTGGGTATTGGCCATATCCCAAACTTAGGTTGATTGTGGGTGATGTTTAGCATCGACTCAGTTTTACGAGCTTGCGAAGGAGTCACACTCAGGATATATCATAAGACTGGTATGTCGGTGGTCGCGGGACTTGATTTGCTTATGACTCCAAATAATATCCAGTTCTTGACACTTGGAAGCGAAATTTTGATTAGAGGCAATCCAAGGTGATCTTGAGTTAGGACAAGCGCAAGATGTAGCTCGTGTAGTATGATGTTGAGTCAAAATTTTTATTATGAGCAATTTCAAAGTTTGTTACCCGAGTGGGTGTATTTTTATTACCTTAATGGTATATGTTGGGTGCAATTAAGAGTAAATTGATTTTGGTTTATCCTGTAAGTCTAAGACTTGGATTATTTTGGTTTAGATCTTCTTCTGAATTGACAAACTAAGGGTATTTTCTATTTTTTTCAGAGCCGTTTAAACGTTACCTTTGAGTCACAAATTTTTTTAAAATTTTTTTTGCATAGACTCATAGGCGTCTGATGAGTTTTTTCGGTTTACTATCAGATTGATAGGAAATTGAAGTTCTGCAGGAGAACTAAAGGCTGATCATTTACAGGAGATGAGAGCAGAGTAAGACAGTCGTTTCACAAAGAAATGATCAAAATCTGATACCGAGATGAGAACCTTGTCAAGAGAGGCTAAGCGCAGTGAAGGAAGATTCCTAACCGAATTTTTAGATTTCCAAGAGGTAATCTAGAAGTTTGGGCTGACAGAAAACGGTTTATGCCTGATACCTGTAGCAGTTTCTTCTAGAGGCTATTGTTTAGGGAGACGATTAACACCATGATCGAATATTTTAGCTGTCAACGATGTTTTCTTCTTGTTTCTGATTAAGCTGGAAAAGCTCTTGTCGTCTTCAAAAGTTTTGTTGCGTTGCCACCGAAAATTTTGAGAAATTTTTGCTTCAGGTAGCTTTTTAAGCTCATTTTCGTTTTTTTAAAATTTCGTTAGAAGCTTGGTTAAGTCAACCTTGTAAACCTTTAGGTTGTATCCCATGAGTTATCTGTTTTTTACAGGCTGTGATGCACCGGGTGCTAACAGATGCCGTTACGACGTTTGGCAGGGAGTTAGTCTTCCTGAGGAACAGACTGATTGGAAGGGTAGTCTATGGAGGGTGAACGTTTGACCTTTGGGACCTTTAGGGGTTTTGTTACCCAATGGTTATTTCTATTTGAACCAAAGGAGAGCCTAACTACTGTAGTCGACCTCAGCTCCAATTAGCCTATTAGTGGTGACAGGCTGTTGGCAGTAGTGTGTTTCGGAACACCCTATTGATTAAATTTTTTTTTTTGACTTATGGTGGTGTGGTAGACACCGTTTCAGTTTAGTGGATGCTATAATCTACTCCCTTTTGTTGGTGGACACCAGGGTCACCAATTCTGTATTTTATTGTCTCCACCATTCAGTATATCGTGGTGAGGTGTTTGTCTCCTGTTATGTGGGATGGATTGAATGTTTTTCGTTGTTGTTCTAGGGCGAGACCAGTACACGAGGTTTCTTCATGCAACTTGAGGAAGCGCAATGCTGGTTAAGTTTTATATCTCTGTGTAGCCACCCTGAAGAATGACGGAGGGCGTTTCTTCTGGCTCATGTTTCTAGGCAGATTCGTCACTTTGGTGCGATGTGCCGAAGATTTGATTAGCTTTTGCTAAGAGCTTTCACCAAGCTCAGTATGGAGTTATCATAACCAAGAGTTTGGGATTTGAACTCCTGTATGTATTTCTGTATATATTTCTGTATATATTTCAGTGTATGTTGGTTGCCTGAGGGCATGTGCTCAAAATGTGTGATTCTGAGTCGTTTTGTTTATGGACTCCTATGTTTAGGATTATGACTTTAGGGAGGTCCTATTTCGAGACTTGCTGTCTCATATAGTTATGTAGGGAATGTATCCTTGAATGTTAGTTGCGCGCGGACTAATCATTCTGTTCTTAGTGAACATTGCTTTTTGAAGCAGGATCATTCAGTTTGGTGAATTTTAGCTTTTATAGCTATTCACTGTGTTTAGGGTGAATTTTAGCTTTTATAGCTATTCACTGTGCCTATAGTGATATTGTTAGCTTTTATAGCTGCTCACTATGTTAAAGGCGGGATTGTTCTTTTAGAACGCAGACTTTGTGTAGTCGAGGACTACTTACAGAGTGTTTTCTTGGCGAGGAGCCGAGCTTTTTTCTGGCGATATACCAGAGTGTTTTGTTGGCGATAAGCTAACGTGTTTTCTGGCGATCAACCAGAGCGTTTTCCCTAGCGATTTTAGCATGTCTAGATGTCTTAGGACGTCGACGTTGCGCGATAGAGTGCGATTATTTTCCGAGTGCGACTAGTAGAGATACTAGATTTAGAATGTTCTCTTAGCGGTGAGCTAGAGAATGGATGGCGATTTTTCCCGAGCGTTTGTCTGGATATTTATCCAGATATTTATTTTTTTTTTTTGGCCTAGTGCTAAATGGTCTGACAAGACTTTTTCTTTTTAGTGTAAGTGTTTGCACTAGAATCATTTTTTTATTTTTTTCTTTATTTAAGAATTTTTATAAATTTCTTTTGCTGAAATAAAAAAATTTTCAGACAATCCTTAAAATATTTTAAGGGGGGTGTTCATATTTTGTTTCAGTTCCCTTTTTTTGATTTAGACAAGAGTCTAGACAAAGATATAATTTTTTGTTTTGGTAACAATAATAGAGCTGATTCTTTTATATAAGAAGACCGCGATTGTTATTTTGGAAAGGTATTTCCTATGTTCATGCAAGGATTTTTATTTACTTTTTGATGTACTCAACCTTAGTGCTTAATTAAGTTAAGTCTAGTTATAAGATTCTTGTGTACATGCAAAGATTTTTATTTAGTTTTCATTGTACTTAATATTAGTGCTTAATTGAATTAAGTCTAGTAGTAAGGTCCGAAGTTTGTAATTTTGTTTTAAGTTCTGTCCTTAGTATTAAGTGATAGTGTACCACTTTGTACCTTTTCATAAGTAGCCTAAGTTTAATAGACTAGTGTGGTCTATTTCTTTTTGGAAGGGGGTAAATGTAACATTCATTTTTTCCTAGATTTTAAGACCATGTAATGTTACTGATTTTTCCATTTCAAATTGTACTTATTTTCATTTTTGTATCGAACGGTATATTAAACAGAAGTTCCAAGACGTTCGGTATATACGGTGTTGTGCGGGTTGCCGACCGAATCTATCGAATTCATAGTGCGCCGGGATTGGTGAAATGTTTGTATCCGGTTTTGGTTCCGGCGTCGCGATATAGCAGGCAAAAGTCGCACGGTTTATTTAAGGCTCCGCAGAGCTCGAATCGAGGCTGTTTTCCATCTAGCCGCAGCCGGGCTATTTACCATCTAGCCGACAGGCTAATTTTCATCAGAGTCGCCAAGTAGGCTTCCTTCGACTGAGCTACAAAAAAAAAGCTCAGAACAACCATCATGCGAGCTAAGTAAAAGTACCCGTTTCTTAACTAAAAGCCGTAGTGGGTTTTCAAAGTGTTAGCTAGAAAAAGTGTGAAATCGGTCGAATGCCATCAAAGCAGGAATAAGAACAGTAAGTTACCCAAACTTCCTTCAATAGACTTATTCCAGAGTAGTGCCTTAACAACAATTTAAAACAGACTAAAAAGTGAAGTGTAAAGCACTATTTTTCGTCTTCGGGGGTTATCATAGTTCAGGATTTAAATGTAATAACTACTAGTTAGGCTAGAATTTTTTTTGTAGAACTGCAAAGGTTGGAACTTTTTATTCTAAAAAAACATGAATAAATTCTCTTTTTTTGTTGATTAAAGCTAGTGTCTCACTGAATACCTATCCTACTTTTCAGGACAAGAACGGCTGTACCAAACTGATTTTTTATTTTACCAACAATACATTCTTTCAGTATTTTTCCATTTTTTTAGCTGAAGTTAGATCCTTTCTATTTTAAAATGGATGGTGCCCAAAATTTGTACAGCTAAAGTTTTTTAAAAACAGAAATTAATTCCAAAAAGACGTAAGAAAATTATCTCTTACCCATATCTCTCTACCAAGGAAAACTGAGCTAGTGTGTGTTTAATTTCTTTAGTTCTTTTAAAATCAGGGTTCACTCAATTCAGTATCAGAAATTAAAGCGGGTAAGTTTCAAATGATACAAAATTGCGCTCAAGCGTGGGACAAACAACTTCTCACAGGGTACAAAAAAAGATGCCTCAAACTGAGGACAGTTTAACAGGCTACAAAATCAAGAACAGCCCTTTGAGGAACATCTTTTATCGCTAGTAGAGGATTTGAAATATCGACTATATAATCATTTAGAATTCTCGTAGTCTGATTTGTGTATGTTACACAATTAAAAAAACCGTTTAAAAGTTTTTAAGCTACGCCAATATATTTACGTTTAGTTATATCTAATAGTTATCTAACATATCACATTTAGTTTGCAAAGCAAAGTTGCTGCATTCATATAAAATTTGCCACAAAACATGTTTGATGATGAAATATTGGTAGGTTCAGGATTTAAATTTTATGTGAAGAAAAGATATAGGCAAAAAATTACTTACATTTCGAAAACTGAGCGATTGAGAAAAGCTATTTAAGATCTCTTTTAATGTTTTAAACTATTTGGGTAATCTGTGTTAATGCATAAATTTAACATTCGTATAGTTTTACTAATGGTGTCAAAAGAATCTGTTTTAATTTTTAGTAGGATATTTACAATATCAAAGTTTTAAAATTAGACATGTCTTTATTTATATTGGGTTATTTATGTGGAAAAAAACAAGATTTAAACTTGGAGGAACGTTTCTACAGAATCTATAAAGTCACTATTGGAATCCTGTTCAGTAGAATATTCAACAACTTATTTAAAGTCTTTTAAACGGGCACTCTTTGTTTTTCAAATAATTCCAGAATACACTAGAGTCATATAATTAAAAATATGTTTAATATAATTTTTATTTTTTTAATTGTTTTTTAAATTGTTTTTAATATTCATGTAATAATTTCAAGATATTGCGATTTCTATTTAAATTATGTTAATTCCTTTACGGTGGAAGTAATCCGGAGATTGTCTTTTGTGTTTTTAATCATTTGAAATGGCAGAATTTTCAAAATTGTTTGTAATTTCGATTTCTTTTCAGTTAATACTTTGTAAATTTTGAATAAATTACTCAAAATTAATTATCATGAAAGCTTCTAAAATATTTTAGTCGACCAGGAATTTAATTCCTTTAATCCTTATATTAACATAAACAAGGACCGTCTAACATGGCGGACTGACATTTAGTAAACAGAGTTGTATTAGAGTTGTGGAAGAAACAAGAAAATATTATTTTCTTTCTATGTATAAATAAAAAATATTATGTAAACATTAAATAACTGATATACTTGTTAGAAGTTTCCATTTATATATCGAAACTAGTCAGGAAATAAATAACATTTCCTAACTGATAATTAAATAGTAAACTATTAACTGATAATATGAAACAGAAAGTTGAATGACGCAGGTGCCTAATGTTGTCAAATTTATAAAAGAATTTGTATAGAATACGATTTGTGAAATTTGCTTCTGCCTATCCTGTAAGAAATACACTGGTTAAACAAAATTTTAAAAAAGTAAAACTCAAGTGGAAGATGAATTAATTTATTAAGGTTACTTTTTCCATATATGCTTGTAGAAAAATACAGAAAATAGATACAGTTATAGAATGTAGGTGTAACTTATGTCTTAATTCTCAATGTAAACATAAATTTAAACTAAGAAACTCTATTATCTGAAAAAAAAAAAATAGTAATTTATTAATTAATAATAAATAATTATTAATAATAATAAAAGTTCTTTTACTTTAAAGTTAGAGGTTTGTAGAAACAAAACTTAAAAGATTCTCCTTTTGTATATTGAGGTAAGTCAATATATAAATCGAAAATATATATATATATATATATATATATATATATATATATATATATATATATATATATATATATATATATATATAATATATATATATATGCTAGCTATAGCTAGCCCGATGGAGGATAGATCTACTTCAGAGTCGCGACCTTGACGACGTGAGCCTTGATTCCCTCCCAATACCTTCTCCCATGGAGAAATCATGTTCATGTTCGACCTTCGTTCTCCACTAATCACCTATCTATCCCCATCCTCATATCCTGATATGATGTAGGTCAGCAGTATCCATTATTACTGGCCTGAAGCGATGAGGCCGTATCCTCCTAACCGGTTCAGACCAGGTGTCTATGGGCGTGAGGAACATATTTCCAAAATGGCTGTGGAATTGCGATGTAGAAGGAACCGGGAGCTCACTATGTTATAACATTTCATCAGCACTGCCATGATGATTGGCAGTCACCGCACTTCTGCTAAGAGGTTCGGACTGAGAAAGAGGATATACGTATATGCTCTCTAAAGACAGAAATTCCGAAAATAAAATAAAAATGGGACGCTAGTAATTAAAAGAAGGGAAAAGGGAATAGGGCCTCAACAAGACGGTTTTTTCAGTTATCTAACATTGTGTATTAAATAAAATTAGTAACATAAAACATAAGGCGGTCGAACATTGAAACTTTGTGTATAGAAAATTAGAATATTTCGGGTATGTGATGAGAAACAACACCAAATACCACCTGCTACAGCTAATAATCCAAGGAAAGATTGAAGGTAAATGTAGTCCCGGCAGAAGGAGAACAACCTTGCTGAAGAATTTACACCAGTGGTACGGATTAAGTACTACCTTACTTTTCAGAGCCGCTGCCGATAAACTGAGAATCATGCATATGTTTGCCAACGTTCGGGGAGGATAGGGCACATGAAGAAGAAGAAATAGACAAAAAAATCTTCTTGACGTTGAAGGAAATTATGCATAAATCCAAAAGTCGCCAAAAAAAATATAGAATTTGTCTCAATATCCAACAAATATGACATCTAAAAAAAGGATTTGCTTAATAGTGTATCGTTATTAAATACTTTCAAACACTTCAGCCAGGAAAACACGGCTGTACATAATAAACTTTTAAAAATATGAAAATTTGTTGATTGCTGCTTGAAAGTTCGCCGCCTGCATTATTAATATGTAAAACTAAACAAAGTTCGGGGCTTCATTCTTTAAAATTTCCCTTATTTTCTGATGGTAAAAGGCGCTATGTGAAATATTAGTAAAGTTCTAATCAACATATCAAACTTTTTCCTCCGAGGTTCAAGAAAATGTGCTGAAAAGTCATTGAGGGCTAACTTTTTCTAAAAAGTTTTAAAAGCTAATTTAATAATGAAAATTCTAAAAGATAGGTAATTTTCTAGAAGCTCAAAATGAAAAGTTTATCTTCGAGGAACTAAGTTACGTGTTTATTTTATTATATTTTGTGCTAATGGATGATTTTTTACTTTAGAGAAATTGAAATATTCCAATGGGTTATTCATCTAAAATAAAATTTTAAACAAAGTTATGAGTTTGTTTAAATTTCGTTGTTTGTTCGTTTTTTACATGCTTTCATATTTCGCGACTTGTGTTACTTATTTTGACTTAATATAAAATTTAAATAACTCAGAAAAATACCCTATTTATGCATCATGGTTGCGGTACTAACATTGGGCTATTAATTTCTATTTTGAAGTCGTTACTCTGTGATATTTTCTGAGTACGACCGCTGAACAGTAGCAGTTTAAACTTCTCTAAATTTGCTGGTTACCAGGATATTTCCAAAGTGGTTTTCATATACTCATTAATTTTTGCGGCCATTTCAACTGTATTTACTAGTTAAAAACATTTCATCTGCGTATCATGAGAAGAAAAATAACATTTGTCAATATATAAAATTTATAAAAGGACAATTTTCTTTTTTAAAGTGGGCTCAAATTTTAATAAATAAACCAGCTTTCATCAATTTTACTAAAAATACATAAATATTAACAGCTAAAGGAAGTCACTGGCCTACAATTCACTATTATAGAAATGTATTGTTGTCGGCTGTGTTGTATGTTCGACGACTTCATAAAAATATTACTTCTTGTGCTAACATGGTTTATTTTGACTGTTTGGACCAATAGCTTTATAAAAACTAAGTATCTCTTATGATTTATGTGGTCTAGGATTATATAACGATTGCGTATTTATATCAGTTTCTATACAAAATATTTTAAAAACTTTAAAAATATGTTAATATCGTCTAATTCATAAATATATGTAATGTTTTAAAACTAAAAATGACATGTTTTACCTAATTTCCATATAGACTGATAAATAATTTTTTATAAAAACAGTGTATATTCTCTCTGTTTTTACCAAGATCCTTATAAAACTTAATATTGCGTAGGATTTTTAAATCGAATACTCTAGGACAGTGTAAAAAATTCTATTTTGAGTAATTTCCGCATCAAATCTTTTATAAATTTTCAAAAATATATTAATATCGTCTAATTTGTCAACAGCATCTGCTAAAACATTGTAAAAATGTTGGAATCTTGTCTGATTTTCGAGTAGAAAGTACTAAAACTTTATAAAGTTGTTTATTTCTAGTAATTCATCTATAGAATATTTAAAAAATAACCGGTCAAGCGCAATTAGTGTTCCGTACGTTGATTGCTTTTAAAATGAAAAATTTTGTTACAGAGGTATAAAATGATCAGTGACTTCACAAAACACACACCAAATGAGTTTTCAACAAAGTTTGTTTCCAATCTTTACTAAAATCTGATGACCTTGAATTTTTTTTTTTTTTTATATACCAGGTAAATTATGAAAGGTAAGGCACTCGTGATAATTCTCGTTCAATCTACACCCCGTGGAGAATATTCTAGATTTTTTTCAAAATTTTTTGATAAGTACTTTTCGAGATAAGGCGGGGGGAGAGCGATTTTTCGCGATTTTTTAAAAATAATACAAAGAAAAGTGCGCGCAAGTATTACATTATATATATATTTTTTACTCGTGTTTTCCCAAGCTTTCATTTGACACCACACTCGATAATCTAGTAAAAATTTTTTTTTCACTTTCGATTTCATCCCCCAAAACTAACCCCTCAAGTCAAAATTTAACTCTCAAAACTACATGGCTCTGATGAGGCCATCAATTTCTATATTATTACCAAATTTTAACTTTCTACGTAAAATAGTTTCGGGAGAAAATCGGGTGTGACAGACAGACAGACAGGCAGATAGACACCGAAGTGATCTTATAAGTGTTCCGTACGGAACACTAAAAAACAGTAAAAAATGTTCTATAAATTTATCGAACAATGTATTTTACCAACTGCTGGAAAGGACCTATACTTCAACCTACAGAACCGACATAGTTATGTTATATCGGGACACTCAATTGCTTTAGCATGGTCACTCAACTTGATGGGTGTTAATTTGAGAGCAAATATGTGTTGACATGAACATTTTGCATGCAAAGGGCTTTTCAAAAGCTAAAAGTAATATTTACACCCCACAATAACTGTAATAGAATAATTCAGCTTAAATTCGGCCAATGATCAAATATTACTCCCATGTTTGGGGCCCTGCTTCCAAACATACTCTGCATTTGCTAGATTTTATTCAAAAGAACACCATTCACCTGATTGGAAATCTAGAATTTAAAAGCTACCCTAATTCCTTCGAACATAGAAAAAAGGTTGGTAACTTGAGTACTTCCATGGAACGTGTTTGAGCGACGTCCCCCTTTTGATGATTCTTTTTTGGAACGAATTATCCAGGATTGTATTTCTAGCTGAGTACAATTTTCAGTGAATTGCTTGTCTGCACACGCTTCGCTCCCATAGCCTTCTAGGGATTTCTTAATTTACACATAGTATTCTAGAATTTGGTTCATTATGATCTGTGAGTGGAATATGCTAGCACTTGGCTAAAATTTACCGAAAAAACGGGTTCATCAAATCAGAGCAATAAATATTTAATGAAGACAATTTTGTTACAAAAATGTTAACACTAAATGTACTTTATTAGTTCCTATTTCTTCTATAATATATATAAAATGCTATCTGTCTGTCTGTCTGTCTGTCCGTTAGTGCGCTTATCACTGGAGAACCACTTATCCGATTTACGTACTTTTTTTTTTAAAACATAAATATGTTCTCTGGCCAGGTTATAGGCTATATTTTATTACGATAGGTAGCATAAGGAATGAGCAGTGACGATAATAGTGAATGAAGTCGGAAAAAAGTTTGCCGCTAGCGCGTTCCCTTGCAATACACAGCCTAAACCTTTAAATATGGAACAATATTATGTAGCAGAGAATATCTATAATCTATAATATATATAAAATGCAATGTCTCTCTGTCTGTCTGTCTGTCCATTAGTGCGTTTATCACGCGAGACCCACTTATCCGATTTACGTGTCTTTTTTTAAATTCATACATATATTCTTTGGCCAGGTTATATAATAATAATAATAATAATCTATATCTATAATATATATAAAATGCAACGTCTCTCTATCTGTCTGTCTGTCCGTTAGTGCGCTTATCCCTCGAGAACCACTTATCTGATTTACGTCATTTTTTAAATTCATACATATATTCTCTGACCAGGTTATAGATATATATATTATTACATCTATAATATATATATATATATATATATATATATATATATATATATATATATATATATATATATATATATATATATATATATATATATATATATATATATATATATATAATGCAACGTATCTCTGTCTGTCCGTCTGTCTGTCTGTCCGTTAGTGCGCTTATTACTGGAAAACCACTTATCAGATTTACGTGCTTTTTTTTAAAAACATACATATGTTCTCTGGCCAGGTTATAGGATATATTTTTATTACGTTAGGTGACATAAGGAATAAGCAGTGACGATAATAGTGAATCAAATCGGGAAAAGTTTGCGGCTAGCGCGTTCTCTTGCAATACACTGCCTAAACCACTAAATATGGAACAATATCATATAGCAAAGGATATCTATAATATATATAAAATGCAAGGTCTCTCTGTCTGTTTGTCCGTTTGTGTGCTTATTACTGGGGAACCATTTATCCGATTTTCGCGCTTTTTTTAAACATATATATGTTCTCTGTCCAGGTTATAGGATATATCTTAATACGTTAGGTGACATAAGGAATAAGCAGTGACGATAATAGGGAATCAAGTCGGGAGAAATGTTTGCCGCTAGCACGTTCTTTTGCAATACACTGCCCAAAAGCATTAAATATGGAACAATATCATGTAGCAAAGAATATAATATATATATATAAAATTCAACGTCTCTCTGTCCGTTAGTGCGCTTATCACTCGAGAACCACTTATCTGATTTACGTGTTTTTTTTAATTTATAAATTTGTTCTCTAGCCAGGTTATCTATAATCTTCTATCTATAATATATATAAAATGCAACGTCTCTCTGTCTGCCTGTCTCTCTGCCTGTCTGTCTGTCTATCCGATAGTGCGCTTATCACTGAAGAACCACTTATCCAATTTACGTGCTTTTTTTTTAAAACATACATATGCTCTCTGGTCAGGTTATAGGATATATTTTATTGCGTTAGGTAACATAAAGAATAAGCAGTGACGATAATAGTAAATCAAGTCGGAAAAAAGGTTACCGTTAGCGCATTCTCTTGCAATACACTGCCTAAACCATTAAATATAGAACAATATCATGTTGCAAAGAATATAATATATATATAAAATGCAACGTCTCTCTGTCTGTCTGTCCGTTAGTGCGCATATCACTTGAGAACCACTTATCCGATTTACGTGTTTCTATAAATTTATACATATCTTCTATATAATTCGATATAAGCCTAGATAATGTGAGATAATGGGAGATAAGTATAAATAATGGGAGATAAGGAGTAATAATGGAAGATAAGGAGAAATAATGGGAGATAAGCAGAGATAAGTCTAGATAATGGGAGTTATGGTGAGATAATGGGAGATAAGAAGAAATAATGGGAGATAAGGAGAAATATTGCGAGATAAGTCGAGATAAGCCTAGATAATGGAAATTATGTAGAGATAAACGGAGATAAGGAGAAAAAATGGGAGATAAGGATAAATAATGGCAGATATTTTATTACGTTAGGTAACATAAGGAATAAGCAGTGACGATAATAGGGAATCAAGTCCACGCGAGCGGAGCCGCGGGCACGGCTAGTTTTACATATATGCGAAACATATACACAAACAATAGCTTAGGTATTAAATTAACTGCTCAAGGTTGTACATTTCCAGCATCAAAAAGTTTAGTGGCAAGTAAATTTTAATTTTTACTGCTGCATATAGAATTGAAACATATTTTGCTTTGCACTAATTACTTTTTATGAAAACGAAAAAGGCTTATAAAGATGAAAGGGAATGCTAAATAGCATTCTGGAACTTTTTTATGGGGTAAAAGTTTTTAATCTCTAATGTGGAACGCTAAACAATTTTAATTAATCAGACATGACCCTGGAATACTTATTAAGGATTTATCAATTATAAGTTGAGTAAAAAAAGGTTTAATACGTGAATGTTTTTAATCAAATAATTTTATCCAGATTTTTTTTCCGATAGAATTTCTGTAATTATTAATAATTATGTACGAAAATAAAAATAGTCTAGTGTACGTTTCAAAAGGGATACCAATAATATACAATGTACCACTTGGTATATGGGCTGACACTTTGAAAACATATGTGTTTTCTAACCTAAACACTTTTAAACTGAGCACAAGCCATTTCCAAGAGGTTCTCTATCCAAAATTTTGAATAGGGTGATATTTTTTCATTTATAAAGATAAACGCACTGCAGCACATGTGTGATAGCGATTCACATTGGTTTTGAATTGTTGCAGATTGTAATCCTTAGCAGCCCATATTTGTCAAATATTTCTGTAAACCTTTTCTTTTTTTAAGCAACAAGTATGCGAAGTTAGGTTCTTGAAAGAAAATGAATATATGATCATAATAGAGCAAGAGGGCGACCCGAGATTTTGACCTGTCGAATAACCGTCTGCCTAGTTGTTCATTCTATTGGGCGAGCCGCGCCTTCAACGTTGATTTTGCGACCCCCGTGCCCTGGAATGCCTAAAATGCTACAGTGGTCGTTTTTAGAGTTTCTGAACTCGAAAAACGACCGTTTTTAGCTGAGACAAGCGGGTCTAGCTTAGTTCTTCGGTATTGGCGGTGTCTGTCTTTTGCAGATTCCCTTTTATTTTATTAAGAACAAACCCAATTTATTGATTTTATATGGTTAAATGATAGTCCATTTTTGAATTGACGTTTTTTGGGCCCTAAAGCTGGGTCCGGTCTCGGTGGCGTCTGCCCTTTGGGGTGTGTGTGTGATTCAAGTTGTTAAATGTCAGTCCATTTTTGGATGTAGTATTTTGGTCCTTATCTGGGCATTCCAGGGTACAGGGGCCGCAAAATCAACGTTAAAGGCTAGGCAGACGATTAGCCGACAGGTCAAAATTTCGGGACGCTCCCTTGGTCTATAAGAGATACTGAAGAATACCATCGCTGTTAGTAAAAATGTTTTAAAGAAATTAATAACATATAAAAACTATATCAGCCGAACCTTGATATTCCTAAACATAACTTAACAAAAGTATTATTCGGACCAACCTTAGATAACAGTCCGTCATACAAAACTCGGTCAAATACGTTAGATATATCAAATGCTACTTCTCGAGACTTTTAATGGAGCTCAATAGCACTGTTTCAGATAAGTGGGATTTATTTAAGGGGATCTTTTCTTGATTCTTGTTCTTCCGTTAGAATCTGTGCCTCATGCTCGTGCATACATGCATACTGCTACACTCCACACCTCTCATCTTCTTTTAATTATACCGTTGTTAAACCGTTTGTTTTAATTTCTGTTTCCTCGTCTCTTCTGATTTTCAGGTCGTATTTTTTTTTTATGCGGATAGCATATGTTCTGCAGGGAAGTTCCTAAAGCGCTACAGGAGCGACACGTGTGCGGAAAAAGCGATTCACGTTGTTCTTGAATCACTGTAAATTGTACTCGGTGAGGAACACAGCCCTGGGCAAACCATTCCAAAGGGATGATGTTCTCCATATAAAAGACTGCTTGAAAAGCGTTGCACGAGGAGTAACAAGCTGAACCTCATACGGATGTGAAGTATCAGCGCGACGTGTATTTCTAACATACACTGCTCTGGAAGGAATTAAGCGGGTCACATCATCCGAACACTTTCCATGCAAATACTTGTAGAATAGGCTCAAGTCGCCAACCGTTCTTCGATGTTCCAGCGAATCAAGGCCGCCGGTCAGTTCCGGGTCTCCAATCAGACGAACAGCTCTTCTCTGAATAGAATCCAACAAACCCAGTGTATGTTTGGGAGCGGACCCAAAACATGGGGGCAGTATTCCATAGTTGGTCGAATTTGAGCTTTGTAAAGAATTGACAGTTGTCGTGGGGTGTAAAGCTTGCTGGTTCGAAATAATATTCCCAACTTTTGAGAAGCTCTCCTTGCTATGCCTGCAACATGCTCATGCTTGGACATATTTGCTCCCAAATTAACGGCCAACAAATTGAGTGACGATGTTAGAGGAATGGAGTGCCCCGCCATAACTATGTCGGGTTCTGCAACGTTAACTTTTTTAGAAAAAACTGCCGCCTGTAGCGTTAAATTCCACTTGCTTACTGTCACCCCAAGATAGAATTTCTTCTAGGTCTTTGTTAAGTTGAACAAGTTCCCGCTGTCTGTGGACACTCGCCTGAGCAGCCGATATCCGAGCGTTCAAAGGGAATGAAGAGATAAGCGTACTGTCATCTGCAAAGCTGGAGATTAGATTTCCGGTCTTTTCCAGCAGATCGTTAATGTAAATGAGAAAGAGAGTAGGAGACAGTATGGAACCTTGGGGCACACCGGCGTTGATAGTGAAGGTGTTAGAAAGAAATCCGTCGACCACCACTCGTAAAGAACGCTCTCTGATGAAACATGAGAGCCACAAACAGAACTTTTCAGACATACCAAATGCCGAAATTGCCATCCTGAGCGACTTTAATGTCCACAACATCAACTGGCTTAAATATTCAAATACTACCGATGAACAAGGTCGTGAAGCCGAATCATTTTCAATCAGTTGTGGCTTGACTCAGCTTATTGATGAACCAACACGGATCCCTGATCGAGACCGAGAGTTCGCCAGTCTTCTTGATCTGTTTTTAACCACCAATCCGGAGATTTACACGGTCAGCGTAAATCCGCCGTTAGGTTCTTCCGACAATAGGCTACTTTCGACATCGAGTATTCTACCAATCAGTGATAGAGAGGCGCCAAAACCGAGCAAGATTTGGCACTACAAATCTGCTAAATGGGAAGATCTCATGGAATATTTTCGAACTTTCCCTTGGTTGGACGTTTTTTTTTTTTTTTTTCGATCCGACGACCCATCTGACTGCGCCAGGGAGGTTTCCGATGTTATTTTGGCCGGTATGGAGGCTTACATCCCTTTTTCGAAGAAATGCCCTTCCAACGGCAAGCCTTGGTTTGACCTAAAATGAAAAGAAGCTGTTGCTTCTAAACATCTTGTATATCGACAGTGGCGTGAAGATCCTAACATCATAAATCGTAACATCTTTGTTTGTGCCAGGAACAGATGCAAAGAAATTATCGACGAAACCAAGGAGGTACACAATCAATGGATTAGAAACAAACTTCTCGCTTGTCCCGGCAATTCCAGGTCCTTCTGGTCAGTCGTAAGGCAGTTAGTCAAAATTTCACCAAATCCACCATACCACCACTCACACGGCCAGATAATTCTATTGCAACGACACCTGTTGAGAAAGCGAACTTGTTGGCTGAACTCTTTGGTTCACATTCTACTGTCGATTTCCAAGGAAAAACACCACCTACTATTCCCATAGTGCAGTCAAGGATGTCCGATATTGTCTTCAGACAGCGTATCATAAAACGTATTTTGATGAAGCTAGACACCAAAAAGCCTTCTGGCGCTGGCGGAATACCTGCCATAGTTCTCAAAACTGTGCAAGGGAGCTAACACCAGTTTTCTGTAGACTTTTCAACCTATCCTACAGAAAGGGAATATTTCCTTCCTGCTGGAAATGTGCTACAGTTCAGCCGATACCTAAAAAAGGCAAGAAGACCTTGCCAAATAACTACCAACCAATCGCACTACTCTCAATAATATCGAAAGTCATGGAAAAGGCTATCAATCAGCATCTTCTAAAATATCTTGAAGGATTCAACATTATTAGTGATCACCAATATGGCTTTCGTAAAAATAGATCAACAGGAGATCTTCTGACTTATGTAACACATGTTTGGAACAACGCAATTAAACACTTTGGAGAATCTCGAGCGGTTGCTCTTGACATATCCAAGGCATTTGACCGTGTTTGGCACGATGGGCTGTTGGCTAAGTTACGTTCTTATGGTACGTCTGAAAAGTTCTGTTTGTGGCTCTCATGTTTCCTCAGAGAGCGTTCTTTACGAGTGGCAGTCGACGGATTTCTTTCTAACACCTTCACTATCAACGCCGGTGTGCCCCAAGGTTCCATACTATCTCCTACTCTCTTCCTTATTTATATTAACGATCTGCTGGAAAAGACCGAGAATCCAATCTACAGCTTTGCAGATGACAGTACCCTTCTCTTCATTCACCTTGAATGCTCGGACATCGACTACTCAGACGAATATCCGCAGACAGCAGGAAGTCATTCAACTTAACAAAGACCTGGAAGAAATTCTATCTTGGGGTGACAGTAACCAAGTGGAATTTAACGCTACAAAAACCCAGGCGGCAGTTTTTTTCTGAAAAAGTTAACGTTGCAGAACCCGACATAATTATGTCGGGGCACTCCATCCCTCTAACATCGTCACTCAATCTGTTAGGCGTTAATTTGGGAGCAAATAGGTCCTGGCATGAACATGTTGCAGGCATAGCAAGGAGAGCTTCTCAAAAGTTGGGAATATTGTTTCGAACCAGAAAGCTTTACACTCCACAACAACTGTTAATTCTTTACAAAGCTCAAATTCGACCAACTATGGAATACTGCTCCCATGTTTGGAGCTCCGCTCCCAAACATACACTGCATTTGTTGGATTCTATCCAGAGAAGAGCTGTTCGTTTAACTGGACACCCGGAACTGACCGACGGCCTTGATTCGCTGGAACATCGAAGAACGGTTGGCGACTTGAGCCTATTCTACAAGTACTTTCATGGAAAGTGTTCGAAGGATGTGGCCCGCTCCCAGAGCGGTACATGTTAGGAGTACACGTCGCGCTAATACTTCACATTCGTATGAGGTTCAGCTTGTTACTCCTCGTACAACGCTTTTCAAGCAGTCTTTTATATGGAGAACATCATACCTTTGGAATAGTTTGCCCAGGATTATGTTTCCCATCGAGTACAATCTACAGCGATTCAAGAACAACGTGAATCGCTTTCTCCGCACACGTGTCGCTCCTGTAGCGCTGTAGGGACTTCCCTGTAACACGTGTGCTAGACCCATAAAAAAAAAAAAACGTAGCTTAGCCAACAGCCCATCGTGCCAAACACGGTCGAATGCCTTGGATATGTCAAGAGCAACCGCTCGAGATTCTCCAAAGTGTTTAATTGCGTTATTCCAAACATGTGTTACATAAGTCAGAAGATCTCCTGTTGATCTAATAATGTTGAATTCTTCAAGATATTTTAGAAGATGTTGATTGATAGCCTTTTCCATGACTTTCGATATTACTGAAAGCAGTGCGACAGGTCGGTAGTTATTTGGCAAGGTCTTCTTGCCTTTTTTAGATATCGGCTGAACTGTGGCACATTTCCAGCAGGAAGGAAATATTCCCTTTCTGTAGGATAGGTTGAAAAGTCTACAGAAAATTGGTCAGTTCCCTAGCACAGTTTTTGAGAACTATGGCAGGTATTCCGTCAGCGCCAGAAGCATTTTTTGGTGTCTAGCTTCGTTAAAATTCGTTTTATGAAGACAACATTGGGCATCGTTGACTGCACTATGGGAATGTTCGGTGGTGTTTTTTCTTGGCAATCGACAGTAGAATGTGAAGCACAGAGTTCAGCCAACAAGTTCGCTTTTTCAATAGCTGTCGTTGCAATAAAATTATCTGGCCGTGTGAGTGGTGGTATGGTGGATTTGGTGAAATTTTGGCTAACTGCCTTAGCGACTGAACAAAAGGACCTGGAATTGTTGGAACAAGCGAGAAGTTTGTTTCTAATTCGCTGATTGTGTGCCTCCTTGGTTTCGTCGATAATTTCTTTGCATCTGTTCCGGGCACGAAGAAAAGGGGTTACAATTTATGGTGTTAGGATTTTCACGCCATCGTCGGTAGGCAAGATGTTTAGAAGAAACAGCTTCTTTGCATTTTCGGTCAAACCAAGGCTTGCCGTTGGAAGAGCATTTCTTCGAAAAAGGAATGTAAGCTTCCATACCAGCCAAAATAACATTGGAAACCTCCATAGCGCAGTCAGATGGGTTGTCAGCACGAAAACAAACGTCTAAACAAGGAAAAGTTCGAAAATATTCCATGAGATCTTCCCATTTAGTAGATCTGTAGTGCCAAATCTTGCGCGGCTTAGGCTCCTCTCTGTCACTGATTGGTAGGATACTCGATGTCGAAAGCAGTTTATGGTAGGAGGAACCTAACGGCGGATTTACGGTGATCGTGTAAATCTCCGGATTGATGGTTAAAAACAGATCAAGAAGACTGGTGAACTCCCCATCTCGATCAGGGATTCGTGTTGGTTCGTCAATAAGCTGAGGTAAGCCACAGCTGATTGAGAATGATTCAGCTTCACGGCCTTGTTCGTCGGTAGGATTTGAATATTTAAGCAAGTTGATGTTGTGAAAATTAAAGTCGCCTAGGATGGCAATTTCGGTATTTGGATAGGTAATTTGTAAATCATTGATGTCCGAAAGAGAAGCGAAAAGTGTTCTAAAGTTTGCATCACTTGTTGGTCGATAGACGATACAGGTGAACCTTGTGGTTTTTTGAGTCATTATTTTTAACCACATAACATCAAAGTTTGGGGGCTCCCAGCCCCTTCACGTTGGCAGGAGAGGTCGCTTCTGACAAAAAGACAGATTACAAAGTTACGCCTAAATCGGGAATAGAAGTCGTACCCAGGATAAAGATCGTCTGTGTTGGTCGATGAACTGACCTTGGTTTCACAGAGCGAGTAGGTGAAGATTATTTGATTGTAGGTGTTGGTGCACTGAATTTATGTTCGTGTTTAAACCCTGTATGTTGCAAAAATCTATTTTAAAATTATGATTTCGGCATACCGACGCCCCCGAACCGGCACCCACCCGGAGATCCAAACGAGCATTGTCCGGCTCACCGCGCCCGAGCATTTGGGCCGGGGTCGCCGTTCCGCCTCTCACCTCTTTGCTGCAGGAGTGCGCAGGTTGATTAGTCTCCTCGCTCTTCCGCAGCTTTTTAAAACGGTGTCTGGCCGCGCCGCTGTAACGAACGCTGGGTTTAGGGCCTGTTGATGTCCCCGCGTTAGATGTCGCTTCGCCCTCCGGTTGTTCGCTACCCAGGGCAGCCACCCCCTGAATGATTTCAGCGACAGTTGTTATTTTATTTTTATTTTATTGTATATATAATGTGGTAGGTTTTGTGATTTTATTACAGCAACGCATGGCGTGTTCGTTGATTTCTATGGTGCAGATACAAGATACATAGATAGATTACCATAATCAAGTAGCTTACATGCGCATTGACCTCCGGGATACCGTTTCTTTACTTTAAGAAATTACCCGAGACTCCGGTAGGCCCTTTACCACATGAATCCAAAGGGTGGCGCCCAAGGTTTGACCATTAGATAACCGTCGAAAAGTCTACCGAACGACAAATAACCGATGCCACGTACGTTGAAGTGACTCAACAACACTACAAGGTCATAAAAAGTGTACAAACGTTTAAGATCAGTTTCTGAGATAAAATACCTTTTATACGGAATCTACAAAATACTTTGATTATATCATAGAAACAATTTAATATTTGGAAAAATAAGAAAATTAAATTTAAATAAAAAAGTTTTTAGTTTTCATATTTTTACACATGAGGGTCAAAAACAGTGCAGTTGCCTTCAAATTTTGTCTTAAATTCTACCTCGACAAAATTCCACACTCCCTCAAATTTAGTTGAACAATGAATGTAGGGCATTTATGGGTAGTTAGGATGTAGTGCGAACTGTAAATTTGCTATATGTAATGTTAGCTTCAAAAATAATTTAAATTAAAAAAAAATCTTAGCAATATATACGGTCTTATTATAGGTGTAACTCTTCTGGATTTCTTTTAGCATAACTTATTTGATCAGCCAACAATTATACCAATAAGCTCGGTAATCTATGGAAGTCTCCTGCTAAAGTTTGCTTATATCTTAAGAGTATTTTATATATTGGTTAATTAAACGTTATATTTAAAATATAGGATCAATAATTGGAACATTTGTATACAATGATGGAAGTCGAATCTGACCAGCATATCTCGGAGGTAGGTAGATATTGTCATTTAACAATTTATTTATCTTTCAAATACATGTCCTTACTCATAACTTTTGCTAAATTTTCCTTGTTTACTAAAGCAACTAAAACTGGTTCGTTCTTGCTCAGTTCGTTTAAGGAATCGCGGCTTTGGTTTAAATATCTCAACGAAATTATCTTTCTTGTTCAAATGGCAATTTTCGAATCGAAGCTTTAATACTGAAATTTTGATCTTCAACAGGAAAATTTTGAAATTCAGGATATTGGAAAACTTTTTTTTTTTTTAGGACTCATTCGATATCTCAATCCTGAAGAGTAAAGATCTTTAAAGATATCTTACGTATTTATACGTGAAACGCAGGACTATTCTGATTTGACACCCTCTAATTTTACTTTTGTTTTATATTAGTTAAAAAATCTATATATTAATATAATGAATAATATTTGTAATTTTCAGTTATGATTAAACGTAATAATGCTAACTATTTCTTTTCTTACCTCTCCACCTGCAAGTGTGCGTTCAGCAGAACTCCTCACCCGACAGTGTAGATATGCTGTAGCACCTAACTGTACTGTGACATTGGTTATTGTGTTATTGTCAAAGCCTACGGATGCTTCTGCTCGACTGTAATCTTCAAAATTTGGATGCCATAGCTGACGCCACTCCGAATATTTTTGATGTGTGTCTTTTCGACCTGAAAGGAAATTTAAATATGAGTAAAAGAGTGTTAAAAACTTAAATATATTTTAAAAGTGCACATAAACTGTTCTAGCAGGTATTACTGCTGACAAGTTAGAAATGTAGAATATTTAATTAATTGATTAATAATGTTTCAAATTAAAGGCTTTAAAGATTATTCGAATTTTTGAAGAAACAAAATTAACCACCTGCATCTAACCTGAACTAAATCTCTTTTTTTCAGTGAACTGGGAAATATTGTAAAAATATAGACTTTTTTGTTGCTTCGATCAATTCATTTTTTTGAATTTTATTACATACATGAGCACGTGGAAATTAAACAAGAACACATTAATGACAAGCACACACACATCATATATATATATATATATATATATATATATATATATATATATATATATATATATATATATATACATACATATATATATATATATATATATATATATATATATATATATATATATATATATATATATATATGTATATGTATATATATATATATATATATATATATATATATATATATATATATATATATATATATATATATATATACGTATAGTGTGTTCCAAAAAGTTTTATACAAATGGAGAAGTTTATCTTACTTACAAAAAATTTATTCTTGATAAAAAGTACTGCATCACATGAAAATCCATAATCAAGCATCAAAAGTGTAAAATATTTGATGACATACAGGGAAAATAAAAAATAATTATTTTTAATGAAGAGTAAAGTGTGTTTAAATTTAAAAACAGAGCAGCACGTTTAGATTTGTGTCCTTCCTATTTAAAAATTTAAAAAAAACTCCAGTAAATACGTCAGTAAGTGTCTGATTAATTATTGAATAAAGGAAAACGAAATTAATGAAAAACTAATTTTGTTTGTATCATATTTGATCACTTATTTATCTGCTTTGCAAGAATTACATCCATAATAAACTGGTGCTAATACCATTTTATTTTGAAACTGCAACATTACTTAATTACTAAGTACATAACATAACAACTAAACATATAGATTAATTATAACTTTATTGCAAAAGTACTTCAATGTATCCACCGTCCCTTTCTAAACAGATGATTGTTCTTCGAGAAAAATCTTTTATTAAATCTCTAATTACATCAGGATTTATAGCTTCACGTATTTTCCTAATGACTCTCTCAAGATGATCAACATCTTGAAATGGCCTTTTAACAAAAAAACCTTTTCTTGTGAGTGGCCCATAAAAAAAGTCTAGAGAGGTGACGTCCGGAGACCTTGGAGGCCTAGTAAACTGCACATACCTCCCTATTACTCTACCGTTAAATATGTGGAGGAGATAATCTCGAACATTTGTCGTAATCTGACATGATGCACCATCAAGTTGGTACCATATACATTGTCTTTCAATTATTGGTAGGCGATTAAGAAACTCAGGAAACTCATTATTTAAAAATTCTAGGTAACGTTCAGCATTCATATTATTTAGAAAAAAGAACGGTCCAACTATTTTATCTTTAAAAATTACACACCATACATTGGTTTTAAACGAGTATTGATCTCGAGTTTGAATATTGAAGTTAGAATTAACATCGCTACACCAGCGATAGTTTTGAGAACTTACTGTCTCATTAGACGTAAATGTCGCTTCGTCAGAAAAAAGTATTTGTCTTTCCATAAACCTGTTATCTTCCAACTCTCATTGAAACCAGGCACAAAATTCAAATCTTCGTTCAAAATTTGCTGCTGTTAAAGTATGGGTAAATTAGGGTTGCTATGGTTTAAATTTATTTGATATTAAAATTCTCACCACTGTAGTTTTACTAACATTCAGTAAAGCTGATCTTTTCTGAAGTGAATCTTTTGGCTTTTCTACTACCGACAGCATTACTTAATTTTGATTATCTTCATTTAAAACCCATGCCCGATGTTTCTTTTTAAATTTATTTTCAACACTTCCACAAATCTTGAATTTATTTAGTAGATATCCTACAGTTGTGAATGTATAATTTTATCAGGGTGTCTATTATTAAAGATTTCTGCTGCTTCTTTAAAAGTTTTATAATTATCTCCATCTATGGGAACAATTTCAATCTTATCTTTAACACTCAATTTTACTGGCATTTCAAATTATTACAAATACAGACTGACGTTAGCTTTGAAGTTTATTGACAGGTATTTCCAAAGATATGTTCATTTATTTCCAACCTAAAATTTGTAGTGATTTCTTTTTCTTTTATTCAATAAATAATCCAAAAATTACTGACTGTTTACTGGAGTTTTTTTTGAATTTTTAACTAGGAAGGGCACAAATTTAAACCTGAGCATAATTTTTTAGTTCCTATTAACATTTTCAATTAATATTTTGCTCTATATTTAAATTTAAACATACTTTACTCTTTACTACAAATCATTATTTTTTATTTTCCCTGTATATCATCAATTATTTTAACCGTTTGATGCTTGATTATGGATTTCCATGTGATGTAAAACTTTTTATCAGGAATAAAATTTTTTGTAATATATAAGATAAGCTTTTTCTCCATTTGTATCAAACTTTTTGGGACACACTGTATATATGAATAAACATTATTTTGCTCCCGCCACTTGCTAACATACACTCTCATACGATAATACTAACCCTCACGTGTTTTAAAGTGGGTACTTCGCAATCAGAGTTATAATCTTTTCCTATCTGGCGGTTTATCTAGGTAGCACCACAAGTACCAAAAACCAAGGAAAAAAACATTAGAGAAAAATAAAAAAATACTTTCAGGTTACTCATTTACTAAAATAAATGGTTTTAACAATAATCGAATTTCTAATTGTCAGTACTTACTCAAATATGACAGTTATTTCTTATTCTCATATTCATTATTATTGAAGGTACGAAAATCATTAAAGGTTTTTGATCAAAGGATAATACGTTTAAATGAAGGGTATTTTTGAAAAAAAAGCATGATCATATCAAATTTTGAAGAAAAGTCAGCAAGGAAAAGTTTTGCAAATATAGTTATAAAATGAAAGTTTCCCTAAAAACTTCTTTGTGACGAGTTTTCTTAAACTTCACTCAAAACACATCAAACTGGACATATACTTTTTATTAAATAAAGGTTTCTCAGATTTTTAAAGGCAAGATAATGGAGGAAAATTTTCTCTAAACCAATAAAAAAAATTGTAAGGCAAAAATAAATTCTTTGGTTCCATTCTTAAAAATATAATTTTTTACGTAGTGATGTTTTATTAAGGTGAGTCGTGGGATTTTTCGTGGTAAATTTTCCTGCGCAAAATTTTTTTTGCAGATGAAACTTTAAATAAACACGTTTGTTTTAGATCTACAAATGAAGTGACGTAATATTGAAATTAAGCACTAATATAGGAATTAATGGCCTCATCAGAGCCGTGTAGTAAAATAGAAAGTGAAAAAAAACATATATCAGGTCATCCAGTATGATGTGAAATGAAAGCTTGTTAAAATACGAATTTCAAAATATATGAAATGTAATACTTGCGCACACTTGTATTATTTTTAAAAAATTGCGAAAAATCGCTGTCCTCTCCCCTTATCTCGAAAAATACTAATCAAAAAATTTTGAAAAAATTCTGGAATATTCTTCACAGGGTGTAGATTGAACAAAAATTATTCGAGAGTATTATCTTTAATAATTTATCTGGTATATAAAAAAAAAAAAAATTTCAAGGTCATCAGTTTTTGAACTTTTTGAAAACTTGGGGTTTGTTTTGTAAAGCTATTGATTATTTTATACCTCCGTAACAAAAATTTTTATTTTAAAAGCAATAAATGTACGGAACACTAATTGCCTAAGTCCAACTTGCACTTGGCCGGTTATTATATCTCGAACTGTACCTGATATTTGTAAAATACCAGATAACTCGGCCGGTTATTATATCTCGAACTGTACCTGATATTTTGTAAAATACCAGATTGTTGAATTATTAATTTGAATTCTTTAATATTTAATGAAGTTATTTTATAGAACATGCTAAAGTACCCTGTATTTCATTTAAATTATGCCTAATATATGACTCGTATGCCTGAGCCGTGTCGTTCAGGGAAGCTTCATCACTAAAGACTACTGGAGTATAACAATAAAAAAGAAAAATAGTTATAATGGGCTGCTTTGATTTCTCGACCCAGCGTGATTATGGATCGTATGGAGCTTAAAATAAACCTTTTTAGTAATCCTTTCTTATTATTTGTTCAAGTCTTAAATAAATATTTATACTATGTAAAAAACATATATTTCTCATACCTTTCCCATCTACTCTTCAATATAAAATAAGCTCTT
Source organism: Pachyrhynchus sulphureomaculatus (assembly GCA_019049505.1). Taxonomy (NCBI): domain Eukaryota; kingdom Metazoa; phylum Arthropoda; class Insecta; order Coleoptera; family Curculionidae; genus Pachyrhynchus; species Pachyrhynchus sulphureomaculatus. Next base: position 77,714,109 of record CM032446.1, read on the forward strand.
ATCCAATCACTGAAAAGTCTTGTATAAATCATTTTACTTTATTACAACTTTATTTTCTATTTTGCAAATTTAATTTATGACATAATTGGTATGTAAAGTAATCCGGTAATTTCCTTTTTGGCATTTATCAGGTGAAAATTGCTTATCGTTTAATTTTCCGTAGCGGATAGGGTGAAATATCCAACACGAACCTTAACGTCGTCGATATTGAATTGGACAATATGTCTTACATTTGTATAGTCAAGGTATATATATATATATATATATATATATATATATATATATATATATATATATATATTTTATATATATGTATATATATATATATATATATATATATATATATATATATATATATATATATATATATATATTTATATATATATATATATATATATATATATATATATATATATATATATATATATATATATATATATATATATATATATATATATATATATATATATATATATATATTTATTTATTTATATATATATATATATATATATATATATATATATATATATATACATATATATATATATATATATATATATATATATATATATATATATATATATATATATATATATATATGTATATATTTATATATATATATATATATATATATATATATATATATATATATATATATATATATATATATATATATATATATATACATATATAGATATTTATTGTCCGTGAAAAATATTAAGAAAAGAAAAGATGTACATTGACTTGAGCGGATGAAAACCGTACTTTTTTCTCTTGCATAAAAAGTACGGATGTCCCCAGCTATGGACTACCCGGGCGGGATATATAAATCATCAAATAAGGATATTTTCACTCTCTTTCTCATAGCTCGTCAGCCAGGCAAGGTGAAGGGGCAAATCACAAAACCCAGTATAAGCAGGACATATTTTCATGACATACACCAAAAGTGTCAGTGTCAGATATCACAATTTTTGTTTGTAGCAAAATACTTTTCTGTTTCGTTGCTCTTGGATTTCTACGCCGGTTATAACGCTAGCATTATATTTTTGAATTAGTAACTAACTTTTAGTACTAACTAACTTTTAGGTATCTAAACATCTATTTCTATTTTTTCTGTTCCAATAATTAATTTCAGGTTAAAAGTAGTACAGTAAATATTTTTTCTTTATTAAGCTATAATGTGATCGGTAAGTAAAATAATAATTATATTTTGACATTTCACGAGTGAAAATTGTTTGTCGTTCACAGTTCCCACAGAAGTGGGCTCAAATATTTACTACGAGTCTTAACGATCGATATGCAAATTTAATTAGTAGATTTTATATTTCCTACAAAGGCCCAAGTTACCTTTATAACCATGTATTGCCCGATCCACTAATATAAATCAGGTACAAAAAAGACGTCTAGACTCCAAACTCTTGTTAGTTTAGGATTTAAACGTAATTCACAGTTACCATAGTGCTTGTTTTAAATAAAGCTTTACAGTGAAATTCTGGTTTAGACCTTACAGGCAGCGGAGTAGTAAGGTTTAAGAGACGGAAAATTCTATGGATACAAGTAGCTTTCATGTGAAAAAAAGCACGAAAGAAACAGCTGTTTCATCAATTGACAAACGGGGTGAGCCAATTAAACATCAGTGGTAACTCCTCACGAAGAGAACAAACATTTTTATAAAGTGACACCTTAAAAATACAATTTGAAAACTGATGAAAGAAGAGGGAGCAATTTTTCATTAGATAGAACCCATTTTAAGTAAGATTGAAAAATGTTTCACAACAAAACAACATTTTATATAATAAAACATTATAAGCCGCCCCCCAATACGAAAATGCAGTGTTTCTAAGATAGAGCTATTTTCTACATCTGTAAGAGAGGGCATATGAGCCCCTGACTCTCACTTGGCTATGCCACACCTTCCAGGATAACATAATATCAACTTGGCCTACTTGTGTTTATTTGGTTTTTGTACATTTTACTCAAATATTGAATCATGCCAATCTTAAAATAACGAAAAAGGAACTAATATGCAATCGGATTATTTGGAAAATTGTACCCATTTTGTTTACTATTTTATTGTGACCCAATTTGAACTTATAAATCCTGTATTCGACATTATCTAACCCTATCCTAATACTTTAAAAGATAGACAATAATATTTAATATAAGAGAAGAATACTTGTAAATACTAATAAACTAATAAGGGTAAATGAAATTGTATGAAGAACCCTTAAGTAAAATGAGATGTTCACATCAAAACAAATCACATATGTATTTTTCCTTCGACAAAATATACATAAGTAACATTAGAATGAATTTTAAAGGATACAAAGTACTTTGCGGTTGATATAATCGTAACGAAATTAAAAAACATGCACTAAGTTGATAACGAATTATATGCATTTGCATATTTTCATATGTATTTGCATATTTAGACCATTCTCACCGATTATTGCATATTTTACCCAAAATCTAGTAATGATGCATATTTTCCCTATATTTACAATATTTCTCGGTATTACTAGGCAATTGAATTGCTCAGGGTATTGTTATTGTCGCCGTCTGGAACCGATCTTATCGCCGGGACAATACCTGCAATAGTCTAAACATTGATAAGGTTATAGTGCCAAGGGAATACCCAAAATTACGACGGTATTTTATTCCTTTGTTTCTTGGACGGGATATTAAGTGATAAGTAGTTAGTTTCTAAGAATATTTGTTTGAGCGTGGATCAAATAAACAATTTTCTCGAAGACGAATTTTTATTTTGAAACAAGATATCAGTTTTAACATTATTGTTGACGCGCTTGCATCAGTGTAGTCTTTTTGCAATTTTTAGCGTGTTGTGTTAAAGTTTAACGTGTACCATGTTACCCGCAAAAAAAAAGTCTCTTCGTGGGTAGCTGATTATCCTGGAATATTTACATACGACGGAAATGTTTTATATTGTCGAGTTTGCGAGAAAAATGTTTCGTGCACAAAAAAGTTTCAAATTGACCAGCATGTCAGGACAAGTCTTCATTCGCAGGATTGCAAAGAAAAAGGCCCACGACAACAACTTATAACAGCAGCAAGTAGCAATGATTTCACTTCTGTAGGAGGACAAAAAAACCACTTTAGTATGGATTTATGTGAAGCATTGCTTGCAAGTAATATTCCTCTCCACAAACTTACATTCCTACATTTAAAGATTTTCTGCGAAAATATTGCTTGAATCAAAAAATACCAGACGAATCAACACTGCGTAAAAATTACATACCAGAAATTTACCAACATGTCCTGGAAGAAATACGTAATGAACTTAAGGATGACATTATTTGGATTTCAGCTGATGAAACTACCGACAGTTGGGGTCACTATATTGCGAATTTAATTGTGGGTGCATTAAGATTAGAGCCTTCTTCTTCCTATTTGGTGGCCTGCAAAGAACTTGACAAGACAAATCATTCTACGATCGCTAGACTTGCGAATGCGGGTATTAAAAAAAAAATTCCTGAATCTTTTGCAGATGAAAGAGGGTTTATATTTCTCTCGGATGCTGCTCCCTATATGATCAAGGCGGCCAAAGTCCTCCAAGTATTTTATTCAAATTTAATTCATGTGACGTGCTTTGCTTACGGAGTCCATCGACTCGCTCAAGAAGTACGATCCACGTTTGGAAATGTAAATAAACTGATTTCATCAGCAAAGAAAGTGTTTCTTAAGGCACTTGCTCGCAATAACTCCTATAAAGAAAAACTGCCAATGTGCCTTTACCTCCCGAACCAGTGGTAACTCGATGGGAAACCTGGATTGAAGCTGTACTATTTTATAATGAACATTTCGAGGCCATCAAAGGTATAGTAAATGATTTAACTAGTGCAGAGGCTATGGCAGTTCGTCAATCCAAGGAAGCATTTTAACGATTCTGATATTAAAAAAACATAACTTTGATTAGCACTCACTTTTCCCACATACCTGCGGGTATTAAAAAGCTTGAAACTCGAGGTTTGGCGTTGACCGAATCAATTCAGTTAATGAGTAAAATCCGTCAAATAAACTCTACATTGCCAGATGTATTCCCGTGTAGAGTTAAAGAAAAGTTTGAAAACATTTTCTGCAATAACCCAGGCTTTGAACCTTTGTGTCAAATTGATAATTTTATTAGTGGGATGGGTGAACTTTTGCCAGAAACAATAAGTGCTAACATAGCACCCAAATTCAAATACTGCCCAGTCACCTCAGTAGATGTGAAAGGGTCTTTTTCCACTTATAAAAATATTTTAAGTGATCGAAGACACAATCTTACTACCCAACATTTGGAACAATACCTTATTGTTTACGTGTACAAGAATACAAATGTTAAATAATTTTAAAAAATGTTAAATAATTGTTAATTAAATTTAAACATCGTCGATAAATTAATTAATTTTATGTTGATTTTGAAATAAAAAACTAAAAATTACTATTTTATTATTATTTAATATTGCATATTTTGACCCTTTTCAAGCATATTTTAAGCATTTTTCATGCATATTTGCATGCATATTTCAAGATTTTTATGTTGCATATAATCTGGTCTCTATTAATAACATTTAGAATAATACCTTGCCGCCCACCTGGGGTAATATTTATACAATTTTCTTGTTAAGAGGAAACATTTTAAGTAAGATTAGAATACAGAGACGTGAAGCTGACAAAATTAATCAGAAAAATAAATTGAAGCAAATTATAACCAGAATAGGGCAAGGAGCAAGCCTGAGTTCAAGGAATTTCAAAAATTATTGTATCGTATAATGAGCATTTAAATAATTTAGAATATACCTGATGTCCTATATAACAAAGTATATTGTTTTATTTCTAATCACGTTTTAAAATAGTTAACATATAAGATACTAACTACAGAACTTTATGCCGATGTAACTCCTAAATTATTCTGTGTATATGTACATATTTTCCACAAAATATATATTACCTATACAAAACAAAATAGATACTATTATAAACTTTTATTGGTTGAACGTGAATTTGCATAATTTTACATAACTTTGGAATAACTTACCAGAAACTATTTAGTAGATTGCTTTTTAATACAGCATAACAGTTTATTGAACGAGATGCATAAGATAAACGTGACGTCAGTTACAATGGATCGATGTAGAACCAGGCTTTTGTTAGATGTAATATGGTAATTATTTCCAAAAACTATGTTACTAATAGGGTTTACAGGTTGTTTTTAAAAGTTGTGCGCTAACTATTTTACGTCTTTTCTCTTAAACTGGTTAAACTTCCTAAATCCTATAATTGCTCGGTACCAATTAAATATTAATTGGCAAAGAGTTTTCATTACTTAACTTATGATTACTGCTTTTTAGTAATTTCTTTTATAATATTGACACAGAATAATTCATTTTTTCCTTAACACTACTATTCGTGAAACTGAATAGCTATTATAAAAACTGGAAAAAAGGACTTGCGCTATTAGTATTCCGTATGGTGATTGCTTTTAAAATAAAATAAAATCCTTACCTAGGCTAAGTTAATTACGTTCCTAACATACATCTTAAGATCCAGTACGTATTTTCACCTTTTTTCTTAGTCAACAATGTATAACATTTATAAGGTCTTAGCTACCTAATAGCCAATAAATCAATCTAGCTTAATCTAGAATTTAGCAATAAAAGAGTAAAATAAATATTTACTACCTAAATATTTGTTTAATTATAAACAAATAAAATAAAATTATTTTGCAACAACGCGTAACTCCATATCAGTAATGTACTGAAAATTATTTTAAAAACACGTCCACCATATTAGCAAGGCACTTAGATTTTTTTTAAGCCAGATAAATTATTAACCCTAATGCAATTTTTATCAGTACTTTCCGAGATAAGGCGGCGGGACAGCGTTCTTTGGGCCAGTTTTTAAAAGTAATACAAAGAAAAGTTTGAGTAAGTATTTCATCATATATATTTTTGAACTCGTATTTTCACAAGCATTCATTTGACATCCCACTCGACGAGCTGGTAACAATTTTTTTTCACTAACTCCCTTAAGTCAAAAGACTTTCAAAATTAGCTGGGTCTGATTGGACCATCAATTTCTATATTTTTACCAAATTTCAACTTTATATATCAAATAATGTCGGAGAAAATCGGGTGTGACAGACAGACAGACCAACACCAACGCGGTCCCCTAATTGTTCCGTATGGACTACTGATATTTATTTTGTATAATTTGTCTTTTTTTGACCACTAACATGGATAAAACTAAAAATAACACAGGAACTGTCTATTTATCAAACGTAAATAAATATAAAATTTATCGCCAGGATAATATCTGTTAAAGTTTTACCTTTTTGTGTATACTAGCCTAGGGCATTAACAAGGATGATTGATTGAGAATAATTTAGCAGAAAAGAAGTTTAACGAATTCTTATAAAAAATTTAAGAAAAGATTATATGTTTCATTACACTTGTTGAGTTACCTTGATAACTCTATAAAAGATATCTTCTTTTACTTCTAATAAATAATATATTATTTAATAAACCTGCAATGGACCTACGCTGAAACAGAAATGTGTGGCATTAGTAGATTGGTAAAGAAAACTAATGTAAATGTAGCAAACATTTTCTCTTGTATAATATTATATAATAATAAATATAAATAATAAATTTCTCAAAATAACCCAAAAATTCGCGCAGCGTTGGGTTCCAGATCAATTTACGGTGAATATCAGATTCTCTCTCGCAAGATTCAAACTAACTGAAAACTAAACAAAATGGCGCAAGAAAAATGTAATAGGAATGGGCCGGTATATTGAAGTATTTTTTTTATATTAATTTTAGCAAAAAATATTATATATACCATATATATATATATATATATATATATATATATATATATATATATATATATATATATATATATATATATATATGCTTACTATTAAGGAAATTTCTCTTCTAAATTTTAAGTAGTACTCATATATTAATCTTTTGTATATTTTCCCTTACTTTAGTGTCATTTATTTTAAATTTTTCATATTACTGAAAAAGTGATGTGATGGTTGTTCAAAGAGCTTTACAAAGTTTAAAATGTTGTTATCCATTTGATATAAAAATTTTTTGTCTGATTATTGAAATATATTAATAACAGGTTAATCTTATGCATATCAATGCATTTACTTTCATACAAGCCCAAAAGTGAGCAATGGTCAGTGCATTGTAATTGGTAAATTAGCTGTAGAGCTCTCTAAAGGTCTCAGGCGTTATTATAACTGTATGCATTTAATTACGGCCACTTTCTGCTGTAATCTTTTCGCCTTTTTAGAGTGTGAATAAATGAAATATTAAATAAAGAAGTCGTAGCATTTTTAAAGAATTTTTTACCAGCCATCACTCATAACGTTTTTGATACATATGATACATACTTTTTTTAATGAAAAAAATTTCTAAATTTCTTTTCAGTTTAACAGATCTGTTAATTAGGATTACAGAGTGAACAAAAAGGTTTTAAAGTTCTTAGTAACCGTAGTTTAATTCTAATATCAAGCATTCGAAGCCAAAAACATAAGTTTATTAATTTAATATTTCAGTTAGATGAAAATCATACTTGGAAATTAATACAATTCTTAAAATCTAAAAATTACACCGTAAACTTTTTATCCCAGCTGACACGTCTCGGCCATTTTGAAATAATCATTACAGATAATCATAGATTTTTTCAAAATGGCCGAGCACGTGTCACCTAGGAAAAAAAAGTTTACGGTATAACTTTTAGGTTTTAGGAATTCTATTAATTCTCAAGTATGATTTTCATCTAATTGAAAAATTAAATTAATAATTTTTGGTGTAGTAAAATAAGTTCGGCGTTTATTATTGTTTTAAAGTCATGTGTCAACAACTCCTTTCCCTCAACTGCGTAGACCGTTTTCTCCTTGGACAGAGAGCCAACTGTGATTATTCAGTCCTGAAAATGATGTACGATTTGGCATCTAAAGCTCGATATTTGAATAAAACTACAGTTATTAAGAACTTTAAGACCTTTTTGTTCAATCTGTAATCCTACGGGCTATCCCTAAGTTAGAAAACCCTCTTGGTTGTTATCAGTAAACCTTTTTATTGACCTATATATATATATATATATATATATATATATATATATATATATATATATATATAAATATGTATATATTATGTATATATATATATATATATATATATATATATATATATATATATACATATATATATATATATATATATATATATATATATATATATATATATATATATATATATACATATATAAATATATATATATATATATATATATATATATATATATATATATATATATATATATATATATATATATATAAATGCTGCACTGGTTACACTTACCATTTTTCTGTCAAGTAATTTATAGTCTGTAATATGTTTTACCAAGAGTACCAACAGCATCTGTTATAGAACTTTTTAAAGTAAAAAAAAACTGGCCATGTGCAAGCCGTACTTGCGCAATTAGTGTTCTATGCCACGATTGCTATTACAATAAAGAATTTTGTTACCCTAATTGAGTTTTCAACAAAGTTTGTTTCTGATCTTTGTTGAAAGCTGATGACCTTGAAATTTTTGTTTTCTTATATTCCAGATAAATTCTAATTTAATATCACCGTGTGGAGAATATTCTTGAATTTTTTCAAAATTTTTTGGTTAATACTTTTCGAAATTAAGGAAGCCAGCGATTTTTTGCAAATTTTTTAAAATAATACAAAGAAAAGAGTACCCAAGTATTACATCATGTATATTTTTGAACTTGTGTATTTATAAGTTTTCATTTGACACCCCACTCGATGACCTGGTACAATTATTTTTTTTTACTTTCAATTTCACCCCTCCCAACCAACCCCTTAAGTCAAAATTTAACTTTCAAAACTACACGGCTTAAATGGGGCCATCAGCTCCTAGGAATAATTGTGCTCAATTTTAACTTTCTATGTCAAATAATTTCGACGAAAATCGGGTGTGACTTACGGACAGGCAGACGGACAGACAGAGGACGAGACACCGAAGTGGTCTTATAGGTGTTTCCGTACGGAACACTAAAAATAGTAAATGTTGGTTTTCCTTTAGTTTTCATAATAGTAGAAGCACCTTGAAAGTGCAAAATTATTTTTAATTCTTCTTTTTTGCAGCATGCTTTCGTTTAGATATTGTCTCAGTTCAAATATGGCTGTATATTCTAGGACATATATCTAAGCTGAAGATAGTTTTGTGTCTTCCATAAAGTCTTGTACATGTATTGTAATAAGGATTCCCTAAATATTTCTTTTTTCCTATTCAAAAATACCATTTTCATAGTAATACTCAGTTTTAGTCTACTACTATCAAAATTTCTTAACACCAAAAAATTCCATTGCCAAATTACTTTATTGTTTAAACGTGGATAGTCAAATTCGGTTAGAGAAAAGAGTTTTTTTTTCCTTGTTTTGCCCAATAATATTAAATAAATATACATGTCGTCTTTTCTAGAATTAAGAGCTCTATAAAATTAAAAAATAATATACACAATATACCATCTAAAAAATATAAAGTTTGCTTCATATGTCAAAACTCGACATTTTTGTTTAATAACGCCACACAAACGAGAATTTGGCGGGACTGATAATTAATCCTGCCAAATTCTATTGCTTGTCTTCATTGGCAATGTTAATCCCACCAATGCTTTTTTTTTCAATGCTATAAAATGGTGTTTTTTCTCAATCACAAACGTTCATAAGTATTGGTGTCTTTAGAGTCCTTTCAGACGATCCACTCTAAGGCGTCACTGATTTCCATCACACAGTCGTTAGCAATCATTATCTTATTTAAAACCCCAATTTTTAGAACGAATATTTGGAGATTAGCGATAGTGTCCGCTACTATGGCAAATGACTGTTGCGTAGAGTCATCTGATGTCGCTTCCGGTTGCGTTCATTTTGTGGCGTGTGCCATTCCACAAGGAGCACATTTTTGGTGCACGCAATTAGTTTGTGGCATAGAATTTTACACATTGGTCAGGCTATGAGATAACGACATGTCTAATCTAACGTAGTCAAACAAGTTTACTTTATATGCCTATAATTAAGTCATTAATGTAATATAATTGTATGTAGAGTACAGCATAAAATATAATAATAAATTCTCAGTATTTGTATCTATATATGAGCATTTCTGTTATTGTGCATTTGTAGATAAGGGCCTACATAGTAACTAAAGGATAAATTGGAATTACTTGTTTTCTGGGTTTTTAAACTGCGACCATCAGTACCACAGATTATCAATTTATTTCGAGGGGCTATAACGTGTAGATACAAATATAAACATCTAAATAAGATTAATAAGTGGTCAGCAACAATTATATTCATTGAACGGTTCATCAAGGCTGTAAATTGTTAATAAATAATTAAGTGAGCCAAAAATGGCCGAATATCAAGTCTGCAGAAGGGCTAAAACCAATATGCATGTAATTGTCTATTGTATTTGCCATACACTAAGTTAGTAAGTAAACCTATTATTGTACTGATTTATGAATAACAAAGAAATATTTGACTTTGACTTTTTGCGACCATCAGAATGCGCAACTAAAATTATTATAGAATAGGAAAAGTGACAACCGCTATAACAACACAAGAAAAGAGGATTATTGGAAATATTGTCAAAAGTAATGGTAATGCTATGAATATATCTCAAACTTTTTAGTAAATACACGATGAGTTCACAGACCAGGGCGTATTAGACACTCCGAAGGCTAATTAGTTGAGTGTGTGATTTTATTCCATGGATATTAGAAATTAAACAGAAAAGTGAGAGAGCACTGATAGCTATAATAACAAACAGAAAGAGGATTATCGCAATGTGGTGGGTGTGCGTGTGTGTCTCTCGAATATTAAATTTCCATATAAAGTCCTTACCTTCATTCATTTAGAATACATTATAAAATCGAAAAAAATTATTATTAAAAATACCGTGTGAAAACTGTCATTTTCTGGGATGTCACGTTTTTAACTATAAGCGAAAAAGTTTCCAGATTGACAGTCATTTGCATAAATACATCCACTTTGCCAATTCATGTCATTTAATTTATTCCCCCATTTTACTTCATGCAGAAAATATAAAACGTGACTTTTTGTAAAAGTTAAAATACCGCAAGTAAATTAGAATTTTTAATTAAAAAAATCGTTTTTTACATTTTACCCTCAGCTTTTAGATCTATTTCTTTTGCAAATAACATCGATGCATATTGGCCTCGGAACAACCTAATTTTGTTATATTATTATATTTTGAAGATGAAAATGACTGAAAAATTAAAGTTGCAGTTATTAAGTTGATTATAGTTCCGGCTGATTGTGTTTAGTCTCTAGAGTTCGATCGCCGACAGGGCAGTATAACTATTTATTTAAGTATTTTGGCTTGGCATTAATATACTTCATGCTGCTAGCTAGCTTAAAAAGTTACCATTGTTGTGACAAGGTATGCTTTTGTTGGGATGCTACTCGAATCGGAAAATCTGACGAAGACACGGTCCTCCCTAACCTGGATGGAAACTGCCGACGGCATATTATTGTAGTTGGGAGAATTTGAACCGAAGAGCTGACGAGGTAGATAACGTAGAAAGATAGTGTTTTTGTAATTCTTGAATAAGATGTAGGTCTGAAGTTAGACTGGAAGTATTGAGAGCCATTACCAACGAACACACTTAACCTCAATGCCACAAAACGTTAATAGCGAACTGGTTCTAGTTAAGTGGCCAGCGAAAAGTAGTAAACATGACCGCAAAGCGCGGTCTAATAGAGTACCATCTCCAGATTATAAGGTTTGGACTTCACGTTAAGCTGTAAAATCCGTGTACTTGACGTTATCTTGACGTTAAAATTATTCAAAAGGATCTCTCTGGTATGCTTACTTAACTATAAGCTTCCGCACCCATACTCCTACTCCCATTAAGTTTATTTTATAAACGCTGATTAATACTATTTGGCACGAAATGTCAGTGTCATAAATGATGCGAATAGAATGCAACTGGGAATAAGAAACTGTACCAATAGCCATTGAAAGTTAAAATCATGTCAAAAATATTGATTATTTACCTGCTGTATTTTTTATTTACACTTTTTATTAATACTTTATATTGCCATTCTGATAATTCTCTTCTGTCCCATTTTAAACTAATCTCAATGTATACATATATGATATGATATGATCATTTCAACATAGGAACATCCCTAAGCGTTCAAAAGCATATACAGCTATCTAAGCCATCTTACATACATTCCTTCGCTTCTTAAATTTCAGGTGAAATTTTGCAGACATTTCGACAAGATCTCACTACATATTTTTAATGTCGACCGCTAACGATGCTGTCGAGTGTTTTATCCTCCTTCTATGTGCCTTTTCTGTTGAGGTTTGGCGACCACTATGGCAAATTCGTCTCCATTCGGTGCTATATGTACCAGGATGCTCCCATCGGTGTTCGTCCAGTCTCTTATGTTTCTTAGCCATCATTTCTTCTTTCTATTCAAACCTCGTCGTTCGACCATTTTTCCTCCCAGTATGAGTTGGAGTTGTTCGTATTCTACGTGACGCTTCATGTGTCCAAGGTAGGCTATTTTTCTCATCTTAATTGTCTGGACTAGTCATTGTAGAGCATTCATCTTGCTTAGAACTTCTGCATTGGCTGTTTTGTTAGTCTAGTTGATTCTTAGCATTCGTCTGTATAGCCACATTTCGAACGCCTGGAGCTTTTTTATGTCCTCCTGTTTAAGGGTCCATGCTTCACACCTGTAGAGTAGTAGTGGCCAGATGTAGCACTTAAAAGTTCGTAATCTTGTATGGATGGATAATTTCGGGTGATACAAGAACTTTTGCATGTTGATGAAACCCGCTGTGGCTATCTCAATGCGCCTCCTAATCTCTGTTGAATAATCTAACTAGGTGTTGACTTCTCTACCTAGGTATTTTTTTTATGGGTCTATCACCCGTCCTCCAGGGAACTCCCTAAAGCGCTACAGGAGCGACACGTGTGCGGAAAAAGCGATTTACGTTGTTCTTGAATCGCTGTAAATTTTACTCGGTGGGAAACACAGCCCTGGGAAAATTATCCCAAAGGGATTATGTTCTCCATACAAGGAGTAACAAGCTGAACCTCATACGGATGTGAAGCATTAGCTTGACGTGTATTTCTAACAGGCACCGCTCTGGGATGAATTGAGCGAGCTACATCCTTCGAACATTTTCCATGAAAATACTTGTAGAATAGGCTCAAGTCGCCAACCGTTCTTCGATGTTCAAGCGAATAAAGGCCACCGGTCAGTTTCGGGTCTCCAATCAGACGAACAGCTCTTTTCTGAATAGAATCCAACAAACGCAGTGTATGTTTGGAAGCGGAATCCCAAATATGGGAGCAGTATTCCATAGTTGGTCGAATTTGAGCTTTGTAAAGAATTGACAGTTGTTGTGGAGTGTAAAGCTTTCTGGTTCGAAATAATATTCCCAACTCCTTGCTATGCCTGCGACATGTTCAAGCCACGATAAATATTTGCTCCCAAATTAACGCCCAACAAATTGAGTGACGACGTTAGAGGAATGGAGGGCAACGTTAACTTTTTTAGAAAAAACTGCCGCCTGGGTTTTTGTAGCGTTAACTTCCACTTAGTTACTGACATCCCAAGATAGAATTTCTTCCAGGTCTTTGTTAAGTTGAACGACTTCCCGTTGTCTGCGGATATTCGTCTGAGTAGCCGATGTCCGAGCATTTAAATGAATGAAGAGATAAGCGTACTGTAATCTGCAAAGCTGGGTTTCTGGTCTTTTCAAGCAGATCGTTAATGTAAAATGAGAAAGAGAGTAGGACCTTGGGGTACACCAGAGTTGATAGTGAAGGTTTTAGAAAGAAATTCATCGACTGCCACTCGTAAAAAAACGCTCTCTGAGGAAACATGAGAGCCACAAACAGAACTTTTCAGACATACTATAAGAGCGTAACTTAGCCAATAGTCCATCGTGCCAAAGACGGTCGAATGCCTTGGATATTGTTCCAAACATGTGTTACATAAGTCAGAAGATCTCCTGTTGATCTGTGTTTTACGAAAGCCCTATTGGTGATCGCTAATAATGTTGAATCCTTCAAGGTATTTTAGAAGATGCTGATTGATAGCCTTTTCCATGACTTTTGATATTATTGAAAGCAGTGCGACTAGTCGGTAGTTATTTGGCAAGGTCTTCTTGCCTTTTTTAGGTATCGGCTGACTTGTGGCACATTTCCAGCAGGAAGGAAATATTCCCTTTCTGTAGGATAGGTTGAAACGTCTACAGAAAACTGGTGTTAGTTCCCTCACACAGTTTTTGAGAGCTATGGCAGGTATTTCGTCAGCGCCAGAAGCTTTTTTGGTGTCTAGCCTCATTAAAATACGTTTAATGATACGCTGTCTGTAGACAATATCGGTCATCCTTGACTGTACTATGGGAATAGTAGGTGGTGTTTTTCCTTGGAAATTGAGAGTAGAATGTGAAGCAAAGAGTCCAGCCAACAAGTTCGCTTTTTCAACAGGTGTCGTTGCAGTAGAATTATCTGGCCGTGTGAGTGATGGTATGGTGGATTTGGTGAAATTTTGACTAACTGCCTTAGCGACTGACCAAAAGGACCTGGAATTGTTGGGACAAGCGAGAAGTTTGTTTCTAATTCGTTGATTGTGTGCCTCCTTGGTTTGGTCGATAATTTTTTTGCATCTGTTCGGGTACGGACAAAGGTGTTGCAATTTATGATGTTAGGATTTACACACTATTGTCGGTAGGCAACATGTTTAGCTTCTTTAAATTTTCGGTCAAACCAAGGCTTGCCGTTTTAACGGGCATTTTTTCGAAAAAGAAATGTAAGCTTCGATACCAGCCAAAATAACATCGAAACTTCCCCGGCGCAGTCAGATGTGTCGTCAGATCGAAAACAAACGTCCAACCAAGGGAAGTTCGAAAATATTCCATAAAATCTTCCCATTTAGCAGATCTGTAGTGCCAAACCTTGCGCGGTTTAGGTATATGTAACTATAAACGTTTTGGATGATATCATCGTCGATGGCTATTTGAGCATTGTTCTGCGCATCTTCGTCTCTGCCAAAAACATCAGTTTTGGTTTTCGTGGAGTTTATTTCTGATCCCAACTTGATTCTGACAGAACATTTATTAGCGTTTATAAATCTTCCTCAGACTCTGCCAGAACCATGGCGTCATCTGCGTATCTTAGATTGTTGACTACACTTCCATTGATTTTGGCGATTTTTGAACATTCTTCTAACGATGACTTAATTATATATTCCGTATACACGTTAAAAAGGAGTGGAGATAAAAGGCATCCTTGATGGACTCCCCTTTTTATGTTGATATAACTTGTATTGCCATTTTCTGTGCGAACGCATCCTTTATGGTTCCAATATATGTTGTGAATAATTAATATATCTCGTCCATCCAGCTCTACTTCTTGCAAAATATGAATTACTTTGTGATATTCGATGCGGTCGAATGCCCTTCTGTAGGCAACGAAGCACATGTACAGCTTTTTTTTTTTGCACTTCTAGGTATCTTTCAGCTACCAGGGTCAACCCCAAAATTGCTTCTCTGGTGCCTGTTTCCCTTCGAAACCCGTACTGGGTTCAACTGAGGTATGCCTCACATTTACTGCGGATTCGATTGTTGATTATTCGCATGAAGATTTTTGCGGCATGATTCACCAGGCATATCGTACGCTGGTTTTCGCATCTTCTCGCCTTATGATTCTTGGGAAAGGCTATATATATGTAGATATTAGCCAGTCCTGTGAGAATGTGATTTATATATTTTGTTGAAGAGTTTAGTTAATTTCTAAACTGCCGCTTCAATCAGGTGTTCAGCCAGTGTAGAGTCCTCTCCGGGAACTTCATTGCATTTCATTTCCTTTATGGCACTTATGACTTCTGTTGTTAGAATGATATTATGGCACTAATGACTTCTGTTGTTAGAATGGTAAGGTTGTCCTCTTCTTCGATTGGGTGACCGTTTTCTTGTCTATCATCCCCAAACAATTTTGTTTCTTTATATTTTTGCAAAAGTTCTAATAGCGATAATTCGTCATAGATGGCTCCGCTTCTATGACCGCTACTTCAGTTGCTCCAGTCCTTATAATTTTTGTTCTGTCTGTGAATTAATAAATTTGTTCTTTAATTAGCATTTTCCTGGTGTTTCATAAGTTCAGTGTATCGTCTTTTTTGTTCAAGTATCCTGATTCTTCCGTTTTAATACAATCTTGGATCATTTTTATATAGTAGTTTTCTATGTTGGCCATCCAGCTTTTAAAATCTATTTGTAATCTATCTAAAGTTGGTATTAGAAAAGAAAGTGGTTTGTATATTTTCGATGGCCACTGTGAGCAGTTCTAGTTTGGAAAACATTTCTTTCTGTCAACTTGCTGCAACTTCCACATGAGGCGCTGTGAACGGCCTGATATTCCAATTGAAATTTATTTTGGGGATTTCTTAACAGATTTCAGTCTTTGTATTGGTTTGCATACAGGTCGTAAGTTTTGTCTTTATGGAAAGCTTCTGTGTGTGGCCCGTCTAATGAAAGATAGACTTACTTTTTTCTGTTGTCTTCACCAGATTTTTCTCGTGGATTTTGTTATTGAATTAGGGTTTGCTTCATTGTGCAGGCGGATTATTATAGACACTAGAGTGTTCCAAACGGCCTGTATTTATGAAGCATGATGGTCAGAATCCGAATTAAGGGATCTGTTTATGTGTTGAGTTCCTGCATGTTCTAAACATCCATCCCGAGTTTGCGTTGGCATTTGTGTCTAGCAAATCCGGCTCTTCGCTTGTCCTATTTCTAAAGTCAACTTAATGTTGTCAAAAAAGTCCACTAAGTTATCAAATTCATATTTTCAGAGTTGCAATCTCCATTGCTTTCCTCTCGAAACAGGTCATGAAGAGATGATAAACGTTGGTCTCATGTATTTGCCTTCTAGTTGTAGTTATATTTATTTATCGAATATGACCGGCAATGTTTTGCGATTGCTATTCGCTGTGGTGTCTCACTGCAAATATAGTAATTCGACAGAGAGTCAGACCAACGAAAATCAGAAACTATATTCTTAATGATCTGTGAATCCTGATACATAGAAAACTAGGAAAATCGGCCAGGTTTTTTCACGAATGCAATACTTTCCTTAACGAGTAAAGTAAAAAACCAAGATGTGCAATGCAATTTTTATTTAAACGTATTCAACAAGTAGATGCAAAATGTTAAAGGTGATGCACGTATTAAAATTCTGTGAATAATAAAATTATAAACTGCTCTTTGTATTATTAATAGCTCTTGTGAAATCCTTTACGAAATACGTGCCCGTGTGCCTCACTTCCGCTACGTGTCACGTAGTTTGATATGTTTATTTATTCATTCTGTACAGTAGTAGCTATAATTAAACTGCTGTTTTAAAATTAAGTAATATTGAAATGCTACATTGACATGTATAGGTAACAAAATGTTATGACCATTCATTTTTTACTTTTCTTTCTTAAAGAAGTATTATATTAGTAAAAGAATCACCAGTTGAGATTTTTGCACATCTTTATATTCCAGTGTCGGACAATAACAGGGAAGTATTATGGAAGATTCCTTGACCGACATGACAAAGAATTGAGATCAGAATGTCCGAAACTGTCGCGCAAAAAGGTAATTTTTCATCAGGGCAACGCAAGACCTCACACTTCACTTGTCACGATAGTCCAAACTTCACGAATTACTGCCATATCCACTCTACTCTCCAGACCCCAACTTTTTTCATTCTTCAATTTTAATACCTGGCTGAGCGAACAAAAATTTCCGTTAAAGAAGGACATTATGGACGTCGTGAATATTTTTCAGGCTACTTTTGCGTGGGGAATAAAGAATCCATGTCATATCTGATTAATTATGCAAGATGTTTTAATGACTGAAAAGAAAATCCTTGAATATTAGATTTCTGTTGTTTTTAAGTAAATTTTGACCAAAAATATTTCTTCCTTCGGCTTGAAATATATATATATATATATATATATATAAATATATATATATATATATATATATATATATATATATATATACATATATATATATATATATATATATATATATATATATATATATATATATATATATATATATATATATATATAGATAGATAGATAGATAGATAGATAATGTTTTTTATTTATTCCTTGTAAATTACAAAGCTCCATATAGGAGCGCGGAACAATGTCAAAAGTTCTTAAACTAAGAAATATTGCATTTTATCAAATATTCTAGTTACACACATAAAAATAGCCGAGATTCATCAGCAAAGAAGTCCTCCAAACTATAAAATGCCTTACGGACTAAATAATTCTTAATTACTAGTTTCAGCAAGTTCGTTCTTAAAACTCTAACATGATTAGGAAAACTATTGTACAATCTTAGAATACAAAAAATGTACATTCTTTTGTATATAGGAATATTTACTTTTATTTGGTTTTAAATCATTTTTTAACCTACTGTTATGTTCATGCACTCTTATGCATTCTTGAAATAGGTCTTTATTACTCTGAACAAATAACACTGCTATATATATATATATATATATATATATATATATATATATATATATATATATATATATATATATATTTATTTTCAATTCTTGGAATTTGGGTTCATTTTATGAATATTTGGTATTCAGAATTAAACTTAAACTGACATTTCGCCCTCTGGTTTAGGGCATTTTCATTTTTTCTTTATTTCTACAAAATATAAAAATAAATACCTACATATACACACAAACATGTACACTAGTACAACACAAATTATTTAACTCACACAACAATACACTGATTTTTACATAAATTCTTAGTTCTATCTTTAAACATTAAAATCATATGGGGCCTACCTTGAATCTCACATCACACACACACTTATTTACTACTGACAAGTCACAGTAGCATTCTTATCGATGTAGATTTTTTTTTTTATTATTGATCTGTGATTAGTTTTTTTTTTTTTGAATATTAAGCAGCTTTTTGTTAATATATTTTAAGGACGAGTATACACTTTAAAATATTACCTGATTAAATTTTTTTATAAATATGGCTAATTCATTTTGTATCACTTTTATCAATGACTGTAAATTTCTCATTTTTTTTTTTTAATTTCAATCATTTCTTTTATTGCAAGTTTTCCAATACTAATGTCTCTGTTTAAAATCTTTGTTTCAGTAAAGTTGAAATCATGTCCAAGTTTCGTTGTGTGTTTGTGAAGTGCCGTTGTTGCATTTTTTGTATACCTGTGTTCATTGAGTCTGTTTTTTAACAATTGGGTCGTCATACCAATATAATGCATTGGGCAATCTGCACAAGGTACTGAACAAACTATGTTGAATTGGTTCATGGTTGGTACCTGGCTTTTTAAGTTTGTAAATAGTGAGCTTAGTTTGTTTTGTGTTTTGTGACAAACAGTTATGTTATATTTTTTTAGAGCGCCTTTTAGTTTTTCTGATAAATCGTGTGTATAACGTAGTGGGAGAAATTTGTTCTGATTTGTTCTTTGGTTTCATCTTTTTTGATTTTTTTTATTATAAAATTTGTGTGTTCTTGTTTTTATTGTTTGGTTGATGTCTTTTTCTCTAAATCCATTTTGTATTAACAATGATTTCGTTTGATTCAGCGCTTTTCGGTCTTAAATTTGGTGAGGTCACGCTATTGCACGGTCTGTTTAAGACAATACCACATTACTTTTTGTGCTCTGTGTGATTAGACGGAAAATTATTTTCCTCCTTTTTCTTTATAAGCCACTGCTTCTTCACTACAGGAGATAGACCTCTTCAAATTTCTTCCAATTGTCTCTATCATGTGCAAGAGGGAGCTATCTACTGCTTGCTATCAACCTGATATCATCCATCTATCCTTTCACTGGTCCATCCAATACTTCGTCTGCTCTCCAAGGTCTCCATTTAAGTAACTTGGTTGTCCGTCTACCATCATTCGTTCTAGCCACATGCCCCACCCATTGCCGCACTTTTAATTTGCCACTCTTTCACTCTACCTAATCTAATCTTATGTCCTAAGTATATATATACTCTTCCACTCACTTCGATCTCTTCCGTGCCGATCTTAATTTTTGTTTTTTGTGGGCTTAGAAGTTTTGTTGATGTTCATCTCGAGTACAACTTTCTGTAAAGCTTGATTAAGTTGTTCTATAATGATTTTGAGTTCTTCTAGATTTCGCTAATCTACATCGTGTGCGAATCGCAAGTGATGTAAATATATGTCATCGATTTTAAGTCCCTTCTCTTCCCATTCAAGATTTTTTAAATACGTCCTCTAAGGCCAGGATAAAAAACTTTTGGTGAACTTGTGTCACCCTGCCTAACACCTCTCTTGATCTTTATGGGTTCTGTGTTTTTCGATCTTCATCTATTTTAACCGTTAATGCCGCATTTTCATATATGAATTTTAGGAGTTTGGTTTATCTTGAGGTCTATTCTGGCATGAACTAAGGACTGCATGTTCCAGAGAGTCGAAAGCCTTCCTATAATCAAAAAAAGCTAGATGCAGCTTAATATTATTATCGGTCGATTTTTTCTATTAAAAGCGTGGTTATGATTTCTTGCAAAAATCCGCCCTGTTTGACTGGTTAGTAATCATCGAACTTATTTCTTAGACGGTTTGTGACAATTTTAGTAAGAAGCTTGTACAAATGCAATAAACAACTGATGGGGCGATAGTTCTTAAGGTTTTCATGATTGCCTTTCTTGAATAAAAGTATGACGTCACTATTTTGTCAATGTACAGGTATTCTTTGTCCTTGAATATATTGTTGAGTAATATATTCAAAGAGTTCATTTCCTCCTATTTTCAATATATCAGATGTTATTTTATCTTCACTTGGAGATGCCTTATTCTTCATCTGTTCTAAAGCACTTTCCTTTGGCTTATCTCAGGAGTTTTTCTCCGAACTCCGTCAAACTACGTTTGTGCTGCTGATTTAGATTAGTATAGTCGCGAAATAGAGTTTTTATGTAGCATTCCTTTATTTCATTCGATATTTTCCTTCCTCTCAGTTATTATTTTACCTGTTTTAACCTCGTAATTTTATTATATTAGTTCTAATCTTTTGACATCTTGGATTTCAATATTTTCATATTTTTGTTTTCTTCACAGTTGTTAATTATTAAGTTTATGTTGTATTTTTTTAACATTCTTTAACGTCTTTCCTTGTTTCTTTCTTTATGGCTTTGTTCAATGTTTCATACTCATATGTACCTCTTTCTTTAGATTTTTTTTTCTATTAGTTTTTAATTGTTTCTGGAGAGAATTTGTTCACTTTCATGCTGTTGGTAGGACATTTTCTTTATTGTTACTATCGATACTAGATGTAATAGACAAATGAAAAATATAGTTTTTATTATAGGGTCTGTCCATTTGTAAGTTTGTCTGCTTGTTGGACTTCTGTACGATCATTCTAGAAAAATGAATCTGTGATTTTAAAGTTGCTGCACGTATACTACTAAAAGTGGCGATATATCTTTAAGGGGAGGGGGTGAAAGAAATAGGAGCGATAAAACCTTTTAGAGTTTAAATAGTATTTTGAGATTTTTTTCTGGATTTGAAATTTCTTTCAATTATATATACCTGTCTTAGAACAGGACTAAAAGAACAAACCAAATACAGATATCCAGATCCCATCAGGCATCGCCCACATGATACCATCGCGTCGGTTTCGGCTACGTCAGGTCATTCTTACGAGTTGACATTTCTTACTGCGGCTATGTTTTCGGAATAGCATAATAAACGTCCAAGGATTAAAAAATTCCGGAGGTGAAATAGCCCTACGTTTGGATCTACCGTTGGACGATGGTTCGGGCGTGCCACAGTGCGGCGATCGAAAATTTCCAGTACTCGAGGTTTAAATTCGGACATAAATTCAGTGCAACAACGCCTGCAATTAGATAAACCTCACATACTTGCTCTTTACGAAACTAAGGGCAATTCATCGACTGGCACATACAATTTTCTCTATCTTACGACTTCTAGTCCCGGTTTGGGTGTCACTTTGTCTTTTTGTCAGAAACGATCTCTTTTACCAAAAAATATTAAGATAACAACTCAACAAACAAAAAGGTTCATCTGCTGCCTCTATTAACCACCAAGTGATACTAACTTTAGACTACTTTACTCTTCTTTTGCAGACACCATCAAACAAAAGATGAATTATTTGAGTGTCGAAATTATTGTTTGCAACATCAACTGGTTTAAGTATTAAAATATTGCTTCTAAACATTCTGCTTACAGTGCTTGAAAACTCCAACGTCTTACATCGTAACTTTTTCGTTTATGTACGGAACACATGAAAATACATAGTCGACGAAACCAGCAAGTTATACAATTAAAAAATTAAAAACAAACTCTTTATCTGCCCCAACGATTCCACGTCCTTTTGGTCAGTAGCTAAGGAAATTTGGCAAAGTTTTATGAAATCTAGTATACCGCCTCTTAGACAATCAGTAATCCTACTTGCAATAACACCTGTTAAGAAAGTAACCGTGATAACTGGAATCTTTCCTTCACAATCTATTGATAATTTTAAGAAAAAAAAAAAAACATCACATCACTCACTACCACTAAGGTGCACAATATTAACTAGATACCAATAACGCTCCTGACGTTGATAGCATATATGTCATAGTACTTAGACCATGAGCGTGCCAACTAACATCAGTTTTTTGTGAACTTTGTAACCTATCCTATAGAAAAGGAATATTTTCCTCCTGCTACAAATGCGCTACAGTTTTAGCTGACACCCAAATATGGCAACGAGACTTTGTCAAATAATTACCAACCAGTCGGACTGGCTTCAGTAATACCTAAAGGTATGGAGAAGGCTATTAATGCAACATCAACATTTAAAATATAAGGAAAAAATCAATAATGTTTTCCTAAGCAAAGATCAACAACAGATTTGCTAACTTATGCCAGGTATGTTTAAAACAACAGAATTGAAATTTTCTGAGAATCTCGAGCATTGCACTTGGTATAGCCAAGCATTCGACTGCGTTTGGCATGAAGAATTGCTGACCACTGGAAATTCTTATAATATATCTAAAGATTTTGTTTATGGCTTTCCGTTTCCTTTCCTTCCTTACGGGTGGCAGCTAAAGTTTCTTTCTAATACCTTCACTATCATGCCGGTGCGGTCCAGGACTCCATATTGTACACCTACTCTTTTTTTCTCTTCTACATTAACCATCTCTGGAAAGAACCACGCTTTCAATCCACAGCTCTGCCGATGACAGTATGCTTGTTTCGTCATTTGCTTTAAATCTTCGAACATCAACTGATCATATATTGATATGGTATGCCATGACTTTTGTTAGCTGTTCTAAATTTTGTTGGTTTTTCAAAAGGTGCTATTAGGTTTGTTGGAAATTATTTGAGCAACAGACTCCAGGTCATCGAGGAATTGGTGAAGTGTGGCGTGCCCACAAGGCTCCATACTGGGACCTCTACTTTTTACAATTTATACGAATAATTTTTATTTCTTGTTTGAAGCATGTCATATCTCTATGGCGTTTGACACTCAACTGCTGTACTCCTTTTTGTCAGTGATTGGAGAATGGGCTTAAGCAATGTAAATAATGATTTAAAGTGTTTTGGTGAGTTTTTGGAG
This sequence comes from Pachyrhynchus sulphureomaculatus, assembly GCA_019049505.1. Taxonomy (NCBI): domain Eukaryota; kingdom Metazoa; phylum Arthropoda; class Insecta; order Coleoptera; family Curculionidae; genus Pachyrhynchus; species Pachyrhynchus sulphureomaculatus. The sequence goes on from CM032446.1 coordinate 77,737,829, forward strand.
CGACCATGGTTTGCTATTAACCCTGATAAATCATCTGTCATGATTTTTGGTAAACATAGGGGCAGTTTTGGCAGTATGATATCAGTACAAACATTGCTGTCAAAGTTTGGAATTGCAAAATAGTTAAAAAAATTTAGGTGTTATAATAAATACAGATTTGCGTTTCAAAGAGACACGTAGGGCATATTGTACAAAGAGCCTATATGTCCACTGAAAATGCTTTAACATGAACCCACATCGATATCTTTTGAAGAATTTAGTATAAGGTAAAATGTGGTGCAGATTTCCTTGTTTTAAAGTTATTATATAAATATCCGTATGATAATTTTCAACTTTACTAATAACTGAGAAGAAGTGTAATCTCAAGGTGACCGTAACCAGTAAAATTTGACACGGAATAAACTCAGATAGCAGTTATTTTACTAATGAAGACAAACGTTTGCGGAATCCGTGATAGTTTTATGACCAACACTTTATTTCTCTTTCTCACCTCAACTCTTTAGGCTTTTACGTTTGAAGCAATGATTTGGCATGAACATTTCACATGCTTAGCAAAGAGAGTTTCTCAAAAGCTGAGAACATTTATTCGTACATAAAACTACCAATACCCACACTAGATTAACGATGGACTAATGTTCGGCATATTTTGTAGAATCTGCTGCCCAAAGTACGCTGTATTTTGTGGATTAAGTTCAAAAGAGTAGCTATTTCGCTGGAAGTGGAGACGCAGAACATTACCACTAACCTTGGTTGCATCTGGAATATTGAAGAAGCGGTTGACGACTTTATTATATATAATAGTATATATATATATATATATATATGCTATATAATATATCATATAATATAAATAAATTATATATAATATAATAGTACTATATATAATATATTTATATATATAAGTCATATATATATATATATATATATATAATGTTATGTGTGAGTGTATAGATAAGGCCTTTATTTTAAAAAACAACAGTATGTCCAAAATTTAAGAAAATGCGATTGTTTGGCGTCATCCAGTAATTGCTCCAAGAAATCGATTTCTGCTTCCAAAATCTTTCTCCCAAAATTATTGCAATGTGCCGCAGATTATTAACACTAAAATATCAGTAATTATCTATTAGAACGACATATGTTTTTGTTTGTTTCACTAATCCCATGGACTAATGTTTGTTTGGTAAGCGGGGAAACTAGGCGAGCAAAGACTTGTCAAATTGTAGTCTAGCGTTGTTTATTTATTACGGAGAGGCTTTGTTGTTAAGCCTCGTGGTTATTTGTTAGTAGTTTAACATGGTTTTGAATCGCACTTTGTGGTAAAAGGTTCTAATTTATTAGACATAACTATTGGAGAATAACAGTAGAGCAAGCTGCGTAGTATGGAACACAGAACTCACTGTTGCGCCCAGAGCGCAAATTAAAGAAAACACCAAAAGCCGAGTGGAATAAAAATGGTCCAAAGTAAAGGGTGGGGGGTCGAAGAACATATTAATGATAAAGGAAAAATTATATAGGAAAAAAACGCAGTATTGGGATGAATCTAGGCCAGTAAATTAACAACTTTTAGGTAAATAGAGCACTATAAATTTTTATTGCTAATCACAAAAATTTTTTAATTGTTTTTGGGATAATGTAAACGGCTCAAGGTGCGAAAATATTAGTAGAGAAGCAAAAGTTATTTTTATTGCGCATATTAGCAGTTTTTTGTAATAGTGAGCAATAAAAACGAGCAAGACTCTCCCTTCGTCTGGCCTAATAACTATGAAAGAACGGAAGAGCCGCCTTCCGAGAAATAGAAATGTCGGAACACTGAAACCACATTCTGCTGGATATGGATTTAAAATAAGAGTTAAAGGCAAGGAAATAGGAAGTGTGTAAGCGACGGGCATGGAAGACTTAGCCACGCATCAAAATCACTTTGTCACTACGAGGTACGTCGCCAAGAGATTTAAGAGGAAAAAACAAACAAAGGTCAACTGATTATCCAGACTCCTTAATTAATTTAATTAAGGATCACATTAAACCAAGCAATCTAATTACTCACGGCGCAAAAAATCCCTCTTCGTTTTTATCTGCCAGAAGGTTTAACCTTAAAAGATATGCATTCCATGTTTCGATCTGAATACTGATCAATATACTTATAAAATCTACTGGAAATATTTAAACCAACTTTATTATAAAATTTGCTTTCCACGATCTGACATATGTGCTCAGTGTGACTCGTTTCAACAAACACTTACTTCCCAAGAAATCACCTACGTAGAGAAAATCCAAATAACGATGGAAAAGAGATTCATTTGAGAAAGGCTGAGCATTTTTTACAATGAAGAAACGGTACCAAAATACAGGCTAAGACTGGAGAATATCGATTGCATAAGCTTTGCCTTAATGCAGAATCTACCTCTTCCCCCATCCTTCTAATCCAGTTTTTTTATTCACGTCAATTATGGTACCACATATTTGGTATTCACAATCTTGGTAGAGATGAGCATTTATTTCCAACTACACTGAAGGTCAAGCGAAAAAGGTGTAGCGATGTGTGTTCGTGTTGCTACATTTTTTTAACAATAACAACTTTACGACAAGGGATCTTGTAATGATAGTGATGGATGTCCTGGGCAAAACAAGAATTATGTGATGTTGCACTTATATTAGTCTTGTCCATGTATTAAAATTTTCGACAAGATTACGTACCTTTTTCCTGTTCGGAGCCATTCGAATCTCCCAAATGATCAAGACTTCGCACTGATCGAAAAAAAGAAACGTCATTTGGAAAGAGTAGAGACACCTGAAGAGTGGGATAAAGTAATACTGTCAGCACAAAGTAATCCTTCGAAGTTTTCGTTAGTTCAGGTTCGATGAAGATGACAATAGCAGTGGTGCGAAGACTATTAATTAATTTGTTCACAAGTGTTATAATTTAAAATGTAATAAAAACTAAATATATAATAATATTGGTTTTGATTTATTTTTTTTTGTTTCAAAAACAACGTAAGTCCAAGTTATTTTATTTTATTTCTTAAAATCACGAATTTTTTTCTTAAATGTTCTAGTCGAAAAATCTTTGCTGAACTCATATACATCACTCTATGATAAAAAGGTTACTGAAAAAATGTTAATAACTTGACAGTGCGTTTTTTCCACTCCTAAAACTTAATATTTTGGGACATATGCTGTTTCTAAAAATAAACGCCTCGATATACATATATATATATATATATATATATATATATATATATCTATATATATATATATATATATATACATAAATATTTATACATAAATATATATATATATATATATATATATATATATATAATATATATTATATATGTATATATATATATTATATAAATGATTTTTATTTGGTATTTATAGTAACAAATTTGTTTTAAATCCTATGATATTACGTCATCTTTTGTCCTATCACAATTTTGTATAAATTATCTCAACAAAATATAAATAATTTATCATTGTTACAAAATCGAGCTGTTGAAAATAATATAGCGACTGATAAATATACGAGAATAATAGATATGTTAAAAAGTTTAAAATGAATATATATGAAATAAATTTAAACTTATCAGCACTGTATTTATGATAATTTCCTATCTACCCGTATATTATTAAGCTTCATAAATATAATATGAAAACAGAAAATTTCATTTTAAGTCCTAAAATTTAATTCCATCCCAAACCCCGTTATTTTTTTCGAATATTCTTAAGCTTAATATTGGTATTTTGTAGTTTTAATAATTATGTTAACATAAACCCGCCAAAGCCTGTCTCAAGCCAGGTTGGAGAAAAGGGTGAGAGGGAGCAGTAATAAGCTCGTTAAAAAAACAGGGTCCATCTGGCCTGGATGATAGCACCCTGTAAGGGCCCCTTCTAGGATACGGAGAGGATGTTGGCTCATTAAAGGCTGGAGGAGGAATCCTCGAAAACTAATTACCGCAGGGTCCTCCATGATCGGGGGTTTAGGTGAAGAGCTTGCAACCCATCATAGTAAAAAAAAACTAGCCGCAAAAAATCCC
>CM032446.1:77741962-77841962 GCA_019049505.1 Pachyrhynchus sulphureomaculatus
GGACAAGCAGACCGGACAGACAGACTGACTGGCGGAAACTTGAAACTCCTTTTCATGATTTAGGGACCTCGAAGTATGCCATGTAAAAATATCGTGGTGCTATCTGTCACTAATGCAGTACATTCCCTAGCAATTTAAATAACAGTGTGTATAGAAATTCATTTCTAAGACCTGGCTAAATAAAATACCGTAGGAGTACTATAAACGTCAGGGTAATAAGTAGATCCATAATATTTTATAAGGCTAATAAAACATGTTGTCAAGTGAGATACATATGACGTTCTTGCAAACAATTTAATATAAACTCGGCAGTATAGTGCGAAAGAAAGCTTCAAAAAGAGAAAAATAAACGAGTACACGTTTCGTAGCTTACAAACGATAAAAAGAAAATTGCTAAAAATAGATATAGTATATATACGTGAAAATAAATCAACTTACTTGGCATTCGTACGTTCCGTTATCCCGCTTCTGAACATACTTAATTTGGAGAGTCCAATCATCTGAACCCTCAGCGTGAAGGATTTGAAACCGTTCGTCATTGGTGTACGTGAAAACACCTGAGGATAAGATGTGCCAGTCTCTTCTTCGTATCCATGAAACTTGCTGGAAAGATAAATGTTTTATTTAGTTTTTGTCCAAAATATTTCAAGCGTTTTGTTTAAACACACTTTTTAATTTTTTCCAGTATCAATTTAACTTATTGTTTTTTCAATAAAGTATTTAAAACCAATCTCTACTAATTTAGTGGCACAGTGGACGATGGTTGCCGATAACATTTTCTACTTCTCCGGACGCGCCAATCTAGAACCCGTTTCGATCTATATAATCTCATCAGATAGATCTACACCAGGTAGAATTGGGCATGCTGCAGCGATGACGCTTTATATTCTTACATGCCGCAGAAACAACAATGAAGTAAACAACAAACTTCCAGTACAGTATAATTGGGCTCTGATTATTAAAAGTAATTATATAATATAAATAAATATTGCAGATGGAAGAAGTAGATTCATGTTAAAAACAAATTTTAACTGACTGACTTTTGCAGTAATATATAATTTCAATTAAAAACATGTTTAATTTTTTACCTGTAATAATAAAACACCCATTTCGTAGTTGTAACATTTTCAACCAAATTAGGTCTAAAAACCGTTCTAAAAATCTTGCGCAAACCAGCGACATTTTATAAATATCAAAGGATTCTCTAACTGAGTCACGCAGATGATAAAAGACCTACAGTCAGGAAGTTGGAAAACAAAATTTAAAATCCAACGAGAGGACATAAATCTTTAGATTTGTATGTATATATATATATATATATATATATATATATATATATATGTATATATATATATATATATATATATATAAATATATATATATATAAATATATATATATATATATATATATATATATATATATATATATATATATATATATATATATATAAATATATATATATAAATATATATATATATATATATATATATATATATATATATATATATAAATATATATATATATATATATATATATATATATATATATATATATATATATATGTATATATATATATATATATATATATATATATATATATATATATATATATATATATATATATATATATATATATATATTAATGGTATGTTGTTAGTGATAGTTGTTTCGTCAATTTTAATATGTATAGATGCTTCTTTACAGATATTCTCTATTAATTTTATATATTTAGAATCTATTCTATTACATAGGTCAAACCTCTAGAAATCTGAAGGGTAGGATTACATCACACAAAAGTGACTGTAGACGTAATGTACAATCTTGTGCTTTAGCACAACATGTCATTAACAATAACCATCAGATGAACTGGGGTGAGACTGAAGTCCTGGATCGCTCTGATTCTTACTACAAACGAATTTTCTTAGAAATGGTCCATATTAACCGGAACCGTACACCATGAATAAAAAGAGTGACACCCAGGGACTCAGTTCCATATACAGTTACATCCTCAAATTAGAATTAGAAAAATACCAATCACTAATTGATCGTCCTGCACCAGACGAGTAACACATAGACAAAATGTTTTTTTCCTTCCAATCATTCTATTACATTATATTATCGATTATACATATATTTTTATTTTTATTTTTCCGAAGACTGTAATGCATTGTTCCTTTTCTGTTATCCCCCGTATGCAGGCTGACACATGCGCTATTAAAATAAAAAAATCTGCACACTCAACTACTATTTTCTATTTTTATTCACTACACTATTGGCTATGTAAATAAGTTTTAAACTAGAAGCATATCTCAGGTCGAAACGAATCAATACCTTCTATCCTTCTCCACTACACAAAAGTTATATCGGTCTATCACACTCCACTTTACCGCCAAAAAATTGATAATTTTTTGTGAATTTACTGGTTTACGGGATTAGCAGAGAGTATCAAGGCCAGCCATTTTGGCCGTTTTATATTTTTCTGTTTAATTATTGTGTTATGTAGTTAACAATAATATATTAGGGAATATCCCTCTGTGCAAATGATTGCTTGTTTTGTTATAGAAAAACCACTTTGGTAAGTCAATCATTTTTTCCTTTTTCTCATGCCATCTTTCTTTTTGTTCTTTTCAACTATATGAATGTACTTAAAAAAAAGCAATTTTTCACTTAACAATATAAAGAAAAAAGAAAATTTTGTCTTTCCAGATGTCCTGAAGCAGAAATAAATATAATTTCGAAAGCTCGACTAACAAATATAAATACATATATATATATATATATATATATATATATATATATATATATATATATATATATATTTATATATATAATACTTTAAAATTCCGGGTTTCAATTCGCTCGTCGAACAATGAATTTGCACGACGTTTCGCCAAAATTTAACTTAAGCTTAGCCTCAATCGGCAGCAGCAGCAAGATCACAGTGTCAAGTAGCAGCTGCAGAAAGGACACTATAAAATGCCAAATGAGATTTTGGCCAAACGTCGTGCAAATTCATTGTTAGACGAACGAGACGAATATATATATATATATATATATATATATATATATATATATTATATATATATACATATATATATATACATATATATATATATATAATATATATATATATATATATATATATATATATATATATATATATATATATATATGTATATATATATATATATATATATATATATATATATATATATATATATATATATATGTATATATATATATATATATATATATATATATATATATATATATATATATATATATATATATATATATATATATATATAGCTTAAAATAAATCAAAAATAGGCCAGAATTTGCCATTTTCCCATCTATATGAAGAAGTTCAACAAATACAAATTATTGTCAAATTTTAAACTTTTAATTTAACTATTTAATTTACGCGTCAGAAACACTCATTTTATCGAGTTAAAAATAATATCCATCGTCTTCGCTCTATAATTGAATAAAAAATGTTTATTCATTAAAAACACTCCCACAGGAAAACTGCTATTAGTCTCAAGATCAAATTGGTTTTCAGCGAAGCAGTATTTAAAAATGCATTTTTATTTGTAGCGTAAATTAAGGTGAAATGCTTGGGTGTGGAGTGAATAAATTAAACAAAGTTACGTTAGGGTTGAATAATATCTACAGGGTGTGATTATTATTTATTATATTAAAACTGCTAATCCCTTCTATGAAATGAGGCTACAGGATAATAGTGCTATACATATATACATCTGTATATAGTAAATATATATATATTATATATATATTATAATATATATAATATATATATATATATATATATATATATATTATATATACTCGTATATATATATATATATATATATATATATATATATATATATATATATATTATATATATATATATATATATATTGGACAGGAAAGGGGCATTTGTCGACGAACAGGTGGGTGCCAACTGAAGGACGAAGTCCGTTAATGAAAAAAAAATACCGTTTTGCTGAAACTAAAAGTTTAGACCATTTTCAACACTGTTAACTAAAAATCGATGATTGGATGGAATTTTAAAGACTGAAAACCAATTTACAAATAAATTATTTTTTTTAGTTGCTGCCCTCTATGAAAGAGAGTTTTTTAGTTTTTTTTTGTTTTTTTTTCTGGTCAAATATTGCAGAGTTCGGCTAGATTAAGTTTTGAAGTTTATGTGTTTTTGTTCTGTCGCATTTTGTATTATGTTGTAGTTTAGGAATCTAAGTCCAAATTGATATTGAAAGCACCTAGAAAATGTTACTATTCATGCAATTCTTTTAACGTATCTGCCTTAACATATATATCTACAAGTATTTGTGCCGTGTTTTTTTTTGTAGGTTCTTTTTATTGAAACTTTTCATCCCCCGTTCGTCAGTTTTCAAATTTGGTTTAAGTTTTCAAAATTTCGTTTTATGTGGTTTTCTTTTATAAAATTATGTAAAAACAACACTATGTTTTTATTTCCAATATATTTTTAAATGACTTGACAATTGTTTCACCATACAATGGCTTCTTCAGAAGTGAATTAGAAAATTCACTTCTGAAGAAGCCATTGTATGGTGAAACAATTGTCAAGTAATTTTAAATATATTGGCAATTAAAACATAGTGTTGTTTTTTATATAATTTTATTATGAATTTTCAACAAGTATTGGCTAACACAATCAAAGATGTTCTCTTTAATGGCAAATCCCCCCCGGGCCTCGATTATATCATATGTGATGATTTTTTTTGTGAAAAATCTCCACTTTCTTGATCGAGTTTATAAACCAAAAAATAATATGCAGGGAATCCCATTAAAAAAATACGAAGTTTGTGTAACGCGATGCGTGATAGTTTTTGTTTTAACAAAGGACTTTAATATCTAGAGAAAACTACAGAAATTTTACTAACAGCGCAATAAGAAGGGAGAAGAAAAGCATATATTCAAAGCGTTATAATAAGTTCAAAGGAAAGCACTTAAAAAACTTAAATATTATTAAAACTAAAAATAAAAAACTTCCTGACAATCTTTGTAATCCGAAAGAAATAAATCAATATTTTGTCAATTCAATACCTCAAATTAAAAACTCTGATCTCGATGCTAAAAATTATTACATAACTAATAACTCAAATAAGACTGCTTTAAAACTTTGTGCTGTTACTGGCACCTAGATCTCAAAAGCTTTGTGTCGAATAAGGAAAAAAAGCTGTGGGTTCTGATAATATTCCTATTGTTTTGATCATTTTTTGCTGTCCCTTTATTTTAAAATATATTTGTCATATTGTAAACTTTTGTATCGAGATGTCAGTATATTCATCCGCCTGGAAAACTGCGCATGTTGTACCATTACCTAAGACTGACTGCCCAATGGCATCTAGTGATTTACGCCCTGTAAGCATACTTCCAGTATTATCAAAAGTTCTGGAACATATTGTAAAACCACAATTAGTAGAATATATAGAAAAGTATGATATTTCCCTACAGTGCAGTCTGGCTTTAGGCGATTACACAGTTGTGCTATTACATTTCTTAATGTAACCGACCATATATTTAGAGAGATCGATAGAAATAAAGGTACTATTTTAATCTTGCTTGATTATTCAAAAGCATTTAATATGCTCGACCACTCACTTTTAATTCATATCTTGAAGTTTGTAGGTCTGGACAAGGACGCTGTTAAGTTTATTGGAGAATATCTCAAAGATCGTCATCAGAGAGTTGTCTTGAGTGGATCTTTCTTGGTCCTCCAAAGGGTGACCAGAGGCGTCCCGCGAGGATCAATTTTGGGCCCTATTCTATTCTGCATTTATACCCATTTATTTCCGTCATTTCTCAAAGTCTGTAACTGTCAGATGTACGCTGACGATACTCAGTTGTTTTACTCTTTTCCTGAGAATGCAGTGCTTGACGGTTGTCGACTGATAAATGGTGATATGGAGGTTATACAGAGAGTTTCGGAGGAACATCATTTGGAACTTAACCCTAACAAATGTGTCGCAATGTTGTTTGGTAGACCAATTGTTGTAAAGAGACTCACTTCACTAGTTGAAGTTAATATTTCTAATGAAAGGATACCTGTTAAAGCTGAGGCTAAAAATCTTGGCTTAATTTTGGATTCAACTGTAAGATTTAAAAAACACGTGTCGGCTTGCATTAAGAGGGCAGTGGGTCAACTTAGGTGTCTTTATAACTCACGACATTTATTAAACACTCAATTAAAACTTTGCTTTGCGATTCTATCATTTTATCTATATTTAACCACTGTGATGTTGTTTACGGCTCCTGTTTGACTGTAGAAGATACAAAAAGAATTCAAAAAAAAATTCAGAAATATTGTTTACGGTTTAGCTACGGTATAAAGAGAAACGAAATCCAGTTACTTATAAACTGAAGAAAGCTAAATGGATTGACATGAAGTCAAGACGATATTTGCATTGTTGTACCGTGTATCATAAAATTATCTGCATAAAGTCACCTACGTATCTTTTTAAAAAAAAATCCGTTCAAGACTGACGTTCGTAATATAAATATAAGAAGCAGAGGCTTACTTACGCCCCCACTTCATAAAACAGTATATTTGAAAGGTCTTTCACTTACAATTTAGTTAAAACAATCAACCGTACTTTCTGAAATCTAAATCAGTCAAATGTTTCAAAAAGTACCTAAAGCATTTGTTATTGCAGAATAATTGAAGAATTTACTTGTTCCTAAAAATGTAAGTTTTCTAATCTTAAATCATGGCTTTCTGTAACTGACATAACATTTTTTTTTTGTTTTTTGTTTGTTATTTGATTGTGTATCATACAATTTGGTTGTGCATGTGTTAGTGTGTTGCTGCCTAGGGGCAAGTGTAAAGACAGATGGACATATATTTTGCTTCAGTTAAATTAAGTTTTTTTTTTTCTTTTATCTTTGTTCAGCTGCACTCTATCCGATTCACTGTATATTGCATACTTTGAATAAAATTGCTTATTATTATTATTATTATTTAAAATAAGGCCATGTTTAATAGTAACATTGTCGCGCGGTATAAGGAAAATTTTAACAATATAATAACTTAAGAATAAATAAAAGTTTTTACAGTCATTACCGACGTAAGCTTTACCTTTATTTAAACCCTTGGAAGTAGCAGCGAATAGGAAGGTTTTTTGGAAACGATAAAGGCAATTTGTCTAAGTGAATCGATGGAAAATTGCTCTGTTTACTTTTTGCTCTGGCCTTTCTAAATTGGTTTAACAAAGAGCAAAAAAATCCGAATAGCCAATAAAACGGTTGCAAGGTAAAGATTTTAATCCAAATTACATTATCGTTATTTCTAGATAAACCCGGATAATATTTAAGATACGTATACAGTGCGACCTCGATAATCCGGACTAATTAAAACCGCGGTGATCCGAATTAGTAAATAATTCGAATTACTGAAGCAGGACATTATTTATATTAAAAAACGAATCATTTAATACAAAACAACTAAAAAATAGTACATACATTGAATAATATTTAAAATAGAAGCATATCTTATCAAGTTTTATCTTATTTTGTAAAAAAAAATGTAATTTTTGTTTGCTTGATCCTTCTCTGGCTCATCATAAAATCAATTTTTTTTAATCTTTGAAGTACAAGAACATCACTTAGAGGGATATTATTTTCTTTTGCCCATCTCATGCACACATTGAAACTTTTAGCTGCCTCATCATTCTTCACAGTGTTCTTAACAGTCTGGTTGGTATTAGTATTTAACTCTGAACCTTCATTATCACTCTCGTGTTGTTCATCTGTATCATCTATGTCTTCCAGTGGTAACAAATCTTCATCATTTTCAAGCCAATTACATATTTCCACGTTCGTGAGATTCTGCTCAGTGAGAACATTCAGCAAATCTGAAACATCTGTTAAATATTTACAAATTAATCAAAAAAATACTAAAAGAAAAATTTCAGGCTTTACCTTTCATTTCTTCATTCGTGGAAAGCAAATTGTGCCGCAATTCACTCAGAGGAATCAGATCTTCAGCATCATATTCAGTGTCTGGGTTGGTATCTGCCACATAAGCCATAATTTTGTGCCAGCACTTTTTCAAGACTTCAGGGAGACTTTTTCCCCCATGAATTGCATAGTAGACATAAAGCATCCTTTAGGTTAATGCTTTTTAATAACCTAACAAGGTGCTCTTTATTTTTTGATAAAATATGGGCTAAAAAGACTTTTCCGATAAAATAATTTTGTTAGTCTGATTGCATTCTCGTCCATAGGCTGCAAAAGTGCAGTACGATTTGGCGGAAGAAATAATGTTGTAAACTGTCCATCCTCACTAGTCAGCTCTTCTATAGTTCCATGGCTCAAAGCGTTATCAACGATTAGCAGGGCTCTTTCAGGCAAGTTGAGACTTCTTAAATGACTTTTGACTTGACGAATAAAAGAATGATGAAACCAGTCTAAGAAAATTGCTGTAGTCATCCATGCATTGGCAGATGATTTGTACTCAACAGATATGTTCACATTTTTAAAAGCCTTCGGATTTTTTGCCTTTCTTATAACTAACAACTTTAATTTTTGTGATCCATCAGCATTGCAACATGCTAGAAAGGTTACGCGTTCTTTGTTTATTTTTCGACCTGGTGTGGTCTTTTCCTGAGAACGAACCAGCGTTTTTTTTTCAGGCAACATACAGAGCTGATTGATCTGCATTGTATATTTGAGTAGGTCCAAGGTTTAATTCTTTTATCTTATCTGCGAATAAAGTTAGGAAAGGATCGACGGCACTTTCATCATTGGATAGTTTTTCACCACAAACTTTTAAAGCACGCAGACCATATCTTTTTCTGAACTTAGAAATCCAGCCTCTCCTAGCTCTAAAATTATTATTCCCGTAGGTTTCAGTGTAAAACTGTTCTGCTTTGCCTGATAAAATTTCGTAGGAAATTGTATACAAACGAGTTTCCATTTCTGGATATTCGGCTTTACGTAAGGTTTTTCTGACGCCAGGATCGGAATCACATTTGGAAATAAATCTAAAAGAAGTTACACGTCCATAGTGAGTGTCCAAAATTATTTTTAAAATAAATCATATTTTGTGGATGTTCCTACTCCGTATTCATTTGCCAACACTTTTCCGCATTCACCTAGAACTAGTCTTTCTAATATATCGGACTTTTGGTTTATTGTTAGTGTAATATGTTTTCTTTTAGCAGGCATTTTAATATGTAGGTACATATACGTAAAAAAAAACGTTTACGTACTTATATGAACCACATAAAGTAAAATAGAACGTAGGCATGTTGTACTTGTGACAATAAACAAACAACTACAAAGTCCTTGACCTTTAGACGCGATACGCGATGCGTTGTAGGCAAATCAAAGGCACCTACAGTTTGTGTGAATTCCAGATGTATTAGACTGGAAGTTAGGGGAATCCCCTCACTATCGATTTCAGTTTTCCCATGTAGTTTAAATTAAGTAGATGTCCGGATTACCTAGTACTATCAAATCCGGATTATAAAGTACACAATGCAATAGAAATGTTTGTCCCGATTATTAAAGAATCCGGTTTAATGGAGATCCGGATTATCGAAGTGGCACTGTATATGTAAATAATGAATATTGCTACGTTAGAGAAATAATATTATCTAATTTAATTTATGCAATGCCTCAAGTATCCTTTGTCGAGATATGCAGGTCTCAACAAAAGAAATTCATATATTCGGAAATATTCCTGTTACATTACGTTACCATAAATATTTTTATTAGGTTTGTTTATAAGATACTACAGAAACTGAATTAGAACGTTATTTAATTACAATATGACTTCAAATTTAGCTTCACAAGTAGCATATTACAGATCGATGAACTTTTGGTTAGTTCATTTACGTTTTTCGTGTGAGGCGTGATTAAATAGGGATTCAGACTGATTTAAATTATGCGCTTTGATTAATCAAAAACCTGCCGCATTCTATTATCGAGAACGTTAAACCACCATTTAAATTGGCACAATGAGAGCAAATGAAAGTCCGTGTTCGGCTAGAAATATTTTTTTGGTATAATTGTCACTCCAGTCAATAGTCTCCTACTTCCAAAATAAAATTGTCAAGCCAAAAAAGTAAAACTGATTTAGAATATTGTATAACTGAGGTGTCCGTCAGTACATTTTGAATTCCAAAATGAAATGAAATGAATTACTTTGTTATTTGTCACTTATTTTTTTATTTATCTGCTACTGCAGTTTCGTAGGTTTTCTACATTTTCAAGCGTGATACTACAAACTAAGGTGGTTTATTTATGATTTATAACAAATTTCCAGGTACAGTTTGGAATTACCCATCATTAAATTACAAGGAACTTAAATTAATTTATTACAGAGGGTTAAATGACATTATTGTTTCAAATTCCAAGAAATACTTTTCAATATTTGCTTAAAACTTTTTACAAAAATTCCTTTTTTAAAGATATATCTAAAAAACTTTTACAATGCGCCAAACTGGGTTGAATTCTGAATATCTGTTTGATTATTTAATAGGATTGTATCTTTATTTTTATTGTGTTTGTAGATCTCTATAGCTTCTAAAATATTTAATTTTCTTCCTTTTTGTGCTTTATGTAATATTTGTAGATTATTTATGTCTGGAAAAATATGATTTGTTTGATGGAAGTAGTTAGCAAAGTTGTAGCTTTCTTTGTTTAATCTAAAAGGTGTTTGATGTTCTTTAAATCCAATCTCAATTTAGAATATATGATGTACATAAGATATTTATGTTTTCAATTTTTGTTTTAAAGAAGTTAAAGGCCACTGTTCGTAATATGGTATAGTATTTACATTTTAACAGTGATAATTCACGTCCAGAAACGTATTAAAGAGACAAGATCAATATTACCTTCTATTATATCTAGTAATTTGTTGTTCATAACCTGGAATACATCATAGAAAAATTACTTCTTTGCCTAAATAATAAAGTCTCAACAGAAAATAACTGAAGCTTCCAAATGCCTCAATAAAATTATTTGAAACGCTTTTTATATTACATTTACTCTACATAATTTTTTATAAAAGTCGGATTAGAGGATTGTTACCTGAACAGATGCAAAGAAATTATCGAAGAAACCAAGGAGGCACACAACCAGCGGATTAGAACCAAACTTCTCGCTTGTCTCAACAATTCCAGGTCCTTTTGGTCAGTCGCTAAGGCAGTTAGCCAAAATTTCAACAAAACCACCATACCACCACTCACACGGCCAGATAATTCTATTGCAACGACACCTGTTGAAAAAGCGAACTTGTTGGCTGAATTCTTTGCTTCACATTCTACTGTCGATTTCCAAGGAAAAACACCACCTACTATTCCCATAGTGCAGTCAAAGATGTCCGATGTTGCCTTCAGACAGCGTATCATAAAACGTATTTTAATGAAGCCAGATACTAAAAAAGCTTCTAGCGCTGACGGAATACCCGCCATAGTTCTCAAAAACTGTGCGAGGGAACTGACACCAGTTTTCTGTAGACTTTTCAACCCATCCTACAGAAAGGGAATATTTCCTTCCTGCTGGAAATGTGCCACAGTTCAGCCGATACCTAAAAAAGGCAAGAAGACCTTGCCAAATAATTACCGACTAGTCGCACTGCTTTCAATAATATCGAAAATCATGGAAAAGACTATCAATCTTCTAAAATATCTTGAAGGATTCAACATTATTACCGATTACCAGTATGGCTTTCGTAAACATAGATCAACGGAAGATCTTCTGACTTATGTAACACATGTTTGGAACAACGCAATTGAACACTTTGGAGAATCTCGAGCGATTGCTCTTGACATATCCAAGGCATTTGAGCGTGTTTAGCACGATAGACTGTTGGCTAAGCTACGTTCTTGTGGTATGTCTGAAAAGTTCTGTTTGTGGCTCTCATGTTTCCTCAGTGAGCATTCTTTACGAGTGGCAGTTTGACGGATGTTTTTAACACCTACACTATCAACGCCGGTGTGCCGCAAGGCTCCATACTATCTCCTACTCTCTTTCTCATTTACATTAACGATTTGCTGGAAAAGACCGGGAATCCAATCTACAGCTTTGCAGATGAGAGTACGCTTATCTCTTCATTCACTTTGACTGCTCGGACATCAGCTGCCCAGCCGAATGTCCGCAGACAGCGGGAAGTTGTTCAACTTAACAGTTACCTAGAAGAAATTCTATCTTGGGGTGACAGTAACTAAGTGGAATTTAACGCTACAAAACCCCAGGTGGCATATTTTTCTAAAAAAGTTAACGTTGCTGAACCCGACATAGTTATGGCGGGGCACTCCATTCCTCTAACATCGCCACTCAACTTGTTGGGCGTTAATTTGGGAGCAAATATGTCCTGGCATGAGCATGTTGCAGGCATAGCAAGGAGAGCTTCTCAAAAGTTGGGAATATTATTTCGAACCAGAAAGCTTTACACTCCACAACAACTGTTAATTCTTTGCAAAGCTCAAATTCGACCAACTATAGAATATTGCTCCCATGTTCCGGGCTCCGCTCCCAAACATATACTGCATTTGTTGGGTTCTGTTCAGAGAAGAGCTGTTCGTCTGATTGGAGACCCTGAACTGACCGGTCGCCTTGATTCGCTGGAACATCGAAGAACGGTTGGCGACTTGAGTCTATTCTATAAGTATTTTCATGGAAAGTGTTCGGAGGATTGGCCCGTTTAATTCCTCCCAGAGCGGTGCATGTTAGAAGTATACGTCGCGCTGATACTTCACATCCGTATGAGGTTCAGCTTGTTAGTTCTCGTACAACGCTTTTCAAGCAGTCTTTTATATGGAGAATATCATCCCTTTGGAATAATTTGCCCAGGACTGTGTTTCCCACCGAGTATAATTTACAACGATTCAAGAAAAACGTAAATCGCTTTTTCTGCACACGTGTCGCTCTTGTAGCGCTTTAGGGACCTCCCTGCAGCACGTGTGCTAGACCTATAAAAAAAACCTAATGGCGTACTTCTCCGCAATGCCACGAAGATATTCATAAAGTAATAAAGGGATTAAAGGTTGGCCCCGTAGAGGTTTACAACCTGTAAGAAGACTATAAAAACTGGGCTAAAAGAGGACCATCAGCTGATCAAGTGATCTGGATGTCACAGTAGAACAAGTCTTATGGTAAGGAATCCATGTCGAGCGAATTCATCACATCTACATGATGTTCAGCTAGTCATTTCTAGCAAAAACTTTTTTGCATGTAGAAAATTATCCATTCAAAATGAACTGCATAGGACTGTGCTTCCCACTGACCGTAGAGGCTGCGCGTATGCTTCGCTCAAACAAAATGCATCAAAAGCCTAAAAGATATTTCTATATATTTTCTTATTTAAAAAAAGCAAGTAAAGAAAAACTATAAACGAACATTTTAACAAAACAAAACCGTGAAATAAATGGCGTACTTTATAGTCATTTTTACACTGAAACTATACCTTTCCTAACCCCGGAGACCAATAACAAATAAGAGGTTTTTCTCGATGCAGGCAATTTATTCCAACGAATACCCTGGGTACAATCGAAATACAGTTGTTCCATTTTTTGCCGCTCGTTTTTCTAATTTAGTATAGTAATTTATACAGAAAACATGGGAGGTATTTAAAAGCTTTTGTAGTAAACGTTCTTTGTTAGGAAGCCAAAAAAGGAAGAGTTTTTGTCCTTTTCCTTAATTTTATTGGGTATAGGTGCATATTTATTACTGAGAAAAAATCATATTTTTTAAATTGAATAAAATGTAAATAAAATGAAAAAGACAGTAACAATTTTATAGTTACACGGAGAAATTTGAACAGTTAGAGCACATATTCGTAATCTAATAATAATAATAATTACAAGAATATAAATAATAAATAATAGAATAATAAATAGAATAACACCTAATAGACAACAATATTCTCGCAGAAGAGCAGAAGGGGTGCAGGAAAAAGAGCCCTAGAAATCTACAAAATCAACCACAACCTCAGGCAATTTCTCACGCAAATTATGAAAACGTGGAAAACCAAAATACGCCTAGAAACAACACAAACTGAACGCATCCGAACAGAACAGCTGTACATCAGACGGGGTATATTTCAGGAAGACTCGTTCAGCGCTCTATGGTTTTGCCTCTGTCTCAATCTACTTTCAAATACACTAAACAGAACAGAGGATGGCTTCAACATCAGACACCAAAAAGTGAATCAACATAAAATAAACCACCTCCTATATATGGATAACAAAAAACTCTACGCTTCTACAAAAACACAGCTGAAAGAACTCCTCAAAATCACAGAAATATTCACCTTAGATATTAATATGGAATTTGGTATAAGTAAATACAAAGTGCTCCACATCAACAAAGGCCAATGGAACGACCACCATGAGACAGAAACCATCAACAACGAATCACTCGATAACATGCTCGACAAAGAAACATACAAATATCTAGGCTTCTAACAAAGCACCAAACTCAATCACACTCATATCAAAACAGAGCTCAGAACCGAATTCAAAAACAGACTCACGAAATTTTTACAAACAAAACTCAACGCCAAATATCTCACTAAAGCCATCAACACGTTCGCTATACCTATACTCACATATTCATTTGGTATCATCAAATGGTCACAAACAGACATAGAATATATTCACATCCTTATACGTTGTCAATTCACCAAATATAGGCAATTAGACCGTAACGCATGTAAAGAAAGACTTACGATCGAGAGAAAGGCAGGAGGAAGAGGAATCATAGACATCAGATCACTACACACAAAACAAATACAAGCACTTAGGAAATTTTTTCACAGCAAGCAAACCAGCCTCCACACAGCAACAGTGAAAGCAGACAAAAACTACACACATCTCGACTTATCCCGGCAGACCCCCCAGCAGTCACACTCAATTACAACAGGAAAAGATGAAAACGTGGTCAGAAAAAACACTCCATGGAAAACCCAGATACCACATAGAACAAGACCACGTAAATAAAAATTAGACATCTGGTTACAGAATGGGCAGCTATTCCCTGAAACAGAAGGCTTCTTACTTGCCATCCAGGATAAAATCGTATTAACCAGAAACTATAAAAAGCATATGATCAAAGACCTAATTATTACAAAAGACAGATGCAGGAAATGACACCGGTAGAAAGAAACGATCGAACATATAACAAGCGGATGTAAAATATTAGCCGAAATGGAATATATATCCAGGCACAGCTGCAAAAGTAGTTCATCAAACACTAGCCACAACATACAAACTAATAGAAAACACAGATCCCTACTACAAATACACACCAACATCCATACTTGAAAATAAAGATTACAAGCTCTACTGGGACATCAGTATCCACACAGATAAAACAGTCTCTGCCAATAGACCCGATATTACTTTTCAGTGCAAAAGAGGAAAAGTCACCTATCTAACTGACATAGTTGTCCCCAACGACACAATCATCCAAACGAAATACACAGAAAAATCACCAAATACGCAGATCTTGCAGCAGAAATAAAAAAGCCGTGGAAACAGGAAAAGTCATCATTGTCCCTCTCATCATATCAGCCACAGGCTTTACACCAATAACATTCACACCACACTTAGTACAATTAGGACTCAACACAAACATACATTCCGCACTCGTGCCGCTCCTGGAGCGCTTTAGGGACTTCCCTGCAGCACGTGTGCTAGACCCATAAAAAAAAAAAAAAAAAAAAAATACACAGAAACATTCAGAAATCATTGATTTTAAAAACATGTAACATTGTCAGGTAATTCCTTAATACACAATGGTAGTAGCATTTCTGCTGACTTGGCTTGAGAGAAAGAAGAACTTTTTTGTGATAATCTATTACAAGAAAAGAATTTTCAAACGTCATTAAGGGCATCAAGATCATTGCCGCCCCAGGACTAGTTGCCATCAACAATTTTTGGCAGAAAAAATCTTATAGCACCTACGAACAGTTAGCTATAATATATATAATTAATACCTGGTTGAACAAGGGATAAAAAATCCCCGAGTGTTTTATAGGGGGAGAACGATACTTGTTCCAAGAAGCGACGACCTGATCAACCCCAAAAGCAATAGACTTATCACGTGCTTAAACTTTTGTTACAAAATATTCGCTTGCATTACCTACAACTGATTATTCAGCGCGATTGAAACTGTTCTTCAAGACATCAGGAAATAGTCAAGGAAGAGTAGTGGAGGAAAAAAAAGAGTCTCAAGTTTGCAAGGAGAAACTTTGATTGTAGAAGAAGTTTAGTCATGGCACGGATTGACTATTAAAAAGTGTTTCACACAACATGTCACGAACCGATCCTTCACCTGTTAGAAAGACTCAAAGTGGCGCCTCCTCTGATTAACTTCATAAAATGTCTAATGCCACTCTGAAAACCTAAATTGTTATTACATCAGGTACACAAAAGGTAGACACTGAGCTAGTGGCTTTTAGAAGAGGAGTTGTTTAAGGTGACTTATTAAGCCCATTTTTATTCTTTATCTTGTTTTCCCCTCTCTCAGTTGCTCTATGTTCAAACCGTGAGTATAACTGTGGTCCACTAGAAAATTGCAGACGTAAGATCACTCATCTATCTTAGGTGGATGACCTTAAACTTTATGCTGCTTCAGAATGAGACCTAAATGAACTAACCTGAATTAACCTGAACATCCAGAGAACATGCCGTTCTCTGATGGGAACATTCTATAACATTTAGATGCCGAGGAAACGTGTACAACTATCTAGGTATTGCACAGCATCACATACAAATTATTGCAATTATTAAAACAGAACTTCGCAGCAAGTCTAGGAAACGACAAACAGCTGGTTGTCAGAACCTACAGGACGTAATAAAGTTGCTGCTCTTAATATGCTGGCTGTACCTGTATTTTCTTTTCCTTGAAAGTAGTGAAGAGGGAAGAGGTGCGAGATTTGGATGTTAGCACACGAAAAATGACGCTCATGAATATAAGTCTACATCCACGATCCTCTGTTTCTCTATTATCCCTTTCACGACATGTTTATTTTTTTATGGGTCTAGCACACGTGCTGCAGGAAAATCCTTAAAGCGCTCCAAAAGCGGCACGTGTGCGAAAAAAAGCGATTCATGTTGTTCTTGAATCGCTGTAAATCGTACTCGGTGGGAAACACGCATGCACCGCTCTAGGAGGAATTAAGTGGGCTACATCCTTTGAACACTTTCCATGAAAATACTTGTAGAACAGACTCAAGTCGCAAACCGATCTTCGATGTTCCAACGACTCAAGGCCGCCGGTCAGTTCCGAGGCTCCAATCAGACGGATAGATCTTCTCTGAACAGAATCCAACAAATGCAGTGTATGTTTGGTAGCGGAGCCCCAAACGTGGGAGCAGTATTCCATAGTTGGACGAATTTGAGCTTTGTAAAAACTTAACAGTTGTTGTGGAGTGTAAAGCTTTCTGGTTCGAAATAATATTCCCAACTTTTAAGAAGCTCTCCTTGCTATGCCTGCAACATGTTCATGCCAGGACATATTTGCTCCCAAACTAACGCCCAACAAATTGAGTGGCGATGCTAGGGGAATGGAGTGCCCCGACATAACTATGTCGGGTTCAGCAACGTTAGCTTTTTTAGAAATAACTGTCGCCTGAGTTTTTCTAGCGTTAAATTCCAGTTGGTTACTATCACTCCAAGATAGAATTTCTTCCAGGTCCTTGTTAAGCTGAATGACCTCCCGCTGTCTGCGGATATTCGCCTGAGTAGCCGATGTCCGAGCATTCAAAGTGAAAGAAGAGATAAGCGTACTGTCATCTGCAAAGCTGTAGAATGGATTTCCGGTCTTTTCCAGCAGATCGTTAAGGTAAATTAGAAAGAGAGTAGGAGACAGTATGGAGCCTTGGGGCACACCGGCGTTGATAGTGAAGGTGTTAGAAAGAAATCCGTCGACCACCACTCGTAAAGAACGCTCTCTGAAGAAACATGAAAGCCACATACAGAACTTTTCAGATATACCATAAGAGCGTAGCTTAGCCGTGCCAAACACGGTCGAATGCCTTGGATATGTCAAAAGCAACCGCTCGAGATTCTCCAAAGTGTTCAATTGCGTTGTTCCAAACCTGTGTTACATAAATCAGAAGATCTCCTGTTGATCTATTTTTACGAAAGCCATATTGGTGATCGCTAATAATGTTGAATCCTTCAAGGTATGATGATTGATAACCTTGTCCATGACTTTCGATATTATTGAAAGCAGTGCGACTGGTCGGTAGTTATTTGGTAAGGTCTTCTTGCCTGCGGCTGACATCAAGGTGAAAAAGGACTTTAGAGCTTAGAGTATGCATAATCGAATTGTTGTACGCCTAGTGTGTAAGGTTGCAGAGTTCCAGTTTTCTTCTGAAATTAGTCTGCGACCACGAACACAAGAGAAGGGAAGCCTTTCTATTTAGGACTCCGAAAGGCATAACGAAACAACTTGGTCTGACAGTAAATTTCAGCAATGTCATCAAAGAACAAAATAATGAGATTAACATGCTACACTTAGAATCGCCTAGACTTAAGGCAGTAATTAAAATAGCAGAGCAATAACAATTTTATAGGTAGCACACAGAGAAACCTCAACATGGGGTGTTTTATAGGAACATCGATTTGCTGCAGCTATCGAAAAAACTAATATTCAGTTTTCTACAGTCGGCAAGTCTTTAGTCAGAGACCGAGGGATTTTTACTTGACAAAGATGGTGTGATCTATACCCTATTATGTCGTAGTCAATTCACTGAAGTAGCCAATATTAAGTAAGTATCCACGATAGAACCAGAATTCCTGAGACATCTACTTTCAGCGTGACCTATCAACGCAATATTATCTTACATTCATAGTCACAATACAACACTAAGTATCTTATAATACGATCGAGTCGATTATAGAAAGTGATAGGTGCCGCATTTACTAGAATTTTGCCTTTTTGACCACCTGACGTTTGCCAGCCAACAAAACTGATATACTACTACAACAGAGAGGATTTATATAATTGAGTTTTCAGCACCTGCTGAAACAATATAGCAATCAAAGAGGAGGAAAAACGGGAAAAGTTCAAAGATTTAAATTACAAACTTTGCGCTCTGTTTCACATTCACCGACGATGGTGGTCCTAGCCATCGAAGTTTTTTGACAAATTAAGAACACGTTTCTGAACAACATAAAGAAGATAACGGTTTGCAGTACCTCTGCTGATTGAAGATGCGGAGGGCAGCTATCCGTGGTTCTCTTAGATTGCTCAGACAGATGAATTTGGTCGGTGATCACTAAGCGAATGGACGTAAGGCGTAGTCATCATTTTTGGACCATACGGCGTGAAAACCTGAGTATGTCAGAGCCACAGAATTTATCGCTTCGGATTTTTTTTTAAGATAGTTTAAAATATTTCTTTGTACACCATATAGGTGGGTGTCTCTTGCCCATGTGACAGAACAAACCGATTATGTTTGGATGTTACACGCGACAGGGCCACATATAACTGTCCATGCGAAAAACATTGAACGCTAAGGTCTAAACCAGCTACGTTTAATGTTTGTTCCTAATCTTCATTAATCGTCATCGAGAAACACAAATTTTTAGGAAACTGGAGCAGTTTAAATTGAAACAGTAAATTGGTTGATTAGCTCTACAACCTGTCAGAATTGTGCATTCAATCAAATAATTTTTAAGGGCCTTTATTTGTAATCTAGTGCGGTTACATCATTTTGGTGGATTTAAATTATGCAGCAATATTTTAGGAGCCCCTACTTTCAGAATCAGTTTGTGGGCGGCACGAATTCAGAAACACTCTAATAAAATCTAAACTATTATTTAAATGTTACAATTTAAAAACAGTTTTTGTTTTCGTTAAATGCACAAAAGAAATAACGCATTTAATTTGATACGGATTTACATTTTTTTTTTATTATAACAATGTAGGGCCAGCCGACCCCTCATTGTTATAATAAGGACTTTTTGGTCTAGTTTAGCAGCCTACCCTTAGTCATCATCACCATCATCCATAATAATAAGGACTTTTTGGTTTACCTACTTCTACCTTTCGCAGTTCTCTACTCACATAATTCCTTTTTCAACATCTTTTTAACAAAAAAAAACACATAAGGACTTTTTGGTCAGACCACTAATCTACTCTCATATAAGGCCTTTCTCAACCACTTTTTAATAGAAAACAACCCATATTAGGCCTTTTTGACAAACTTTCTAACAAAAGCACCTCATATTAGACCTTTTACACCAATTTTTTATGAAAAAAACAACCCCACTAACTTCACGAAGACCTTTTTCACATCTACGCACGCACACGTCAACCATCTTCTAATGCCTTTTTAACAATATTTTTATCAAAAAACAACCACCAACCCATTTCTAATGCCTGTTATCAAAGAAAAAAAACTTCTAAGTTCATTAATGCCTTGGGCACGTCTAACCTACTCCCATTACACATTAAAAATAACTAAGAAAATTCTAACAAAAAATCCCATCGTCATAATAAACACCTTTTAACCGAGTCTAGCACACCTCTTATCAGCAAAATAAGGACCTTTTGGACAACCAATCCCTCTTCGCTATTTTCACTAACGGCCGTTTGACCTAGAAACAACACCACACACACATACCTCGACGACGATGAACATCTTCAGCCGAAAAAATATTACTTACTATAGTTTCCGTCATGTTTCCAGTCCCTCTTTGAGCTAACAAATTCCAACATAAGTTTTTGATAATCCCTATGTTCTTGCCATCTAATCTAATCTGTTTCAGTTTATCGTACTTCACGTTAGCAAATGCCTTCTCGTAATCTATGAAACACGCAAAGATATTTCTATGCTGATCGAGACAGTTACCAGTCAGCCCCTGAATTGAAAATAAAGCAACCCTTGGTCCCACCCCATTTTTAAAGCCAAACTGGCTCTTGGTTCTCATCAATTTTTTTCCATAGAGTGTAGGATACGTAGAAACACTTTCAGTGAATGACAGATAAGGCTTATCAAACGGTACTCGTTACATTTTTTTAAGCATTCTAAATTCGGTTGAACAAATTGAGTAGAAGATTCATATTTTCATTATCTAGTAATTTCAAGATTTCAACATTTAAATCATCGGGACAATGTTTAGTTTCTTTCAATGCTTCAACTAATTCTTCTTTAATTACTTTGGATCTATCTATCTACTAAGTTGGGAATGTGGAATCTTTATTACAATGATACTACTCAGTATATATCACCACTACACCAAACACTTTATTTTTGCACTCGACGCGCGTTTCGCTAACCATGTTAGCTTCATCAGGAGCGATGATTGACTCATCATCGCTCCTGATGAAGCTAACATGGTTAGCGAAACGCGCGTCGAGTGCAAAAATAAAGTGTTTGGTGTAGTGGTGATATATACTGAGTAGTATCATTGTAATAAAGATTCCACATTCCCAACTTAGTAGATAGATAGATCCAAAGTAATTAAAGAAGAATTAGTTGAAGCATTGAAAGAAACTAAACATTGTCCCGATGATTTAAATGTTGAAATCTTGAAATTACTAGATAATGAAAATATGAATCTTCTACTCAATTTGTTCAACCGAATTTAGAATGCTTAAAAAAATGTAACGAGTACCGTTTGATAAGCCTTATCTGTCATTCACTGAAAGTGTTTCTACGTATCCTACACTCTATGGAAAAAAATTGATGAGAACCAAGAGCCAGTTTGGCTTTAAAAAATGGGGTGGGACCAAGGGTTGCTTTATTTTCAATTCAGGGGCTGACTGGTAACTGTCTCGATCAGCATAGAAATATCTTTGCGTGTTTCATAGATTACGAGAAGGCATTTGCTAACGTGAAGTACGATAAACTGAAACAGATTAGATTAGATGGCAAGAACATAGGGATTATCAAAAACTTATGTTGGAATTTGTTAGCTCAAAGAGGGACTGGAAACATGACGGAAACTATAGTAAGTAATATTTTTTCGGCTGAAGATGTTCATCGTCGTCGAGGTATGTGTGTGTGGTGTTGTTTCTAGGTCAAACGGCCGTTAGTGAAAATAGCGAAGAGGGATTGGTTGTCCAAAAGGTCCTTATTTTGCTGATAAGAGGTGTGCTAGACTCGGTTAAAAGGTGTTTATTATGACGATGGGATTTTTTGTTAGAATTTTCTTAGTTATTTTTAATGTGTAATGGGAGTAGGTTAGACGTGCCCAAGGCATTAATGAACTTAGAAGTTTTTTTCTTTGATAACAGGCATTAGAAATGGGTTGGTGGTTGTTTTTTGATAAAAATATTGTTAAAAAGGCATTAGAAGATGGTTGACGTGTGCGTGCGTAGATGTGAAAAAGGTCTTCGTGAAGTTAGTGGGGTTGTTTTTTTCATAAAAAATTGGTGTAAAAGGTCTAATATGAGGTGCTTTTGTTAGAAAGTTTGTCAAAAAGGCCTAATATGGGTTGTTTTCTATTAAAAAGTGGTTGAGAAAGGCCTTATATGAGAGTAGATTAGTGGTCTGACCAAAAAGTCCTTATGTGTTTTTTTTTGTTAAAAAGATGTTGAAAAAGGAATTATGTGAGTAGAGAACTGCGAAAGGTAGAAGTAGGTAAACCAAAAAGTCCTTATTATTATGGATGATGGTGATGATGACTAAGGGTAGGCTAAACTAGACCAAAAAGTCCTTATTATAACAATGAGGGGTCGGCTGGCCCTACATTGTTATAATAAAAAAAAAATGTAAATCCGTATCAAATTAAATGCGTTATTTCTTTTGTGCATTTAACGAAAACAAAAACTGTTTTTAAATTGTAACATTTAAATAATAGTTTAGATTTTATTAGAGTGTTTCTGAATTCGTGCCGCCCACAAACTGATTCTGAAAGTAGGGGCTCCTAAAATATTGCTGCATAATTTAAATCCACCAAAATGATGTAACCGCACTAGATTACAAATAAAGGCCCTTAAAAATTATTTGATTGAATGCACAATTCTGACAGGTTGTAGAGCTAATCAACCAATTTACTGTTTCAATTTAAACTGCTCCAGTTTCCTAAAAATTTGTGTTTCTCGATGACGATTAATGAAGATTAGGAACAAACATTAAACGTAGCTGGTTTAGACCTTAGCGTTCAATGTTTTTCGCATGGACAGTTATATGTGGCCCTGTCGCGTGTAACATCCAAACATAATCGGTTTGTTCTGTCACATGGGCAAGAGACACCCACCTATATGGTGTACAAAGAAATATTTTAAACTATCTTAAAAAAAAATCCGAAGCGATAAATTCTGTGGCTCTGACATACTCAGGTTTTCACGCCGTATGGTCCAAAAATGATGACTACGCCTTACGTCCATTCGCTTAGTGATCACCGACCAAATTCATCTGTCTGAGCAATCTAAGAGAACCACGGATAGCTGCCCTCCGCATCTTCAATCAGCAGAGGTACTGCAAACCGTTATCTTCTTTATGTTGTTCAGAAACGTGTTCTTAATTTGTCAAAAAACTTCGATGGCTAGGACCACCATCGTTGGTGAATGTGAAACAGAGCGCAAAGTTTGTAATTTAAATCTTTGAACTTTTCCCGTTTTTCCTCCTCTTTGATTGCTATATTGTTTCAGCAGGTGCTGAAAACTCAATTATATAAATCCTCTCTGTTGTAGTAGTATATCAGTTTTGTTGGCTGGCAAACGTCAGGTGGTCAAAAAGGCAAAATTCTAGTAAATGCGGCACCTATCACTTTCTATAATCGACTCGATCGTATTATAAGATACTTAGTGTTGTATTGTGCAAAAATAAAGTGTTTGGTGTAGTGATGATATATACTGAGTTCTATCCATCTAGCTGATCTGTTGACTGCCGATCATCACAAAAGCTCTCTAATATGTATGTTTTGGCGGAGTTTGGAGGTATGCATCATCTCTTTGATCTTCTTATGGAGATGTAAACTATCATAATTTCGTTCTAGTGTTTCTATGTCATTACGCTGTTTACTAATCCATTTCTCTTTAGCAATTTTAATTTTCCTTTTGATGATTTTATAGATTTTATTATCTTCCTCTTTGCCTTTTTGTAATTTTCTTTCTTCCATTAATTATAGGATTTCGTTGGTCACGCAGCCTTTTCTCTAATACCTAGTTGCTTTCCGCAAGATCTCTAATGTGATGTCTTTAGCCGTATCTCTTAATTTTATCCATATTTCCCCAGTTTCCACATTGCCTGTGTGTTATTTCATACTTTTAATTTGTTATTAAATTGTATAGAAAGCTGAATTTCCTTGTGGTTGTCTTTAAGAGCATCACGGTTTACTTTATTCATTACAGTACGGTCGTTGGTCTTTTCCAATCTAATTTTTAGTGTTGCCATCAATGGGTTGTGATCAGTTTCAATGTCTGTTCCAGGATATGTTTTAACTGACTTTATGACATTTTGGAATCTGCAACTAATCCAGAAGAAATCGATTTGGTTCCTTATAATTTTTTCTGGTCCATTTTGTGAATATTGTCAAGTATACAATGTCCTCGGAGGCAGTTTGAACTACGTATTAGTTACTACTAATGATTTGTCTTGACAAAACTGGAGGAGTCGGTCGCCTCTCTCATTTCTATCTCCAAATTCATATCTTCCTATTAGATTTTCAAATCTTTCCTTTCCTAAAATCGCTCATTATAATATTTACGTCCCTCTTCTTTATATATATATATATATATATATATATATATATATATATATATATATATATATATATATCTGTATATACACAGTCGCCTTGTCTAAGACAAGGCGACCCAATATCCCCAAAACTGTTCACGTTGACTCTAAAACACATGTTCAAATCGTTAAAGTGTAAAAATAAAGGAATACTCACAGGCGGTGAACGATTAAATTACTTATGGTTCGCAGATGATGTCACTCTGATCACCATAACAAAAGAAGGATTACAAGAAATGCTGATGGAACTAAATAACAAGTCTCGAGAAATATATCTAAAAATAAACTTCACCAAAACCAAATATTTGAACAACGAAACTGAAGATAACAGCCAGGAACTATTAATAGAAGATGAACGAATAGAAAGGATACAGATATTTATATATTTAGGTTAAAAAATCGAAATATCAAAAAATAATTTAACACGGCTAACTTGGATAGAAGAGTCTCGTTTGCTTGGTTTGCGTTCTAAAAGTTACAATCCACATTTAAATTAGATATCCCAAATACATTAAAAGCCAGAGTGTTTGATCAACATGTTCTCTCGGTGAGATTAATATATGGCACTGAAACGTGAGCTTTAAATAAAATTATAACCCAATGGAGAGGAGAAAGCTAAATATTAGATCGTATTTCTAACATCGAGATACGAAGAAGATCAAAAGCGACAAATGTAATACAAAGAATATGTATATGATGAATGATAACAGATGGACACGCCGTATGATTGAACGGAAACCTAAAGAACATAAAGATGCAGAGGTAGACCACAGACAAGAAGGACGGACGACATAAAAAGTTTAGAGAGACACGACTAGATGCAAAACGCAAACAATAGGGCTCCTTGGAGACAACTTGGGGAGGTTTACATTCGACTATGGATGGAATAAGCTAATGATGATATATATATGTATATATATATATATATATATATATATATATATATATATATATATATATATAAATATATTTAAATATATATATATATATATATATATATATATATATATATATATATATATATAAATATATTTAAATATATATATATATATATATATATATATATATATATATATATATATATATATATATATATATATAATATATATATATATGTGCTGAAAGTTTTTGGTCTAGCTACTTAAAACACATTTTTTATGCAAAATTCGACTTTATTCATCAACATAACCTCCTTCAAGAGCAATACAATCAATTTAACGCTTTTTTGACATTTCTATACCCTTCTTGAAGAAAGATTTGTCTTTGCCTTCAAAATAGGCCTCAGTTTCAGCGATAATTTTTTTAATTGGAGCCAAATCTCTGTCCCGCTAGCATTTTTTTGAGGTCTGCGAATAGATAATAGTCGCTTGGGGCCAAATCTGGTGGATGAGGATGCAGTTCGAATTTCAATTCATGCAATTTTACCATCGTAACCACTGACTTGTCACACGGTGCATTGTCTTGATGAAAGAGCACTTTTTTCTTGTTCATTTTGGGCCGTTTCTTCGCGATTTCTGCCTTCAAACGCATCAAAAATTTTATACAATATTCACTATTGATCGTTTTTCCCTTCCCGGCGTAGTCGATAAAAATTACAGCGGCCAAAACCTTCCCAGCCGACTGTTGTGTCTTTGGTCGCTTCGGGCGGCTTTCACCGGCTGCTGTCCACTCAGTTGACTGTCGATCTAATTCCAGTGTGTAGTGGTGGAGCCATGTTTCATCCACTGTCACATATCGCACGAAAAAATCCTTTTTATTGCCAGAATCATCAACACGTTGTTGTTTTTGGTTCACTGAGCTCAAAGGCGGTACCCATTTCGAACAGAGCTTTCTCATGCCCAAATATTCATGCAAAATATGACCAATACGTTATTTTGATATCTTTAGAGTGTCAGCTGTATCACGCAATTTCACTTTCCGGTCATCCAAAACAATTTTGGTGATTATTTTGATGTTTTCCGGTGTAACCACCTTATTTGGGAGTCTAGAGCGTTCAGCATCAGTTGTGTCTGTACGACAACGTTTAAATTCAGCATACCAGTAAATGATGGGTGATTTTCCAGGGGCAGAGTCCCTGTAACTCTTATCAAGCCATTGCTTTGCTTGATCGGTATTCTTTTCAATCAAAAACAGTGTTTAATCAACACACAAAATTCGATTTTTTTCATTGTTTTGAAAATATTAAAAGTAACGTCACTAAAACTACTGTAACTTGTAAACTAATCGTCAAAATGTTATGAAATTTTGACACGTATTGTTTGAAGGTTGGTAATTCCTAAAAATTATATGAATTTTTTGAAAAGGGCGACATCCATGTCTCAGACCAAAAACTATATATATATATATATATATATATATATATATATATATATATATATATATATATATATATATATTATATATATATATATATATATATATATATATATATATATATATATATATATTTATATATATATATATATATATATATATATATATATATATATATATATATACACATAAAACCAACCTAAACATCGAGAAGGCAATATGTGTATATATAATTTGTGTAATTTATTTTTAAGCCATGGTCATGTATAGTTGGAGAAATAATAAAAAGATCATACATCTAGGGTAACCAATTTTTTAAGGTATTGTAACTGACTGACTGTTTAATATGAATATCGTCAGTAACCGCTAAAGAAATCCACATATAATTGAAAAATAAAGTCAAAAGTATACAGAATAAATAATAATAAATCAAGAACAGCCCTTTGAGGAACATCTTTTATCGCTAGTAGAGGATTTGAAATATCGACTATATAATCATTTAGAATTCTCGTAGTCTGATTTGTGTATGTTACACAATTAAAAAAAAACCGTTTAAAGTTTTTAAGCTACGCCAATATATTTACGTTTAGTTATATCTAATAGTTATCTAACATATCACATTTAGTTTGCAAAGCAAAGTTGCTGCATTCATATAAAATTTGCCACAAAACATGTTTGATGATGAAATATTGGTAGGTTCAGGATTTAAATTTTATGTGAAGAAAAGATATAGGCAAAAAATTACTTACATTTCGAAAACTGAGCGATTGAGAAAAGCTATTTAAGATCTCTTTTAATGTTTTAAACTATTTGGGTAATCTGTGTTAATGCATAAATTTAACATTCGTATAGTTTTACTAATGGTGTCAAAAGAATCTGTTTTAATTTTTAGTAGGATATTTACAATATCAAAGTTTTAAAATTAGACATGTCTTTATTTATATTGGGTTATTTATGTGGAAAAAAAACAAGATTTAAACTTGGAGGAACGTTTCTACAGAATCTATAAAGTCATTATTGGAATCCTGTTCAGTAGAATATTCAACAACTTATTTAAAGTCTTTTAAACGGGCACTCTTTGTTTTTCAAATAATTCCAGAATACACTAGAGTCATATAATTAAAAATATGTTTAATATAATTTTTGTTTTTTTTTAATTGTTTTTTAAATTGTTTTTAATATTCATGTAATAATTTCAAGATATTGCGATTTCTATTTAAATTATGTTAATTCCTTTACGGTGGAAGTAATCCAGAGATTGTCTTTTGTGTTTTTAATCATTTGAAATGGCAGAATTTTCAAAATTGTTTGTAATTTCGATTTCTTTTCAGTTAATACTTTGTAAATTTTGAATAAATTACTCAAAATTAATTATCATGAAAGCTTCTAAAATATTTTAGTCGACCAGGAATTTAATTCCTTTAATCCTTATATTAACATAAACAAGGACCGTCTAACATGGCGGACTGACATTTAGTAAACAGAGTCGTATTAGAGTTGTGGAAGAAACAAGAAAATATTATTTTCTTTCTATGTATAAATAAAAAATATTATGTAAACATTAAATAACTGATACACTTGTTAGAAGTTTCCATTTATATATCGAAACTAGTCAGGAAATAAATAACATTTCCTAACTGATAATTAAATAGTAAACTATTAACTGATAATATGAAACAGAAAGTTGAATGACGCAGGTGCCTATTGTTGTCAAATTTATAAAAGAATTTGTATAGAATACGATTTGTGGAATTTGCTTCTGCCTATCCTGTAAGAAATACACTGGTTAAACAAAATTTTAAAAAAGTAAAACTCAAGTGGAAGATGAATTAATTTATTAAGGTTACTTTTTCCATATATGCTTGTAGAAAAATACAGAAAATAGATACATTTATAGAATGTAGGTGTAACTTATGTCTTAATTCTCAATGTAAACATAAATATAAACTAAGAAACTCTATTATCTGAAAAAAAAATAGTAATTTATAATAATAAAAGTTCTTTTACTTTAAAGTTAGAGGTTTGTAGAAACAAAACTTAAAAGATTCTCCTTTTGTATATTGAAGTAAGTCAATATATAAATCGAGAATATATATATATATATATATATATATATATATATATATATATATATATATATATATATATATGCTAGTTATAGCTAGCCCGATGGAGGATAGATCTACTTCAGAGTCGCGACCTTGACGACGTGAGCCTTGATTCCCTCCCAATACCTTCTCCCATGGAGAAATCATGTTCATGTTCGACCTTCGTTCTCCACTAATCACCTATCTATCCCCATCCTCATATCCTGATATGATGTAGGTCAGCAGTATCCATTATTACTGGCCTGAAGCGATGAGGCCGTATCCTTCTAACCGGTTCAGACCAGGTGTCTATGGGCGTGAGGAACATATTTCCAAAATGGCTGTGGAATTGCGATGTAGAAGGAACCGGGAGCTCACTATGTTATAACATTTCATCAGCACTGCCATGATGATTGGCAGTCACCGCACTTCTGCTAAGAGGTTCGGACTGAGAAAGAGGATATACGTATATGCTCTCTAAGGACAGAAATTCCGAAAATAAAATAAAAATGGGACGCTAGTAATTAAAAGAAGGGAAAAGGGAATAGGGCCTCAACAAGACGGTTTTTTCAGTTATCTAACATTGTGTATTAAATAAAATTAGTAACATAAAACATAAGGCGGTCGAACATTGAAACTTTGTGTATAGAAAATTAGAATATTTCGGGTATGTGATGAGAAACAACACCAAATACCACCTGCTACAGCTAATAATCCAAGGAAAGATTGAAGGTAAATGTAGTCCCGGCAGAAGGAGAACAACCTTGCTGAAGAATTTACACCAGTGGTACGGATTGAGTACTACCTTACTTTTCAGAGCCGCTGCCGATAAACTGAGAATCATGCATATGTTTGCCAACGTTCGGGGAGGATAGGGCACATGAAGAAGAAGAAATAGACAAAAAAATCTTCTTGACGTTGAAGGAAATTATGCATAAATCCAAAAGTCGCCAAAAAAAATATAGAATTTGTCTCAATATCCAACAAATATGACATCTAAAAAAAGGATTTGCTTAATAGTGTATCGTTATTAAATACTTTCAAACACTTCAGCCAGGAAAACACGGCTGTACATAATAAACTTTTAAAAATATGAAAATTTGTTGATTGCTGCTTGAAAGTTCGCCGCCTGCATTATTAATATGTAAAACTAAACAAAGTTCGGGGCTTCATTCTTTAAAATTTCCCTTATTTTCTGATGGTAAAAGGCGCTATGTGAAATATTAGTAAAGTTCTAATCAACATATCAAACTTTTTCCTCCGAGGTTCAAGAAAATGTGCTGAAAAGTCATTGAGGGCTAACTTTTTCTAAAAAGTTTTAAAAGCTAATTTAATAATGAAAATTCTAAAAGATAGGTAATTTTCTAGAAGCTCAAAATGAAAAGTTTATCTTCGAGGAACTAAGTTACGTGTTTATTTTATTATATTTTGTGCTAATGGATGATTTTTTACTTTAGAGAAATTGAAATATTCCAATGGGTTATTCATCTAAAATAAAATTTTAAACAAAGTTATGAGTTTGTTTAAATTTCGTTGTTTGTTCGTTTTTTACATGCTTTCATATTTCGCGACTTGTGTTACTTATTTAACTTAAAATAAAATTT
Source organism: Pachyrhynchus sulphureomaculatus (assembly GCA_019049505.1). Classification (NCBI taxonomy): domain Eukaryota; kingdom Metazoa; phylum Arthropoda; class Insecta; order Coleoptera; family Curculionidae; genus Pachyrhynchus; species Pachyrhynchus sulphureomaculatus. The sequence goes on from CM032446.1 coordinate 77,772,668, forward strand.
AAATAACTCAGAAAAATACCCTATTTGTGCATCATGAATGCGGTACTAACATTGTGCTATTAATTTCTATTTTGAAGTCGTTACTCTGTGATATTTTCTGAATACGACCGCTGAACAGTAGCAGTTTAAACTTTTCTAAATTTGCTGGTTACCAGGATATTTCCAAAGTGGTTTTCACATACTCATTAATTTTTGCGGCCATTTCAACTGTATTTACTATTTAAAAACATTTCATCTGCGTGTCATGAGAAGAAAAATAACATTTGTCAATATATAAAATTTATAAAAGGACAATTTTTCTTTTTAAAGTGGGCTCAAATTTTGATAAATAAACCAGCTTTCGTCAATTTTACTAAAAATACATAAATATTAACAGCACTGGCTTACAATTCACTATTATAGAAATATATTGTTGTCGGCTGTGTTCTATGTTCGACGACTTCATAAAAATATTACTTCTTGTGCTAACATGGTTTATTTTGACTGTTTGGACCAACAGCTTTATAAAAACTAAGTATCTCTTATGATTTATGTGGTCTAGGATTGTGTAACGATTGCGTATTTATATCAATTTCTATACAAAATATTTTAAAAACTTTAAAAATATATTAATATCGTCTAATTCATGAATATAATGTTTTAAAACTAAAAATATGTTTTACCTAATTTCCATATAGACTGATGAATAATTTTATAAAAACAGTGTATATTCTCTCTGTTTTTACCAAGATCCTTATAAAAACTTAATATCGCGTAGGATTTTTAAATCGAATACTCTAGGACAGTGTAAAAATTCTATTTTGAATAATTTCCGCATCAAATCTTTTATAAATTTTCAAACATATATTAATATCGTCTAATTTGTCAATAGCATCTGCTAAAACATTGTAAAAATGTTGGAATCTTGTCTGATTTTCGAGTAGAAAATACTAAAACTTTATAAAGTTGTTTATTTCTAGTAATTCATCTATAGAATATTTAAAAAATAACCGGTCAAGTGCAAGTTGAACTTGCGCAATTAGTGTTCCGTACGTTGATTGCTTTTAAAATAAAAAATTTTGTTACAGAGGTATAAAATGATCAGTGACTTCACAAAACACACCCCAAATGAGTTTTCAACAAAGTTTGTTTCCAGTCTTTACTAAAATCTGATGACCTTGAAATTATTTTGTTTTTTTATATACCAGGTAAATTATTAAAGGTAAGGCACTCGTGATAATATTCGTTTAATCTACACCCCGTGGAGAATATTCCAGAATTTTTTCAAAATTTTTTGATTAGTACTTTTCGAGATAAGGCGGGGGAGAGCGACTTTTCGCAATTTTTTAAAAATAATACACAGAAAAGTGCGCGCAAGTATTACATTATATATATATTTTTTTACTCGTGTTTTCACAAGCTTTCATTTGACACCACACTCGATGATCTAGTAAAAATTTTTTTTTTTCACTTTTGATTTCATCCCCCAAAACTAACCCCTTAAGTCAAAATTTAACTCTCAAAACTACATGGCTCTGATGAGGCCATCACTTCCTATATTATTACCAAATTTCAACTTTCTATGTAAAATAGTTTCGGAGAAAATCGGGTGTGACAGACAGACAGACAGGCAGACAGGCAGACAGACACCGAAGTGATCTTATAAGTGTTCCGTACGGAACACTAAAAAACAGTAAAAATGTTCTATTAATTTATCGAACGATGTATTTTACCAACTGCTGGAAAGGACCTATACTTCAACCTACAGAACCGACATAGTTATGTCGGAACACTCAATTTTTTTAGCATTGTCACTCAACTTGATGGGTGTTAATTAGAGAGCAAATATGTGTTGACATGAATATTTTGCATGCAAAGGGGTTTTCAAAAGCTAAAAGTAATATTTACACCCCACAATAACTGTAATAGAATAATTCAGCTTAAATTCGGCCAATGATCAAATATTACTCCCATGTTTGGGGCTCTGCTTCCAAACATACTCTGCATTTGTTAGATTTTATTCAAAAGAACACCATTCACCAGATTGGAAATCTAGAATTTAAAAGCTACCCTAATTCCTTCGAACATAGAAAAAAGCTTGGTAACTTGAGTACTTCCATGGAACGTGTTTGAGGGACGTCCCCCTTTTGATGATTCTTTTTTGGAACGAATTGTCCAGGATTGTATTTCCAACTGAGTACAATTTTCAGTGAATTGCTTGTCTGCACACGCTTCGCTCCCGTAGCCTTCTAGGGATTTCTTAATTTACACATAGTATTCTAGAATTTGGTTCATATGATCTGTGAGTGGAATATGCTAACACTTGGCTAAAATTTACCGAAAAAAAAAAAACGGGTTCATCAAATCAGAGCAATAAATATTTAATGAAGACAATTTTGTTAGAAAAATGTTAACACTAAATGTACTTTATTAGTTCCTATTTATTTTTACATATATGCGAAAGATATACACAAACAATAGCTTAGGTATTAAATTAACTGCTCAAGGTAGTACATTTCCAGAATCAAAGAGTTTAGTGGCAAGTAAATTTTAATTTTTACTGCTGCATATAGAATTGAAACATATTTTGCTTTGCACTAATTACTTTTTATGAAAACGAAAAAGGCTTATAAAGATGAAAGGGAATGCTAAATAGCATTCTGGAACTTTTTTATGGGGTAAAAGTTTTTAATCTCTAATGTGGAACGCTAAACAATTTTAATTAATCAGACATGACCCTGGAATACTTATTAAGGATTTATCAATTATAAGTTGAGTGAAAAAAGGTTTAATACGTGAATGTTTTTAATCAAATAATTTTATCCAGATTTTTTTTTCCGATAGAATTTCTGTAATTATTAATAATTATGTACGAAAATAAAAATAGTCTAGTTTACGTTTCAAAAGGGATACCAATAATATACAATGTACCACTTGGTATATGGGCTGACACTTTGAAAACATATGTGTTTTCTAACCTAAACACTTTTAAACTGAGCACAAGCCATTTCCAAGAGGTTCTCTATCCAAAATTTTGAATAGGGTGATATTTTTTCATTTATAAAGATAAACGCACTGCAGCCCATGTGTCATAGCGATTCACATTGGCTTTGAATTGTTGCAGATTGTAATCCTTAGCAGCCCACATTTGTCAAATATTTCTGTAAATCTTTTCTTTTTTTAAGCAATAAGTATGCGAAGTTAGGTTCTTGAAAGAAAATGAATATAGGATCAAAATAGAGCAAGAGGACGACCCGAGATTTTGACCTGTCGAATAACCGTCTGCCTAGTTGTTCATTCTATTGGGCGAGCCACGCCTTCAACGTTAATTTTGCGACCCCCGTGCCCTGGAATGCCTAAAATGCTACAGTGGTCGTTTTTAGAGTTTCTGAACTCGAAAAACGACCCTTTTTAGCTGAGACAAGCAGGTCCAGCTTCGTTCTTCGGTATTGGCGGTGTCTGTCTTTTGCAGATTCCCTTTTATTTTATTAAGAACAAACCCAATTTATTGATTTTATATGGTTAAATGATAGTCCATTTTTGAATTGACGTTTTTTGGGCCCTAAAGCTGGGTCCGGTCTCGGTGGCGTCTGCCCTTTGGGGTGTGTGTGTGATTCAAGTTGTTAAATGTCAGTCCATTTTTGGATGTAGTATTTTGGTCCTTATCTGGGCATTCCAGGGTACCGGGGCCGCAAAATCAACGTTAAAGGCTAGGCAGACGATTAGTCGACAGGTCAAAATTTCGGGACGCACCCTTGGTCTATAAGAGATACTGAAGAATACCATCGTGGTTAGTAAAAATGTTTTAAAGAAATTAATAACTTATAAAAACTATATCAGCCGAACCTTGATATTCCTAAACATAACTTAACAAAAGTATTATTCACACCAACCTTAGATAACAGTCCGTCATACAAAACTCGGTCAAATGCGTTAGATATATCAAATGCTACTTCTCGAGACTTTTAATGGAGCTCAATAGCACTGTTTCAGATAAGTGGGATTTATGTAAGGGGATCTTTTCTTGATTCTTGTTGTTCCGTTAGAATCTGTGCCTCATGCTCGTGCATACATGCATACTGCCACACTCCACACCTCTCATCTTCTATTAATTATACCGTTGTTAAACCGTTTGTTTTAATTTCTGTTTCCTCATCTCTACTGATTTTCAGGTAGTATTTTTTTTTATGTTGATAGCACATGTTCTGCAGGGAAGTCCCTAAAGCGCTACAGGAGCGACACGTGTGCGGAAAAAGCGATTCACGTTGTTCTTGAATCACTGTAAATTGTACTCGGTAAGAAACACAGCCCTGGGCAAACCATTCCAAAGGGATGATGTTCTCCATATAAAAGACTGCTTGAAAAGCGTTGTACGAGGAGTAACAAGCTGAACCTCATACGGATGTGAAGTATCAGCGCGACGTGTATTTCTAACATGCACTGCTCTGGAAGGAATTAAACGGGTCACATCCTCCGAACATTTTCCATGAAAATACTTGTAGAATAGGCTCAAGTCGCCAACCGTTCTTCGATGTTCAAGCGAATCAAGGCCGCCGGTCAGTTCCGGGTCTCCAATCAGACGAACAGCTCTTCTCTGAATAGAATCCAACAAACGCAGTGTTTGTTTGGGAGCGGACCCAAAACATGGGGCAGTATTCCATAGTTGGTCGAATTTGAGCTTTGTAAAGAATTGACAGTTGTCGTGGGGTGTAAAACTTGCTGGTTCGAAGTAATATTCCCAACTTTTGAGAAGCTCTCCTTGCTATGCCTGCAACATGCTCATGCTTGGACATATTTGCTCCCAAATTAACTGCCAACAAATTGAGTGACGATGTTAGAGGAATGGAGTGCCCCGCCATAACTATGTCGGGTTCTGCAACGTTAACTTTTTTAGAAAAAACTGCCGCCTGGGTTCTTGTAGCGTTAAATTCCACTTGCTTACTGTCACCCCAAGATAGAATTTCTTCTAGGTCTTTGTTAAGTTGAACAAGTTCCCGCTGTCTGCGGACACTCGCCTGAGCAGCCGATGTCCGGGCGTTCAAAGTGAATGAAGAGATAAGCGTACTGTCATCTGCAAAGCTGTAGATTGGATTTCCGGTCTTTTCCAGCAGATCGTTAATGTAAATGAGAAAGAGAGTAGGAGACAGTATGGAGCCTTGGGGCACACCGGCGTTGATAGTGAAGGTGTTAGAAAGAAATCCGTCGACCGCCACTCGTAAAGAACGCTCTCTGATGAAACATGAGAGCCACAAACAGAACTTTTCAGACATACCACAAGAACGTAGCTTAGCCAACAGCCCATCGTGCCAAACACGGTCGAATGCCTTGGATATGTCAAGAGCAACCGCTCGAGATTCTCCAAAGTGTTTAATTGCGTTATTCCAAAAATGTGTTACATAAGTCAGAAGATCTCCTGTTGATCTAATAATGTTGAATTCTTCAAGATATTTTAGAAGATGTTGATTGATAGCCTTTTCCATGACTTTCGATATTACTGAAAGCAGTGCGACTGGTCGGTAGTTATTTGGCAAAGTCTTCTTGCCTTTTTTAGATATCGGCTGAACTGTGGCACATTTCCAGCAGGCAGGAAATATTCCCTTTCTGTAGGATAGGTCTACAGAAAATTGGAGTCAGTTCCCTAGCACAGTTTTTGAGAACTATGGCAGGTATTCCGTCAGCGCCAGAAGCTTTTTTTGGTGTCTAGTTTCGTTAAAATTCGTTTTATGATGCGTTGTCTGAAGACAACATTGGGCATCCTTGACTGCACTATGGGAATGGTAGGTGGTGTTTTTTCTTGGAAATCGACAGTAGAATGTGAAGCAAAGAGTTTAGCCAACAAGTTCGCTTTTTCAATAGCTGTCGTTGCAATAAAATTAGCTGGCCGTGTGAGTGGTGGTATGGTGGATTTGGTGAAATTTTGGCTAACTGCCTTAGCGACTGAACAAAAGGACCTGGAATTGTTGGAACAAGCGAGAAGTTTGTTTCTAATTCGCTGATTGTGTGCCTCCTTGGTTTCGTCGATAATTTCTTTGCATCTGTTCCGGGCACGAAGAAAAGGGGTTACAATTTATGGTGTTAGGATTTTCACGCCATCGTCGATAGGCAAGATGTTTAGAAGAAACAGCTTCTTTGCATTTTCGGTCAAACCAAGGCTTGCCGTTGGAAGGGCATTTCTTCGAAAAAGGAATGTAAGCTTCCATACCAGCCAAAATAACATTGGAAACCTCCCTGGCGCAGTCAGATGGGTTGTCAGAACGAAAACAAACGTCTAAACAAGGAAGAGTTCGAAAATATTCCATGCCAAATCTTGCGCGGCTTAGGCGCCTCTCTGTCACTGATTGGTAGGATACTCGATGTCGAAAGCAGTTTATGGTCGGAGGAACCTAACGGCGGATTTACGGTGATCGTGTAAATCTCCGGATTGATGGTTAAAAACAGATCAAGAAGACTGGTGAACTCCCCGTCTCGATCAGGGATTCGTGTTGGTTCGTCAATAAGCTGAGTTAAGCCACAGCTGATTGAGAATGATTCAGCTTCACGGCCTTGTTCGTCGGTAGTATTTGAATATTTAAACAAGTTGATGTTGTGAACATTAAAGTCGCCCAGGATGGCAATTTCGGTATTTGGATAGTTAATTTGTAAATGATCAATGGTGTCCGAAAGAGAAGCGAAAAGTGTTCTAAAGTTAGCATCACTTGTTGGTCGATAGAGGATACAGATGAACCTTGTGGTTTTTTGAGTCATTATTTTTAACCACATAACATCAAAGTTTGGGGGCTCCCGGGCCTCTTCACGTTGGCAGGAGAGGTCGCTTCTGACAAAAAGACAGATTACAAAGTTACGCCTTAATCGGGAATAGAAGTCGTATCCAGGATAAAGATCGTTGTCTGTGTTGGTCGATGAACTGACCTTGGTTTCACAGAGCGAGTAGGTGAGAATTATTTGATTGTAGGTGTTGGTGCACTGAATTTATGTTCGTGTTTAAACCCCGTACGTTGCAAAAATCTATTTTGAAATTATGATCTCGGCATACCGACGCCCCCGAACCGGCACCCACCCGGAGATCCGAACAAGCATTGTCCGGCTCACCGCGCCCGAGCATTTGGGCCGGGGTCGCCGTTCCGCCTCTCACCTCTTTGCTGCAGGAGTGCGCAGGTTGATTAGTCTGCTCGCTCTTCCGCAGCTTTTTAAAACGCGCCGCTGTAACGAACGCTGGGTTTAGGGCCTGTTGATGTCCCCGCGTTAGATTTCGCTTCGCCCTCCGGTTGTTCGCTACCCAGGGCAGCCACCCCCTGGACGATTTCAGCAACAGTTGTTATTTTATTTTTATTTTATTGTATATATAATGTGGTAGGTTTTGTGATTTTATTATAGCAACGCATGGCGTGTTCGTTGATTTCTGTGGTGCATACATAGATAGATTACCATAATCAAGTAGCTTACATGCGCATTGACCTCCGGGATACCGTTTCTTTACTTTAAGAAATTAACCGAGACTCCGGTAGGCGCTTTACCACATGAATCCAAAGGGTGGCGCCCAAGGTTTGACCATTAGATAACCGTCCAAAAGTCTACCGACCGACAAATAACAGATGCCACATACATTGAAGTGACTCAACAACACTACAAGGTCATAAAAAGTGTACAAACGTTTAAGATCAGTTTCTGAAATAAAATATATATTATACGGAATCTACAAAATACATTGATTATATCCTAGAAACAATTTAAGATTTTGAAAAATAAGAAAATTAAATTTAAATAAAAAAGTTTTTAGTTTTCATATTTTTACACATGAGGGTCAAAAACAGTGCAGTTGCCTTCAAATTTTTTACAAGTGGATTTTGTCTTAAATTCTACCTCGACAAAATTCCACACTCCCTCAAATTTAGTTGAACAATGAATGTAGGGCATTTATGGGTAGTTAGGATGTAGTGCGAACTGTAAATTTGCTATATGTAAAGTTAGCTTCAAAAATAATTTAAATTAAAAAAAAATCTTAGCAATATATACGGTCTTATTATAGGTGTAACTCTTCTGGATTTCTTTTAGCATAACTTATTTGATCAGCCAACGATTATACCAATAAGCTCGGTAATCTATGGAAGTCTCTTGCTAAAATTTGCTTATATTTTAAGAGTATTTTATATATTGGTTAATTAAACGTTATATTTAAAATATAGGATCATTAATTGGAACATTTGTATACAATGATGGAAGTCGAATCTGACCAGCATATCTCGGAGGTAGGTAGATATTGTCATTTAACAATTTATTTATCTTTCAAATACATGTCCTTACTCATAACTTTTGCTAAATTTTCCTTGTTTACTAAAGTAACTAAAACCGGTTCGTTCTTGCTCAGTTCGTTTAAGGAATCGAGGCTTTGGTTTAAATATCTCAACGAAGTAATCTTTCTTGTTCAAATGGCAATTTTTGAATCGAAGCTTTAATACTGAAATTTTGATCTTCAACAGGAAAATTTTGAAATTCAGGATATTGGAAAACTTAATTTTTTTTAGGACTCATTCGATATCTCAATCCTGAAGAGTAAAGATCTTTAAAGATATCTTACGTATTTATACGTGAAACGCAGGACTATTCTGATTTGACACCCTCTAATTTTATTTTTGTTTTATATTAGTTAAAAAATCTATATATTAATATAATGAATAATATTTGTAATTTTCAGTTATGATTAAAAGTAATAATGCTAACTATTTCTTTTCTTACCTCTCCACCTGCAAGTGTGCGTTCGGCAGAACTCCTCACCCGACAGTGTAGATATGCTGTAGCACCTAACTGTACTGTGACATTGGTTATTGTGTTATTGTCAAAGCCTACGGATGCTTCTGCTCGACTGTAATCTTCAAAATTTGGATGCCATAGCTGACGCCACTCCGAATATTTTTGATGTGTGTCTTTTCGACCTGAAAGGAAATTTAAATATGAGTAAAAGAGTGTTAAAAACTTAAATATATTTTAAAAGTGCACATAAAATGTTCTAGCAGGTATTACTGCAGACAAGTTAGAAATGTAGAATATTTAATTAATTAATTAATAATGTTTCAAATTAAAGGCTTTAAAGATTATTCGAATTTTTGAAGAAACAAAATTAACCACCTGCATCTAACCTGAACTAAATCTCTTTTTTTCAGTGAACTGGGAAATATTGTAAAAATATAGACTCTTTTGTTGCTTCGATCAATCCATTTTTTTGACTTTTATTACATACTTGAGCAAGTGGAAATTAAACAAGAACACATTAATGACAAGCACACACACAGAAACACACACACACACACACACACACATATATATATATATATATATATATATATATATATATATATATATATATATATATATATATATATATATATATACGTATAGTGTGTTCCAAAAAGTTTTATACAAATGGAGAAGTTTATCTTACATACAAAAAATTTATTCTTGATAAAAAGTACTGCATTACATGAAAATCCATAATCAAGCATCAAAAGTGTAAAATATTTGATGACATACAGGGAAAATAAAAAATAATAATTTTTAATGAAGAGTAAAGTGTGTTTAAATTTAAAAACAGAGCAGCACGTTTAGATTTGTGTCCTTCCTATTTAAAAATTAAAAAAAAACTCCAGTAAATACGTCAGCAAGTGTTTGATTAATTATTGAATAAAGGAAAACGAAATTAATTAAAAACTAGTGCATTGATTTTGTTTGTATCATATTTGATAACTTATTTATCTGCTTTGCAAGAATTATATCCATAATAAACTGGTGCTAATACCATTTTATTTTGAAACTGCAACATTACTTAATTACTAAGTACATAACATAACAACTAAACATATGGATTAATTATAACTTTATTGCAAAAGTACTTCAATGTATCCACCGTCCCTTTCTAAACAGATGATTGTTCTTCGAGAAAAATCTTTTATTAAATCTCTAATTACATCAGGATTTATAGCTTCACGTATTTTCCTAATGACTCTCTCAAGATGATCAACATCTTGAAATGGCCTTTTAAACAAAAAAACCTTTTCTTGTGAGTGGCCCATAAAAAAAGTCTAGAGAGGTGACGTCCGGAGACCTTGGAGGCCTAGTAAACTGCACATACCTCCCTATTACTCTACCGTTAAATATGTGGAGGAGATAATCTTTGTCGTAATCTGTTGGTACCATATACATTGTCTTTCAATTATTGGTAGGCGATTAAGAAACTCAGGAAACTCATTATTTAAAAATTCTAGGTAACGTTCAGCATTCATATTATTTAGAAAAAAGAACGGTCCAACTATTTTATCTTTAAAAAATTACACACCATACATTGGTTTTAAACGAGTATTGATCTCGAGTTTGAATATTGAAGTTAGAATTAACATCGCTACACCAGCGATAGTTTTGAGAACTTCCTGTCTCATTAGACGTAAATGTCGCTTCGTCAAAAAAAAGTATTTGTCTTCCCATAAACCTGTTATCTTCCAACTCTCATTGAAACCAGGCACAAAATTCAAATCTTCGTTCAAAATTTGCTGCTGTTAAAGTATGGGTAAATTAGGGTTGCTATGGTTTAAATTTATTTGATATTAAAATTCTCACCACTGTAGTTTTACTAACATTCAGTAAAGCTGATCTTTTCTGAAGTGAATCTTTTGGCTTTTCTACTACCGACAGCATTACTTGATTTTGATTATCTTCATTAAAAACCCATGCCCGATGTTTCTTTTTAAATTTATTTTCAACACTTCCACAAATCTTGAATTTATTTAGTAGATATCCTACAGTTGTGAATGTATAATTTTATCAGGGTGTCTATTATTAAAGATTTCTGCTGCTTCTTTAAAAGTTTTATAATTATCTCCATCTATGGGAACAATTTCAATCTTATCTTTAACACTCAATTTTACTGGCATTTCTAATTATTACAAATACAGACTGACGTTAGCTTTGAAGTTTATTGACAGGTATTTCCAAAGATATGTTCATTTATTTCCAACCTAAAATTTGTAGTGATTTCTTTTTCTTTTATTCAATAAATAATCCAAAAATTACTGACTGTTTACTGGAGTTTTTTTTTGAATTTTTAACTAGGAAGGGCACAAATTTAAACCTGAGCATAATTTTTTAGTTCCTATTAACATTTTCAATTAATATTTTGCTCTGTATTTAAATTTAAACATACTTTACTCTTTACTACAAATCATTATTTTTTATTTTCCCTGTATATCATCAATTATTTTAACCGTTTGATGCTTGATTATGGATTTCCATGTGATGCAAAACTTTTTATCAGGAATATCAGGAATAAAATTTTTTGTAATATATAAGATAAGCTTTTTCTCCATTTGTATCAAACTTTTTGGGACACACTGTATATATGAATAAACATTATTTTGCTCCCGCCACTTGCTAACATACACTCTCATACGATAATACTAACCCTCACGTGTTTTAAAGTGGGTACTTCGCAATCAGAGTTATACTCTTTTCCTATCTGGCGGTTTATCTAGGTAGCACCACAAGTACCAAAAACCAGGGAAAAAAACATTAGAGAAAAATAAAAAAAATACTTTCAGGTTACTCATTTACTAAAATAAATGGTTTTAACAATATTCGAATTTCTAATTGTCAGTACTTACTCAAATATGACAGTTATTTCTTATTCTCATATTCATTATTATTGAAGGTACGAAAATCATTAAAGGTTTTTGATCAAAGGATAATACGTTTAAATGAAGGGTATTTTTGAAAAAAAGCATGATCTGTTTATCAAATTTTGAAGAAAAGTCAGCAAGGAAAAGTTTTGCAAATATAGTTATAAAATGAAAGTTTCCCTAAAAACTTCTTTGTGAAGAGTTTTCTTAAACTTCACTCAAAACACATCAAACTGGACATATACTTTTTATTAAATAAAGGTTTCTCAGATTTTTAAAGGCAAGATAATGGAGGAAAATTTTCTCTAAACCAATAAAAAAAATTGTAAGGCAAAAATAAATTCTTTGGTTCCATTCTTAAAAATATAATTTTTTACGTAGTGATGTTTTATTAAGGTGAGTCGTGGGATTTTTCGTGGTAAATTTTCCTGCGCAAAATTTTTTTGCAGATGAAACTTTAAATAAACACGTTTGTTTTAGATCTACAAATGAAGTGACGTAATATTGAAATTAAGCACTAATATAGGAATTAATGGCCTCATCAGAGCCGTGTAGTAAAATAGAAAGTGAAAAAAAAAACATATATCAGGTCATCCAGTATGATGTGAAATGAAAGCTTGTTAAAATACGAATTTCAAAATATATGAAATGTAATACTTGCGCACACTTGTATTATTTTTAAAAAATTGCGAAAAATCGCTGTCCTCTCCCCTTATCTCGAAAAATACTAATCAAAAAATTTTGAAAAAATTCTGGAATATTCTTCACAGGGTGTAGATTGAACGAAAATTATTCGAGAGTATTATCTTTAATAATTTATCTGGTATATAAAAAAAAAACAAAAAATTTCAAGGTCATCAGTTTTTGAACTTTTTGAAAACTTGGGGTTTGTTTTGTGAAGCTATTGATTATTTTATACCTCCGTAACAAAAATTTTTATTTTAAAAGCAATAAATGTACGGAACACTAATTGCGTAAGTCCAACTTGCACTTGGCCGGTTATTATATCTCGAACTGTACCTGATATTTTGTAAAATACCAGATAACTCGGTCGGTTATTATATCTCGAACTGTACCTGATATTTTGTAAAATACCAGATTGTTGAATTATTAATTTGAATTCTTTAATATTTAATGAAGTTATTTTATAGAACATGCTAAAGTGCCCTGTATCTCATTTAAATTATGCCTAATATATGACTCGTATGCCTGAGCCGTGTCGTTCAGGGAAGCTTCATCACTAAAGACTACTGGAGTATAACAATAAAAAAGAAAAATAGTTATAATGGGCTGCTTTGATTTCTCGACCCAGCGTGATTATGGATCGTATGGAGCTTAAAATAAACCTTTTTAGTAATCCTTTCTTATTATTTGTTCAAGTCTTAAATAAATATTTATACTATGTAAAAAATATATATTTCTCATACCTTTCCCATCTACTCTTCAATATAAAATAAGCTCTTATCCAATCACTGAAAAGTCTTGTATAAATCATTTTACTTTATTACAACTTTATTTTCTATTTTGCAAATTTAATTTATGACATAATTGGTATGTAAAGTAATCTGGTAATTTCCTTTTTGGCATTTATCAGGTGAAAATTGCTTATCGTTTAATTTTCCGTAGCGGATAGGGTGAAATATCCAACACGAACCTTAACGTCGTCGATATTGAATTGGATAATATGTCTTACATTTGTATAGTCAAGGTATATATATATATATATATATATATATATATATATATATATATATATATATATATACATATATATATATATATATATATATATATATATATATATATATATATTCATATATATATATATATATATATATATATATATATATATATATATATATATATATATATATATATATACACACAAGAAAAAATATACATCGGCTTTAGCAGGCGAAAACTGTGTTCTTTGCTCTTGCATCAAAAGTACTGGTGTCCAAAGTTGTAGACTACTCGGGCTACCTATGAATCAACCTTGATGAAGAATAAATCGCAACATCCAATTTCAGGAAAAGTGATTTAAACGAAATACACTCAAAAGTGTCAGTAGCCAACAAACATCAACGTCGTCAGGTGTGAAACCGCCCAAATTTCAATCACGAACAAAACGCATACGCAAAAAAAGATTTAGTAACTTTGTTATTATAAACAAATAGGGTACTAATACCACTATTAAACGAATAGTGGTAACTTAAAAAATGGTTATACCACTGAATGTTCAGCGGTAACTAAGAAATTTAGATTAATGTAAACGGGAACCTTGTGACACCGGTATAGAGCTCTCTTTGGTATTCCACAACCGATCTTCGTTTTTTTGTTGATTTTGTTAGTAGAATCGCAATTTCCCACAAAAAATATTCCTCATAACGACAAGGCATTTTTGAAAACAGGAATAAAGAAAACAGAAAAAAAGATACGCTAGAAGCGTAAAAGTAAAGAAAATAAGAATTCATGCTGAAAACCTTAACAAACTTTTTTTAATAGAAGTTTCTTCTGGGACCGTATTATTATTGTTCCGTACGTCTGTCACACCCGATTTTTTCCGAGACTATTTAACACAGAAAGTTAAAATTTGGCACTAACATAGGAATTGATCGCCCCATCAGAGCCGTGTAGTTTTGAAAGTTAAATTTAGATTTAAAGGTTAACTTTGGGGGGGGGGGGGTGAAATTGGAAATGAAAAAAAAAATCTACTAAGTCATCGAGCTTGTTAAAACACGAGTTCAAAAATATATATAATGTAATACTTGCGCACACTTTTCGTTGTAGTGTAAAACGTAGTCATGATTCTCAACAAATTAGATATTTATTGTCCGTGAAAAACATTAAGAAAAGAAAAGATGTACATTGAGTTGAGCGGATGAAAACCGTACTTTTTTCTCTTGCATAAAAAGTACGGATGTCCCCAGCTATGGACTACCCGGGCGGGATATATAAATCACCAAATAAGGATATTTTCACTCTCTTTCTCATAGCTCGTCAGCCAGGCAAGGTGAAGGGGCAAATCACAAAACCCAGTGTATACATATTTTAATGGCATACACCAAAAGTGTCAGTGTCAGATATCACAATTTTTGTTTGTAGCAAAATACTTTTCTGTTTCGTTGCTCTTGGATTTCTACGCCGGTTATAACGCTAGCATTATATTTTTGAATTAGTAACTAACTTTTAGTACTAACTAACTTTTAGGTATCTAAACATCTATTTCTATTTTTCTGTTCCAATAATTAATTTCAGGTTAAAAGTAGTACAGTAAATATTTTTTTCTTTATTAAGCTATAATGTGATCGGTATGTAAAATAATAATTATATTTTGACATTTCACGAGTGAAAATTGTTTGTCGTTCACAGTTCCCACAGAAGTGGGCTCAAATATTTACTACGAGTCTTAACGATCAATATGCAAATTTAATTAGTAGATTTTATATTTCCTACAAAGGCCGAAGTTACCTTTATAACCATGTATTGCCCGATCCACTAATATAAATCAGGTACAAAAAGACGTCTAGACTCGAAACTCTTGTTAGTTTAGGATTTAAACGTAATTCACAGTTACCATAGTGCTTGTTTTAAATAAAGCTTTACAGTGAAATTCTGGTTTAGACCTTACAGGCAGCGGAGTAGTAAGGTTTAAGAGACGGAAAATTCTATGGATACAAGTAGCTTTCATGTGAAAAAAAGTACGAAAGAAACAGCTGTTTCGTCAATTGACAAACAGGGTGAGCCAATTAAACATCAGTGGTAACTCCTCACGAAGAGAACAAAAATTTTTATAAAGTGACACCTTAAAAATACAATTTGAAAACTGATGAAAGAAGAGGGAGCAATTTTTCATTAGATAGAACCCATTTTAAGTAAGATTGAAAATGTTTCACAACAAAACAACATTTTATATAATAAAACATTATAAGCCGCCCCCCAATACGAAAATGCAGTGTTTCTAAGATAGAGCTATTTTCTACATCTGTAAGAGAGGGCATATGAGCCCCTGACTCTCACTTGGCTATGCCACACCTTCCAGGATAACATAATATCAACTTGGCCTACTTGTGTTTATTTGGTTTTTGTACATTTTACTCAAATATTGAATCATGCCAATCTTAAAATAACGAAAAAGGAACTAATATGCAATCGGATTATTTGGAAAATTGTACCCATTTTGTTTACTATTTTATTGTGACCCAATTTGAACTTATAAATCCTGTATGCGACATTATCTAACCCTATCCTAATACTTTAAAAGATAGACAATAATATTTAATATAAGAGAAGAATACTTGTTAATACTGATAAACTAATAAGGGTAAATGAAATTGTATGAAGAACCCCTTTATATTCTTAAGTAAAATGAGATGTTCACATCAAAACAAATCACATATGTATTTTTCCTTCGACAAAATATACATAAGTAACATTAGAATGAATTTTAAAGGATACAAAGTAGTTTGCGGTTGATATAATCGTAACGAAATTAAAAAACATGCACTAAGTTGATAACGGATTATATGCATTTGCATATTTTCATATGCATTTGCATATTTAGACTATTCTCACCGATTATTGCATATTTTACCCAAAATCTAGTAATGATGCATATTTTCCCTATATTTACACTATTTCTCGGTATTACTAGGCAATTGAATTGCTCAGGGTATTGTTATTGTCGCCGTCTGGAACCGATCTTATCGCCGGGACAATGCCTGCAATAGTCTAAACATTGATAAGGTTATAGTGCCAAGGGAATACCCAAAATTACGACGGTATTTTATTCCTTTGTTTCTTGGACGGGATATTAAGTGATAAGTAGTTAGTTTCTAAGAATATTTGTTTGAGCGTGGATCAAATAAACAATTTTCTCGAAGACGAATTTTTATTTTGAAACAAGATATCAGTTTTAACATTATTGTTGACGCGCTTGCATCAGTGTAGTCTTTTTGCAATTTTTAGCGTGTTGTGTTAAAGTTTAACGTGTACCATGTCACCCGCAAAAAAAAATGTCTCTTCGTGGGTAGCTGATTATCCTGGAATATTTACATACGACGGAAATGTTTTATATTGTCGAGTTTGCGAGAAAAATGTTTCGTGCACAAAAAAGTTTCAAATTGACCAGCATGTCAGGACAAGTCTTCATTCGCAGGATTGCAAAGAAAAAGGCCCACGACAACAACTTATAACAGCAGCAAGTAGCAATGATTTCACTTCTGTAGGAGGACAAAAAAACCACTTTAGTATGGATTTATGTGAAGCATTGCTTGCAAGTAATATTTCCTCTCCACAAACTTACATTCCTACATTTAAAGATTTTCTGCGAAAATATTGCTTGAATCAAAAAATACCAGACGAATCAACACTGCGTAAAAATTACATACCAGAAATTTACCATGTCCTGGAAGAAATACGTAATGAACTTAAGGATGACATTATTTGGATTTCAGCTGATGAAACTACCGACAGTTGGGGTCACTATATTGCGAATTTAATTGTGGGTGCATTAAGATTAGAGCCTTCTTCTTCCTATTTGGTGGCCTGCAAAGAACTTGACAAGACAAATCATTCTACGATCGCTAGACTTGCGAATGCGGGTATTAAAAAAAAAATTCCTGAATCTTTTGCAGATGAAAGAGGGTTTATATTTCTCTCGGATGCTGCTCCCTATATGATCAAGGCGGCCAAAGTCCTCCAAGTATTTTATTCAAATTTAATTCATGTGACGTGCTTTGCTTACGGAGTCCATCGACTCGCTCAAGAAGTACGATCCACGTTTGGAAATGTAAATAAACTGATTTCATCAGCAAAGAAAGTGTTTCTTAAGGCACTTGCTCGCAATAACTCCTATAAAGAAAAACTGCCAAATGTGCCTTTACCTCCCGAACCAGTGGTAACTCGATGGGAAACCTGGATTGAAGCTGTACTATTTTATAATGAACATTTCGAGGGCATCAAAGGTATAGTAAATGATTTAACTAGTGCAGAGGCTATGGCAGTTCGTCAATCCAAGGAAGCATTTAACGATTCTGATATTAAAAAAACATAACTTTGATTAGCACTCACTTTTCCCACATACCTGCGGGTATTAAAAAGCTTGAAACTCGAGGTTTGGCGTTGACCGAATCAATTCAGTTAATGAGTAAAATCCGTCAAATAAACTCTACATTGCCAGATGTATTCCCGTGTAGAGTTAAAGAAAAGTTTGAAAACATTTTCTGCAATAACCCAGGCTTTGAACCTTTGTGTCAAATTGATAATTTTATTAGTGAGATGGGTGAACTTTTGCCAGAAACAATAAGTGCTAACATAGCACCCAAATTCAAATACTGCCCAGTCACCTCAGTAGATGTGAAAGGGTCTTTTTCCACTTATAAAAATATTTTAAGTGATCGAAGACACAATCTTACTACCCAACATTTGGAACAATACCTTATTGTTTACGTGTACAAGAATACAAATGTTAAATAATTTTAAAAAATGTTAAATAATTGTTAATTAAATTTAAACATCGTCGATAAATTAATTAATTTTATGTTGATTTTGAAATAAAAAACTAAAAATTACTATTTTATTATTATTTAATATTGCATATTTTGACCCTTTTCAAGCATATTTTAAGCATTTTTCATGCATATTTGCATGCATATTTCAAGATTTTTATGTTGCATATAATCTGGTCTCTATTAATAACATTTAGAATAATACCTTGCCGCCCACCTGGGGTAATATTTATACAATTTTCTTGTTAAGAGGAAACATTTTAAGTAAGATTAGAATACAGAGACGTGAAGCTGACAAAATTAATCAGAAAAATAAATTGAAGCAAATTATAACCAGAATAGGGCAAGGAGCAAGCCTGAGTTCAAGGAATTTCAAAAATTATTGTATCGTATAATGAGCATTTAAATAATTTAGAATATACCTGATGTCCTATATAACAAAGTATATTGTTTTATTTCTAATCACGTTTTAAAATAGTTAACATATAAGATACTAACTACAGAACTTTATGCCGATGTAACTCCTAAATTATTCTGTGTATATGTACATATTTTCCACAAAATATATATTACCTATACAAAACAAAATAGATACTATTATAAACTTTTATTGGTTGAACGTGAATTTGCATAATTTTACATAACTTTGGAATAACTTACCAGAAACTATTTAGTAGATTGCTTTTTAATACAGCATAACAGTTTATTGAACGAGATGCATAATAAGATAAACGTGACGTCAGTTACAATGGATCGATGTAGAACCAGGCTTTTGTTAGATGTAATATGGTAATTATTTCCAAAAACTATGTTACTAATAGGGTTTACAGGTTGTTTTTAAAAGATGTGCGCTAACTATTTTACGTCTTTTCTCTTAAACTGGTTAAACTTCCTAAATCCTATAATTGCTCGGTACCAATTAAATATTAATTGGCAAAGAGTTTTCATTACTTAACTTATGATTACTGCTTTTTAGTAATTTCTTTTATAATATTGACACAGAATAATTCATTTTTTCCTTAACACTACTATTCGTGAAACTGATTAGCTATTATAAAAACTGGAAAAAAGGACTTGCGCTATTAGTATTCCGTATGGTGATTGCTTTTAAAATAAAAATAAAATCCTTACCTAGGCTAAGTTAATTACGTTCCTAACATACATCTTAAGATCCAGTACGTATTTTCACCTTTTTTCTTAGTCAACAATGTATAACATTTATAAGGTCTTAGCTACCTAATAGCCAATAAATCAATCTAGCTTAATCTAGAATTTAGCAATAAAAGTGTAAAATAAATATTTACTACCTAAATATTTGTTTAATTATAAACAAATAAAATAAAATTATTTTGCGACAACGCGTAACTCCATATCAGTAATGTACTGAAAATTATTTTAAAAACACGTCCACCATATTAGCAAGGCACTTAGATTTTTTTTAAGCCAGATAAATTATTAACCCTAATGCAATTTTTATCAGTACTTTCCGAGATAAGGCGGCGGGACAGCGTTCTTTGGGCCAGTTTTTAAAAGTAATACAAAGAAAAGTTTGAGTAAGTATTTCATCATATATATTTTTGAACTCGTATTTTCACAAGCATTCATTTGACATCCCACTCGACGAGCTGGTAACAATTTTTTTTCACTAACTCCCTTAAGTCAAAAGACTTTCAAAATTAGCTGGGTCTGATTGGACCATCAATTTCTATATTTTTGCCAAATTTCAACTTTATATATCAAATTATGTCGGAGAAAATCGGGTGTGACAGACAGACAGACCAACACCAACGCGGTCCCCTAATTGTTCCGTATGGACTACTGATATTTATTTTGTATAATTTGTCTTTTTTTGACCACTAACATGGATAAAACTAAAAATAACACAGGAACTGTCTATTTATCAAACGTAAATAAATATAAAATTTATCGCCAGGATAATATCTGTTAAAGTTTTACCTTTTTGTGTATACTAGCCTAGGGCATTAACAAGGATGATTGATTGAGAATAATTTAGCAGAAAAGAAGTTTAACGAATTCTTATAAAAAATTTAAGAAAAGATTATATGTTTCATTACACTTGTTGAGTTACCTTGATAACTCTATAAAAGATATCTTCTTTTACTTCTAATAAATAATATATTATTTAATAAACCTGCAATGGACCTACGCTGAAACAGAAATGTGTGGCATTAGTAGATTGGTAAAGAAAACTAATGTAAATGTAGCAAACATTTTCTCTTGTATAATATTATATAATAATAAATATAAATAATAAATTTCTCAAAATAACCCAAAAATTCGCGCAGCGTTGGGTTCCAGATCAATTTACGGTGAATATCAGATTCTCTCTCGCAAGATTCAAACTAACTGAAAACTAAACAAAATGGCGCAAGAAAAATGTAATAGGAATGGGCCGGTATATTGAAGTATTTTTTTTATATTAATTTTAGCAAAAAATATTATATATACCATATATATATATATATATATATATATATATATATATATATATATATATATGTATATATATATATATATATATATATATATATATATATATATATATATATATATATATATATATATATGCTACTTACTACATTAAGAAAATTTCTCTTCTAAATTTTAAGTAGTACTCATATATTAATCTTTTGTATATTTTCCCTTACTTTAGTGTCATTTATTTTAAATTTTCATATTACTGAAAAAGTGAAATTATCTGATATATCAGACTTTTCTTCTATTCAATATTGACTAGGGAAATTGAAATTTACCTTTCTAGTAGAGATAACGGTGGTATAGTTTAGCGAACAGACTGAAACCATTGCATGTTTTATTAGAGATAAACAAAAGCCGCATTGCATGTCTGTCTTTATGTGATTTAGATGGTTGTTCAAAGAGCTTTACAAAGTTTAAAATGTTGTTATCCATTTGATATAAAAATTTTTTGTCTGATGTATTGAAATATATTAATAACAGGTTAATCTTATGCATATCAATGCATTTACTTTCATACAAGCCCAAAAGTGAGCAATGGTCAGTGCATTGTAATTGGTAAATTAGCTGTAGAGCTCTCTAAAGGTCTCAGGCGTTATTATAACTGTATGCATTTAATTACGGCCACTTTCTGCTGCAATCTTTTCGCCTTTTTAGAGTGTGAATAAATGAAATATTAAATAAAGAAGTCGTAGCATTTTTAAAGAATTTTTTACCAGCCATCACTCATAACGTTTTTGATACATATGATACATACTTTTTTAATGAAAAAAATTTCTAAATTTCTTTTCAGTTTAACAGATCTGTTAATTAGGATTACAGAGTGAACAAAAAGGTTTTAAAGTTCTTAGTAACCGTAGTTTAATTCTAATATCAAGCATTCGAAGCCAAAAACATAAGTTTATTAATTTAATATTTCAGTTAGATGAAAATCATACTTGGAAATTAATACAATTCTTAAAATCTAAAAATTACACCGTAAACTTTTTATCCCAGCTGACACGTCTCGGCCATTTTGAAATAATCATTACAGATAATCATAGATTTTTTCAAAATGGCCGAGCACGTGTCACCTAGGAAAAAGAAGTTTACGGTATAACTTTTAGGTTTTAGGAATTCTATTAATTCTCAAGTATGATTTTCATCTAATTGAAAAATTAAATTAATAATTTTTGGTGTAGTAAAATAAGTTCGGCGTTTATTATTGTTTTAAAGTCATGTGTCAACAACTCCTTTCCCTCAACTGCGTAGACCGTTTTCTCCTTGGACAGAGAGCCAACTGTGATTATTCAGTCCTGAAAATGATGTACGATTTGGCATCTAAAGCTCGATATTTGAATAAAACTACAGTTATTAAGAACTTTAAGACCTTTTTGTTCAATCTGTAATCCTAAGGGCTATCCCTAAGTTAGAACCCTCTTGGTTGTTATCAGTAAACCTTTTTATTGACCTATATATATATATATATATATATATATATATATATATATATATATATATATATATATAAATATGTATATATTTGTATATATATATATATATATATATATATATATATATATATATATATATATATATATATACATATATATATATATATATATATATATATATATATATATATATATATATATATATATATATACATATATATATATATACATATATATATATATATATATATATATATATATATATATATATATATATATATATATATATATATATATATATATATAAAATATAAATGCTACACTGGTTACACTTACCATTTTTCTGTCAAGTAATTTATAGTCTGTAATATGTTTTACCAAGAGTACCAACAGAATCTGTTATAGAACTTTTTAAAGTAAAAAAAAAAAACTGGCTATGTGCAAGCCGTACTTGCGCAATTAGTGTTCTATGCCACGATTGCTATTACAATAAAGAATTTTGTTACCCTAATTGAGTTTTCAACAAAGTTTGTTTCTGATCTTTGTTAAAAGCTGATGACCTTGAAATTTTTGTTTTCTTATATTCCAGATAAATTCTAATTTAATATCACCGTGTGGAGAATATTCTTGAATTTTTTCAAAATTTTTTGGTTAATACTTTTCGAAATTAAGGGAGCCAGCGATTTTTTGCAAATTTTTTAAAATAATACAAAGAAAAGAGTACCGAAGTATTACATCATGTATATTTTTGAACTTGTGTATTTATAAGTTTTCATTTGACACCCCACTCGATGACCTGGTACAATTATTTTTTTTTACTTTCAATTTCACCCCTCCCAACCAACCCCTTAAGTCAAAATTTAACTTTCAAAACTACACGGCTTAAATGGGGCCATCAGCTCCTAGGAATAATTGTGCTCAATTTTAACTTTCTATGTCAAATAATTTCGACGAAAATCGGGTGTGACTTACGGACAGGCAGACGGACAGACAGATGACCAGACACCGAAGTGGTCTTATAGGTGTTCCGTACGGAACACTAAAAATAGTAAATGTTGGTTTTCCTTTAGTTTTCATAATAGTAGAAACACCTTGAAAGTGCAAAATTATTTTTAATTCTTCTTTTTTGCAGCATGCTTTCGTTTAGATATTGTCTCAGTTAAAATATGGCTGTATATTCTAGGACATATATCTAAGCTGAAGATAGTTTTGTGTCTCCCATAAAGTCTTGTACATGTATTGTAATAAGGATTCCCTAAATATTTCTTTTTTCCTATTCAAAAATACCATTTTCATAGTAATACTCAGTTTTAGTCTACTACTATCAAAATTTCTTAACACCAAAAAATTCCATTGCCAAATTACTTTATTGTTAAACGTGCATAGTCAAATTCGGTTAGAAAAAGAGTTTTTTTTTCGTTGTTTTGCCCAATAATATTAAATAAATATACATGTCGTCTTTTCTAGAATTAAGAGCTCTATAAAATTAAAAAATAATATACACAATATACCATCTAAAAAATATAAAGTTTGCTTCATATGTCAAAACTCGACATTTTTGTTTAATAACGCCACACAAACGAGAATTTGGCGGGACTGATAATTAATCCTGCCAAATTCTATTGCTTGTCTTCATTGGCAATGTTAATCCCACCAATGCTTTTTTTTTCAATGCTATAAAATGGTGTTTTTTCTCAATCACAAACGTTCATAAGTATTGGTGTCTTTAGAGTCCTTTCAGACGATCCACTCTAAGGCGTCACTGATTTCCATCACACAGTCGTTAGCAATCATTATCTTATTTAAAACCCCAATTTTTAGAACGAATATTTGGAGATTAGCGATAGTGTCCGCTACTATGGCAAATGACTGTTGCGTAGAGTCATCTGATGTCGCTTCCGGTTGCGTTCATTTTGTGGCGTGTGCCATTCCACAAGGAGCACATTTTTGGTGCACGCAATTAGTTTGTGGCATAGAATTTTACACATTGGTCAGGCTATGAGATAACAACATGTCTAATCTAACGTAGTCAAACAAGTTTACTTTATATGCCTACAATTAAGTCATTAATGTAATATAATTGTATGTAGAGTACAGCATAAAATATAATAATAAATTCTCAGTATTTGTATCTATATATGAGCATTTCTGTTATTGTGCATTTGTAGATAAGGGCCTACATAGTAACTAAAGGATAAATTGGAATTACTTGTTTTCTGGGTTTAAACTGCGACCATCAGTACCACAGATTATCAATTTATTTCGAGGGGCTATAACATGTAGATACAAATATAAACATCTAAATAAGATTAATAAGTGGTCAGCAACAATTATATTCATTGAACGGTTCATCAAGGCTGTAAATTGTTAATAAATAATTAAGTGAGCCAAAAATGGCCGAACATCAAGTCTGCAGAAGGGCTAAAACCAATATGCATGTAATTGTCTATTGTATTTGCCATACACTAAGTTAGTAAGTAAACCTATTATTGTACTGATTTATGAATAACAAAGAAATATTTGACTTTGACTTTTTGCGACCATCAGAATGCGCAACTAAAATTATTATAGAATAGGAAAAGTGACAACCGCTATAACAACACAAGAAAAGAGGATTATTGGAAATATTGTCAAAAGTAATGGTAATGCTATGAATATATCTCAAACTTTTTAGTAAATACACGATGAGTTCACAGACCAGGGCGTATTAGACACTCCGAAGGCTAATTAGTTGAGTGTGTGATTTTCTTCCATGGATATTAGAAATTAAATAGAAAAGAGAGAGAGCACTGATAGCTATAATAACAAAACAGAAAGAGGATTATCGCAATGTGGTGGGTGTGCGTGTGTGTCTCTCGAATATTAAATTTCCATATAAAGTCCTTACCTTCATTCATTTAGAATACATTATAAAATCGAAAAAAAATTATTATTAAAAATACCGTGTGAAAACTGTCATTTTCTGGGATGTCACGTTTTTAACTATAAGCGAAAAAGTTTCCAGATTGACAGTCATTTGCATAAATACATCCACTTTGCCAATTCATGTCATTTAATTTATTCCCCCATTTTACTTCATGCAGAAAATATAAAACGTGACTTTTTGTAAAAGTTAAAATACCGCAAGTAAATTAGAATTTTTAATTAAAAAAATCGTTTTTACATTTTACCCTCAGCTTTTAGATCTATTTCTTTTGCAAATAACTTCGATGCATATTGGCCTCGGAACAACCTAATTTTGTTATATTATTATATTTTGAAGATGAAAATGACTGAAAAATTAAAGTTGGAGTTATTAAGTTGATTATAGTTCCGGCTGATTGTGTTTAGTCTTTAGAGTTCGATCGCCGACAGGGCAGTATAACTATTTATTTAAGTATTTTGGCTTGGCATTAATACACTTCATGCTGCTAGCTAGCTTAAAAAGTTACCATTGTTGTGACAAGGTATGCTTTTGTTGGGATGCTACTTGAATCGGAAAATCTGACGAAGACACGGTCCTCCCTAACCTGGATGGAAACTGCCGACGGCATATTATTGTAGTTGGGAGAATTTGAACCGAAGAGCTGACGAGGTAGATAACGTAGAAAGATAGTGTTTTTGTAATTCTTGAATAAGATGTAGGTCTGAAGTTAGACTGGAAGTATTGAGAGCCATTACCAACGAACACACTTAACCTCAATGCCACAAAACGTTAATAGCGAACTGGTTCTAGTTAAGTGGCCAGCGAAAAGTAGTAAACATGACCGCAAAGCGCGGTCTAATAGAGTACCATCTCCAGATTATAAGGTTTGGACTTAACGTTAAGCTGTAAGATCCGTGTAGTTGACGTTATCTTGACGTTAAAAATTATTCAAAAGGATCTCTCTGGTATGCTTACTTAACTATAAGCTTCCGCACCCATACTCCTACTCCCATTAAGTTTATTTTATAAACGCTGATTAATACTATTTGGCACGAAATGTCAGTGCATAAATGATGCGAATAAAATGCAACTGGGAATAAGAAACTGTACCAATAGCCATTGAAAGTTAAAATCATGTCAAAAATATTGATTATTTACCTGCTGTATTTTTTATTTACACTTTTTATTAATACTTTATATTGCCATTCTGATAATTCTCTTCTGTCCCATTTTAAACTAATCTCAATATATACATATATGATATGATATGATCATTTCAACATAGGAACATCCCTAAGCGTTCAAAAGCATATACAGCTATCTAAGCCATCTTACATGCATTCCTTCGCTTCTTAGATTTCAGGTGAAATTTTGCAGACATTTCGACAAGATCTCACTACATATTTTTAATGTCGACCGCTAACGATGCTGTCGAGTGTTTTATCCTCCTTCTATGTGCCTTTTCTGTTGAGGTTGGCGACCACTATGGCAAATTCGTCTCCATTCGGTGCTATATGTACCAGGATGCTCCCATCGGTGTTCGTCCAGTCTCTTATGTTTCTTAGCCATCATTTCTTCTTTCTATTCAAACCTCGTCGTTCGACCATTTTTCCTCCCAGTATGAGTTGGAGTTGTTCGTATTCTACGTGACGCTTCATGTGTCCGAGGTAGGCTATTTTTCTCATCTTAATTGTCTGGACTAGTCATTGTAGAGCATTCATCTTGCTTAGAACTTCTGCATTGGCCGTTTTGTTAGTCTAGTTGATTCTTAGCATTCGTCTGTATAGCCACATTTCGAACTCCTGGAGCTTTTTTATGTCCTCCTGTTTAAGGGTCCATGCTTCACACCTGTAGAGTAGTAGTGGCCAGATGTAGCACTTAAAAGTTCGTAATCTTGTATGGATGGATAATTTCGGGTGATACAAGAACTTTTGCATGTTGATGAAACCCGCTGTGGCTATCTCAATGCGCCTCCTAATCTCTGTTGAATAATCTAACTAGGTGTTGACTTCTCTACCTAGGTATTTTTTTTATGGGTCTATCACCCGTCCTTCAGGGAACTCCCTAAAGCGCTACAGGAGCGACACGTGTGCGGAAAAAGCGATTTACGTTGTTCTTGAATCGCTGTAAATTTTACTCGGTGGGAAACACAGCCTTGGGAAAATTATCCCAAAGGGATTATGTTCTCCATACAAGGAGTAACAAGCTGAACCTCATACGGATGTGAAGCATTAGCTTGACGTGTATTTCTAACAGGCACCGCTCTGGGATGAATTGAGCGAGCTACATCCTTCGAACATTTTCCATGAAAATACTTGTAGAATAGGCTCAAGTCGCCAACCGTTCTTCGATGTTCAAGCGAATGAAGGCCACCGGTCAGTTTCGGGTCTCCAATCAGACGAACAGCTCTTTTCTGAATAGAATCCAACAAACGCATTGTATGTTTGGAAGCGGAATCCCAAATATGGGAGCAGTATTCCATAGTTGGTCGAATTTGAGCTTTGTAAAGAATTGACAGTTGTTGTGGAGTGTAAAGCTTTCTGGTTCGAAATAATATTCCCAACTCCTTGCTATGCCTGCGACATGTTCAAGCCACGATATATTTGCTCCCAAATTAACGCCCAACAAATTGAGTGACGACGTTAGAGGAATGGAGGGCAACGTTAACTTTTTTAGAAAAAAACTGCCGCCTGGGTTTTTGTAGCGTTAACTTCCACTTAGTTACTGTCATCCCAAGATAGAATTTCTTCCAGGTCTTTGTTAAGTTGAACGACTTCCCGTTGTCTGCGGATATTCGTCTGAGTAGCCGATGTCCGAGCATTTAAATGAATGAAGAGATAAGCGTACTGTAATCTGCAAAGCTGGGTTTCTGGTCTTTTCAAGCAGATCGTTAATGTAAATGAGAAAGAGAGTAGGACCTTGGGGTACACCAGAGTTGATAGTGAAGGTTTTAGAAAGAAATTCATCGACTGCCACTCGTAAAAAACGCTCTCTGAGGAAACATGAGAGCCACAAACAGAACTTTTCAGACATACTATAAGAGCGTAACTTAGCCAATAGTCCATCGTGCCAAAGACGGTCGAATGCCTTGGATATTGTTCCAAACATGTGTTACATAAGTCAGAAGATCTCCTGTTGATCTGTGTTTACGAAAGCCCTATTGGTGATCGCTAATAATGTTGAATCCTTCAAGGTATTTTAGAAGATGCTGATTGATAGCCTTTTCCATGACTTTTGATATTATTGAAAGCAGTGCGACTAGTCGGTAGTTATTTGGCAAGGTCTTCTGGCCTTTTTAGGTATCGGCTGACTTGTGGCACATTTCCAGCAGGAAGGAAATATTCCCTTTCTGTAGGATAGGTTGAAACGTCTACAGAAAACTGGTGTTAGTTCCCTCACACAGTTTTTGAGAGCTATGGCAGGTATTTCGTCAGCGCCAGAAGCTTTTTTGGTGTCTAGCCTCATTAAAATACGTTTAATGATACGCTGTCTGTAGACAATATCGGTCATCCTTGACTGTACTATGGGAATAGTAGGTGGTGTTTTTCCTTGGAAATTGAGAGTAGAATGTGAAGCAAAGAGTCCAGCCAACAAGTTCGCTTTTTCAACAGGTGTCGTTGCAGTAGAATTATCTGGCCGTGTGAGTGATGGTATGGTGGATTTGGTGAAATTTTGACTAACTGCCTTAGCGACTGACCAAAAGGACCTGGAATTGTTGGGACAAGCGAGAAGTTTGTTTCTAATTCGTTGATTGTGTGCCTCCTTGGTTTGGTCGATAATTTTTTTGCATCTGTTCTGGGTACGGACAAAGGTGTTGCAATTTATGATGTTAGGATTTACACACTATTGTCGGTAGGCAACATGTTTAGCTTCTTTAAATTTTCGGTCAAACCAAGGCTTGCCGTTTTACGGGCATTTTTTCGAAAAAGAAATGTAAGCTTCGATACCAGCCAAAATAACATCGGAAACTTCCCCGGCGCAGTCAGATGTGTCGTCAGATCGAAAACAAACGTCCAACCAAGGGGAAGTTCGAAAATATTCCATAAAATCTTCCCATTTAGCAGATCTGTAGTGCCAAACCTTGCGCGGTTTAGGTATATGTAACTATAAACGTTTTGGATGATATCATCGTCGATGGCTATTTGAGCATTGTTCTGCGCATCTTCGTCTCTGCCAAAAACATCAGTTTTGGTTTTCGTGGAGTTTATTTCTAATCCCAACTTGATTCTGACAGAACATTTATTAGCGTTTATAAATCTTCCTCAGACTCTGCCAGAACCATGGCGTCATCTGCGTATCTTAGATTGTTGACTACACTTCCATTGATTTTGGCGATTTTTGAACATTCTTCTAACGATGACTTAATTATATATTCCGTATACACGTTAAAAAGGAGTGGAGATAAAAGGCATCCTTGATGGACTCCCCTTTTTATGTTGATATAACTTGTATTGCCATTTTCTGTGCGAAAGCATCCTTTATGGTTCCAATATATGTTGTGAATAATTAATATATCTCGTCCATCCAGCTCTACTTCTTGCAAAATATGAATTACTTTGTGATATTCGATGCGGTCGAATGCCCTTCTGTAGGCAACGAAGCACGTGTACAGCTTTTTTTGCACTTCTAGGTATCTTTCAGCTACCAGGGTCAACCCCAAAATTGCTTCTCTGGTGCCTGTTTCCCTTCGAAACCCGTACTGGGTTCAACTGAGGTATGCCTCACATTTACTGCGGATTCGATTGTTGATTATTCGCATGAAGATTTTTGCGGCATGATTCACCAGGCATATCGTACGCTGGTTTTCGCATCTTCTCGCCTTATGTTTCTTGGGAAAGGCTATATATATGTAGATATTAGCCAGTCCTGTGAGAATGTGATTTATATATTTTGTTGAAGAGTTTAGTTAATTTCTAAACTGCCGCTTCAATCAGGTGTTCAGCCAGTGTAGAGTCCTCTCCGGGAACTTCATTGCATTTCATTTCCTTTATGGCACTTATGACTTCTGTTGTTAGAATGATATTATGGCACTAATGACTTCTGTTGTTAGAATGGTAAGGTTGTCCTCTTCTTCGATTGGGTGACCGTTTTCTTGTCTATCATCCCCAAACAATTTTGTTTCTTTATATTTTTGCAAAAGTTCTAATAGCGATAATTCGTCATAGATGGCTCCGCTTCTATGACCGCTACTTCAGTTGCTCCAGTCCTTATAATTTTTGTTCTGTCTGTGAATTAATAAATTTGTTCTTTAATTAGCATTTTCCTGGTGTTTCATAAGTTCAGTGTATCGTCTTTTTTGTTCAAGTATCCTGATTCTTCCGTTTTAATACAATCTTGGATCATTTTTATATAGTAGTTTTCTATGTTGGCCATCCAGCTTTTAAAATCTATTTGTAATCTATCTAAAGTTGGTATTAGAAAAGAAAGTGGTTTGTATATTTTCGATGGCCACTGTGAGCAGTTCTAGTTTGGAAAACATTTCTTCTGTCAACTTGCTGCAACTTCCACATGAGGCGCTGTGAACGGCCTGATATTCCAATTGAAATTTATTTTGGGGATTTCTTAACAGATTTCAGTCTTTGTATTGGTTTGCATACAGGTCGTAAGTTTTGTCTTTATGGAAAGCTTCTGTGTGTGGCCCGTCTAATGAAAGATAGACTTACTTTTTTCTGTTGTCTTCACCAGATTTTTCTCGTGGATTTTGTTATTGAATTAGGGTTTGCTTCATTGTGCAGGCGGATTATTATAGACACTAGAGTGTTCCAAACGGCCTGTATTTATGAAGCATGATGGTCAGAATCCGAATTAAGGGATCTGTTTATGTGTTGAGTTCCTGCATGTTCTAAACATCCATCCCGAGTTTGCGTTGGCATTTGTGTCTAGCAAATCCGGCTCTTCGCTTGTCCTATTTCTAAAGTCAACTTAATGTTGTCAAAAAAGTCCACTAAGTTATCAAATTCATATTTTCAGAGTTGCAATCTCCATTGCTTTCCTCTCGAAACAGGTCATGAAGAGATGATAAACGTTGGTCTCATGTATTTGCCTTCTAGTTGTAGTTATATTTATTTATCGAATATGACCGGCAATGTTTTGCGATTGCTATTCGCTGTGGTGTCTCACTGCAAATATAGTAATTCGACAGAGAGTCAGACCAACGAAAATCAGAAACTATATTCTTAATGATCTGTGAATCCTGATACATAGAAAACTAGGAAAATCGGCCAGGTTTTTTTCACGAATGCAATACTTTCCTTAACGAGTAAAGTAAAAACCAAGATGTGCAATGCAATTTTTATTTAAACGTATTCAACAAGTAGATGCAAAATGTTAAAGGTGATGCACGTATTAAAATTCTGTGAATAATAAAATTATAAACTGCTCTTTGTATTATTAATAGCTCTTGTGAAATCCTTTACGAAATACGTGCCCGTGTGCCTCACTTCCGCTACGTGTCACGTAGTTTGATATGTTTATTTATTCATTCTGTACAGTAGTAGCTATAATTAAACTGCTGTTTAAAATTAAGTAATATTGAAATGCTACATTGACATGTATAGGTAACAAAATGTTATGACCATTCATTTTTTACTTTTCTTTCTTAAAGAAGTATTATATTAGTAAAAGAATCACCAGTTGAGATTTTTGCACATCTTTATATTCCAGTGTCGGACAATAACAGGGAAGTATTATGGAAGATTCCTTGACCGACATGACAAAGAATTGAGATCAGAATGTCCGAAACTGTCGCGCAAAAAGGTAATTTTTCATCAGGGCAACGCAAGACCTCACACTTCACTTGTCACGATAGTCCAAACTTCACGAATTACTGCCATATCCACTCTACTCTCCAGACCCCAACTTTTTTCATTCTTCAATTTTAATACCTGGCTGAGCGAACAAAAATTTCCGTTAAAGAAGGACATTATGGACGTCGTGAATATTTTTCAGGCTACTTTTGCGTGGGGAATAAAGAATCCATGTCATATCTGATTAATTATGCAAGATGTTTTAATGACTGAAAAGAAAAAATCCTTGAATATTAGATTTCTGTTGTTTTTAAGTAAATTTTGACCAAAAATATTTCTTCCTTCGGCTTGAAATATATATATATATATATATATATATATATATATATATATATATATATATATATATATATATATATATATATATACATATATATATATATATATATATATATATATATATATATATATATATATATATATATATATATATATAGATAGATAGATAGATAGATAGATAGATAGATAATGTTTTTATTTATTCCTTGTAAATTACAAAGCTCCATATAGGAGCGCGGAACAATGTCAAAAGTTCTTAAACTAAGAAATATTGCATTTTATCAAATATTCTAGTTACACACATAAAAATAGCCGAGATTCATCAGCAAAGAAGTCCTCCAAACTATAAAATGCCTTACGGACTAAATAATTCTTAATTACTAGTTTCAGCAAGTTCGTTCTTAAAATTCTAACATGATTAGGAAAACTATTGTACAATCTTAGAATACAAAAATGTACATTCTTTTGTATATAGGAATATTTACTTTTATTTGGTTTTAAATCATTTTTTAACCTACTGTTATGTTCATGCACTCTTATGCATTCTTGAAATAGGTCTTTATTACTCTGAACAAATAACACTGCTATATATATATATATATATATATATATATATATATATATATATATATAAATATATATATTTATTTTCAATTCTTGGAATTTGGGTTCATTTTATGAATATTTGGTATTCAGAATTAAACTTAAACTGACATTTCGCCCTCTGGTTTAGGGCATTTTCATTTTTTCTTTATTTCTACAAAATATAAAAATAAATACCTATACACACAAACATGTACACTAGTACAACACAAATTATTTAACTCACACAACAATACACTTTTTACATAAATTCTTAGTTCTATCTTTAAACATTAAAATCATATGGGGCCTACCTTGAATCTCACATCACACACACACTTATTTACTACTGACAAGTCACAGTAGCATTCTTATCGATGTAGATTTTTTTTTTATTATTGATCTGTGATTATTTTTTTTTTTGAATATTAAGCAGCTTTTTGTTAATATATTAAGGACGAGTATACACTTTAAAATATTACCTGATTAAATTTTTGATAAATATGGCTAATTCATTTTGTATCACTTTTATCAATGACTGTAAATTTCTCATTTTTTTTTTTAATTTCAATCATTTCTTTTATTGCAAGTTTTCCAATACTAATGTCTCTGTTTAAAATCTTTGTTTCAGTAAAGTTGAAATCATGTCCAAGTTTCGTTGTGTGTTTGTGAAGTGCCGTTGTTGCATTTTTTTGTATACCTGTGTTCATTGAGTCTGTTTTTTAACAATTGGGTCGTCATACCAATATAATGCATTGGGCAATCTGCACAAGGTACTGAATAAACTATGTTGGATTGGTTCATGGTTGGTACCTGGCTTTTTAAGTTTGTAAATAGTGAGCTTAGTTTGTTTTGTGTTTTGTGACAAACAGTTATGTTATATTTTTTTAGAGTGCTTTTTAGTTTTTCTGATAAATCGTGTGTATAACGTAGTGGGAGAAATTTGTTCTGATTTTGTTCTTTGGTTTCATCTTTTTTTTGATTTTTTTATTATAAAATTTGTGTGTTTCTTGTTTTTATTGTTTGGTTGATGTCTTTTTCTCTAAATCCATTTTGTATTAACACTGATTTCGTTTGATTCAGCGCTTTCGGTCTTAAATTTGGTGAGGTCAGCGCTATTGCACGGTCTGTTAAACCGACAATACCACTTACTTTTTGTGCCTCTGTGTGATTAGACGGAAAATATTTTCTCCTTTTTCTTTATAAGCCACTGCTTCTTCACTACAGGAGATAGACCTCTTCAAATTTCTTCCAATTGTCTCTATCATGTGCAAGAGGGAGCTATCTACTGCTTGCTATCAACCTGATATCATCCATCTATCCTTTCACTGGTCATCCAATACTTCGTCTGCTCTCCCAAGGTCTCCATTTAAGTAACTTGGTTGTCCGTCTACCATCATTCGTTCTAGCCACATGCCCCACCCATTGCCGCTTTAATTTTGCCACTCTTTCACTCTACCTAATCTAATCTTATGTCCTAAGTATATATACTCTTCCACTCACTCGATCTCTTCCGTGCCGATCTTAATTTTTGTGTTTTGTGGGCTTAGAAGTTTTGTTGATGTTCATCTCGAGTACAACTTTCTGTAAAGCTTGATTAAGTTGTTCTATAATGATTTTGAGTTCTTCTAGATTTTCGCTAATCTACATCGTGTGCGAATCGCAAGTGATGTAAATATATGTCATCGATTTTAAGTCCCTTCTCTTCCCATTCAAGATTTTTAAATACGTCCTCTAAGGCCAGGATAAACAACTTTGGTGAACTTGTGTCACCCTGCCTAACACCTCTCTTGATCTTTATGGGTTCTGTTTTTCGATCTTCATCTATTTTAACCGTTAATGCCGCATTTTCATATATGAATTTTAGGAGTTTGGTTTATCTTGAGTCTATTCTGGCATGAACTAAGGACTGCATGTTCCAGAGAGTCGAAAGCCTTCCTATAATCAAAAAAAGCTAGATGCAGCTTAATATTATATCGGTCGATTTTTCTATTAAAAGTGTGGTTATGATTTCTTGCAAAAATCCGCCTGTTTGACTGGTTAGTAATCATCGAACTTATTTCTTAGACGGTTTGTGACAATTTTAGTAAGAAGCTTGTACAAATGCAATAACAACTGATGGGGCGATAGTTCTTAAGGTTTTCATGATTGCCTTTCTTGAATAAAAGTATGACGTCACTATTTTGTCAATGTACAGGTATTCTTTTTCCTTGAATATATTTGTTGAGTAATATATTCAAAGAGTTCATTTCCTCCTATTTTCAATATATCAGATGTTATTTTATCTTCACTTGGAGATGCCTTATTCTTCATCTGTTCTAAAGCACTTTCCTTTGGCTTATCTCAGGAGTTTCTTCCGAACTAACGTCAAGACGTAGAATTCCTTTTATTTCATTCGATATTTCCTTCCTCTCAGTTATTATTTTACCTGTTTTACCTCGTAATTTTATTATATTAGTTCTATCTTTTGACATCTTGGATTTCAATATTTTCATATTTTTGTTTTCTTCACAGTTGTTAATTATTAAGTTTATATTGTATTTTTTAACATTCTTTAACGTCTTTCCTTGTTTCTTTCTTTATGGCTTTGTTCAATGTTTCATACTCATATGTACCTCTTTCTTTAGATTTTCTTTCTTCTATTAGTTTAATTGTTTCTGGAGAGAATTTGTTCACTTTCTGCTGTTGGTAGGACATTTTCTTTATTGTTACTTCGATACTAGATGTAATAGACAAATAAAAATATAGTTTTTATTATAAGGGTCTGTCCATTTGTAAGTTTGTCTGCTTGTTGGACTTCTGTACGATCATTCTAGAAAAATGAATCTGGTGATTTTAAAGTTGCTGCACGTATACTACTAAAAGTGGCGATATATCTTTAAGGGGAGGGGGTGAAAGAAATAGGAGCCGATAAACCTTTTAGAGTTTAAATAGTATTTTGAGATTTTTTTCTGGATTTGAAATTTCTTTCAATTATATATACCTGTCTTAGAACAGGACTAAAAGAACAAACCAAATACAGATATCCAGATCCCATCAGGCATCGCCCACTGTGATACCATCGCGTCGGTTTCGGCTACGTCAGGTCATTCTTACGAGTTGACATTTCTTACTGCGGCTATGTTTTCGGAATAGCATAATAAACGTCCAAGGATTAAAAAATTCCGGAGGTGAAATAGCCCTACGTTTGGATCTACCGTTGGACGATGGTTCGGGCGTGCCACAGTGCGACGATCGAAAATTTCCAGTACTCGAGGTTTAAATTCGGACATAAATTCAGTGCAACAACGCCTGCAATTAGATAAACCTCACATACTTGCTCTTTACGAAACTAAGGGCAATT
Organism: Pachyrhynchus sulphureomaculatus; assembly: GCA_019049505.1. Lineage (NCBI taxonomy): Eukaryota > Metazoa > Arthropoda > Insecta > Coleoptera > Curculionidae > Pachyrhynchus > Pachyrhynchus sulphureomaculatus. The sequence continues at coordinate 77,808,660 of CM032446.1, forward strand.
CATCGACTGGCACATACAATTTTCTCTATCTTACGACTTCTAGTCCCGGTTTGGGTGTCACTTTGTCTTTTTGTCAGAAACGATCTCTTTTACCAAAAAATATTAAGAATAACAACTCAACAAACACAAAGGTTCATCTGCTGCCTCTATTAACCACCAAGTGATACTAACTTTAGACTACTTTACTCTTCTTTTGCAGACACCATCAAACAAAAGATGAATTATTTGAGTGTCGAAATTATTGTTTGCAACATCAACTGGTTTAAGTATTAAAATATTGCTTCTAAACATTCTGCTTACAGTGGCTTGAAAACTCCAACGTCTTACATCGTAACTTTTTCGTTTATCTACGGAACACATGAAAATACATAGTCGACGAAACCAGCAAGTTATACAATTAAAAAATTAAAAACAAACTCTTTGTCTGCCCCAACGATTCCACGTCCTTTTGGTCAGTAGCTAAGGAAATTTGGCAAAGTTTTATGAAATCTAGTATACCGCCTCTTAGACAATCAGTAATCCTATTGCAATAACACCTGTTAAGAAAGTAACCTTGATAACTGGAATCTTTCCTTCACAATCTATTGTTAATTTTAAGAAAAAAAAAAAAACATCACTCACTACCACTAAGGTGCACAATATTAACTAGATACCAATAACGCTCCTGACGTTGATAGCATATATGTCATAGTACTTAGACCATGAGCGTGCCAACTAACATCAGTTTTTTGTGAACTTTGTAACCTATCCTATAGAAAAGGAATATTTTCCTCCTGCTACAAATGCGCTACAGTTTAGCTGACACCCAAATATGGCAACGAGACTTTGTCAAATAATTACCAACCAGTCGGACTGGCTTCAGTAATACCTAAAGGTATGGAGAAGGCTATTAATCAACATCAACATTTAAAATATAAGGAAAAATTCAATAATGTTTTCCTAAGCAAAGATCAACAACAGATTTGCTAACTTATGCCAGGTATGTTTAAAACAACAGAATTGAAATTTTCTGAGAATCTCGAGCAGTTGCACTTGGTATAGCCAAGGCATTCGACTGCGTTTGGCATGAAGAATTGCTGACCACTGGAAATTCTTATAATATATCTGAAAGATTTTGTTTATGGCTTTCGTGTTTCCTTTCCTTCCTTACGGGTGGCAGCTAAAGTTTCTTTCTAATACCTTCACTATCAGTGCCGGTGCGCTCCAGGACTCCATATTGTCACCTACTCTTTTTCTCTTCTACATTAACCATCTGCTGGAAAGAACCACGCTTTCAATCCACAGCTCTGCCGATGACAGTATGCTTGTTTCGTCATTTGCTTTAAATCTTCGAACATCAACTGATCATATATTGATATGGTATGCCATGACTTACTGTTAGCTGTTCTAAATTTTGTTGGTTTTTCAAAAGGTGCTATTAGGTTTGTTGGAAATTATTTGAGCAACAGACTCCAGTCATCGAGGGAATTGGTGAAGTGTGGCGTGCCACAAGGCTCCATACTGGGACCTCTACTTTTTACAATTTATACGAATAATTTTATTTCTTGTTTGAAGCATGTCATATCTCTATGGCGTTGACACTCAACTGCTGTACTCCTTTTTGTCAGTGATTGGAGAATGGCTGAAGCAATGGTAAATAATGATTTAAGTGTTTTGGTGGAGTTTTTGGAGCGCCATGGTTTGCTAATTAACCCTGATAAATCATCTGTCATGATTTTTGGTAAACATAGGGACAGTTTGCAGCATGATGCAGTACAAACATTGCTGGTCAAAGTTTGGAATTGCAAAATAGTTAAAAAAATTTAGGTGTTATAATAGATACAGATTTGCGTTTCAAAGAACACGTAGGGCATATTGTACAAAGAGCCTATATGTCACTGAAAATGCTTTACCCACATCGATATCTTTTGGAAGAATTTCTTAAGGTAAAATTGGCAGATTTCCTTGTTTTAAGTTATTATATAAATATCCGTATGGAAATTTTCAACTTTACAAAGAACTGGAAGAAAGTGTATCTCAAGGTGACCGTAACCAAGTAAAATTTGACACGGGAAAAACTCAGATAGCAGTTATTTTCTAAAGAAGACAACGTTGCGGAATCCGTGACAGTTATGACCAGACACTTTATTTCTCTTTCTCACCTCAACTCGTTAGGCGTTAACTTGGAAGCAATTATTTGGCATGAACATTTCACATGCTTAGCAAAGAGAGTTCTCAAAAGCTGAGAACATTAATTCGTACTAGAAACCAATACTCACACTAGATCAACGATGGACTAATGTTCGCATATTTGAAGATCTGCTCCCAAAGGTACGCTGTATTTGTGGGATTATGTTCAAAAGAGAGCTATTCGCTGGATTGGAGACTCAGAATTTACCACTAACCTTGGTTGCTTGGAATATTGAAGAACGGTTGACGACTTTATGTATATATATATATATATATATATATATATATATATATATATATATATATATATATATATAAATAAATATATATATATATATATATATATATATATATATATATATATATATATATATATATATATATATATATATATATATATGTGTGTGTGTATATATAAGGCCTTTATTTTAAAAACAACATATGTCCAAAATTTAAGAAAATGCGATTTTGGCGTCATCCTGTATTGCTCCAAGAAATCGTTTCTCCCAAAATTATTGCATGTGCCCAGATATTTACGACTAAAATATCAGTATTTCTATAAGAACGACATATGTTTTGTTTGTTTCACAAGTCCATGGACTAATGTTGTTTTTAAAGGAAACTAGGCGAGCAAAGACTTGTCAAATTTAGTAGCGTTGTTTATTTATTACGGAGAGGCTTTGTTTTTAGCCTCGTGTTATTTGTTAGTAGTTTACATGGTTTTGCACTTTTAAAAGGTTCTATTTATTAGACATAACTATGGAGAATACAGTAGCAAGCTGTAGTGGAACACAGACTCACTGTGCGCCAGAGCGCAAATTAAAGAAAACACCAAAAGCCAGTGTAATAAAAATGGTCAAAGTAAAGGGCGAAGAACATATTAATGATAAAGGAAAATTTATAGAAAAACGCAGTATTGGAAGGAACTGCAGGTAAATAACAACTTTTAGGTAAATATTAAATTTTTTGCTATCAAAAATTTTTTATTGTTTTTGTAGATGTAAACGGCTCAAGGGTGCGAAAATATTAGTAGAGAAGCAAAAGTATTTTTATTGCTCATATTACAGTTTTGTAATATGAGCAATAAAAACGAGCAAGACTCTCCCTTGTCTGGCCTAATAACTATGAAAGAAGGAAAGAGCCGCCTTCCGAGAAATAGAAATGTCGAGACTGAAAAACCACATTCTGCTGGATATGGATTTAAAATAAGATTTAAAGGCAAGGAAATAGAAGTGTGTAAAGAGGCATGGAAGACTTACACGCATCCAAAATCACTTTGTCACACGAGGTACGTCGCCAAGAGATTTAAGAGGAAAAAACAAACAAAGGTCAACTGATTATCCAGACTCCTTAATTAATTTAATTAAGGATCACATTAAACCAAGGCAATCTAATTACTCACGGCGCAAAAATCCTCTTCGTTTTTATCTGCCAGAAGGTTTAACCTTAAAAGATATGCATTCCATGTTTCGATCTGAATACCTGATCAATATACCTTATAAAATCTACTGGAAAATATTTAAAACCAACTTTATTATAAAATTTGGCTTTCCACGATCTGACATATGTGCTCAGTGTGACTCGTTTCAACAAACACTTACTTCCCAAGAAATCACCTACGTAGAGAAAATCCAAATAACGATGGAAAAGGAGATTCATTTGAGAAAGGCTGAAGCATTTTTTACAATGAAGAAACGGTACCAAAATACAGGCTAAGACTGGAGAAATCGATTGCATAAGCTTTGACTTAATGCAGAATCTACCTCTTCCCCACATTCCTTCTAATCCAGTTTTTTATTCACGTCAATTATGGTACCACATATTTGGTATTCACAATCTTGGTAGAGATGAGGCATTTATTTCCACCTACACTGAAGGGCAAGCGAAAAAAGGTGTAGCGATGTGTGTTCCGTGTTGCTACATTTTTTTAACAATAACAACTTTACGACAAGGGATCTTGTAATGATAGTGATGGATGTCCTGGGCAAAACAAGAATTATGTGATGTTGCACTTTATATTTAGTCTTGTCCATGTACTTAAAATTTTCGACAAGATTACGTACCTTTTTCCTGTTCGGAGCCATTCGTATCTCCCAAATGATCAAGACTTCGCACTGATCGAAAAAAAGAAACGTCATTTGGAAAGAGTAGAGGCACCTGAAGAGTGGGATAAAGTAATACTGTCAGCACAAAGTAATCCTTCGAAGTTTTCGTTAGTTCAGGTTCGATGAAGATGACAATAGCAGTGGTTGCGAAGACTCTTAATTAATTTGTTCACAAGTGTTATAATTTAAAATGTAATAAAAACTAAATTTATAATAATATTGGTTTTGATTTATTTTATTTTGTTTCAAAAACAACGTAAGTCCAAGTTATTTTATTTTATTTCTTAAAATCACGAATTTTTTTCTTAAATGTTCTAGTCGAAAAATCTTTGCTGAACTCATATACATCACTCTATGATAAAAAGGTTACTGAAAAAATGTTAATAAACTTGACAGTGCGTTTTTTCCACCTCCTAAAACTTAATATTTTGGACATATGCTGTTTCTAAAATAAACGCCTCGTATATATATATATATATATATATATATATATATATATATATATATATATATATATACATAAATATATATACATAAATATATATATATATATATATATATATATATATATATATATATATATATATATATATATATATATATATATGTATATATATATATATATAAATGATTTTTATTTGGTATTTATAGTAACAAATTTGTTTTAAATCCTATGATATTACGTCATCTTTTGTCCTATCACAATTTTGTATAAATTATCTCAACAAAATATAAATAATTTATCATTGTTACAAAATCGAGCTGTGAAAATAATATAGCGACTTGATAAATATACGAGAATAATAGATATGTTAAAAAGTTTAAAATGAATATATATGAAATAAATTTAAACTTATCAGCACTGTATTATGATAATTTCCTATCTACCCGTATATTTATTAAGCTTCATAAATATAATATGAAAACAGAAAATTTCATTTTAAGTCCTAAAAATTTAATTCCATCCCAAACCCCGTATTTTTTTCGAAATATTCTTAAGCTTAATATTGGTATTTTGTAGTTTTAATAATTATGTTAACATAAACCCGCCAAAGCCTGTCTCAAGCCAGGTTGGAAAAGGGTGAGAGGGAGCAGTAATAAGCTCGTTAAAAAACCAGGGTCCATCTGGCCTGGATGATAGCACCCTGTAAGGGCCCCTTCTAGGATACGGAGAGGATGTTGGCTCATTAAAGGCTGGAGGAAGGAATCCTCGAAAACTAATTACCGCAGGTCCTCCATGATCGGGGGTTTAGGTGAAGAGCTTGCAACCCATCACTAGTAAAAAAAAACTAGCCGCAAAAAATCCCAGCAATAAACCTCGGAACACGACCAGGACTTCACAAAGACGACTTAGGCAACGAACTATGGATATGAAATTTGGAACATGGAACACTCAGGGATGCAAGCACAAGATGGAAGACATCCTTAAAAACACCGAGAAACTGAACCTGGACTGTATCGTACTAACTGAGACAAAAAAGAAAGGCTTAGGCATAGAGCAATGTGAACAATACATTCATATATACAGCGGTGTCCCAAAAAGCGCATGTGCTGCCAAAGGTGTCTCCATTTTAATAAAAGCAAAATACACAAAGATAACGAATTACGAGACTTTAGACGAACGAAATCTCACTGTGAATATAGACTACTTGGGCCATAGAATAACGGTTATAGGAACGTATGCACCCACGGATGACTCCCCTATAGTAGAAAACGATCAGTATTTTGATACACTCAATGACATAATAGCCAGCATAGGAAATCAGAGAGAAATCATTCTCATGGGCGATCTCAATGGAAGAACCGGGCGAGGGAGAAATAGTAAAGTAATCGGCAAATATGGAGAAGCAATAACAAACGATAACGGCGAGAGGTTAATCGAACTATGTACACGAAACAACCTAAAAATTATGAATGGGTTCTTCGAACACAAGGACATTCACAAGTATACATGGCATCAAGAAACTCGACAACTGAAATCCATCATTGACTATGTTATTGTTAAACAAAGTACAAAGTGGAAGATCGAAGATGTGAGAGCCTTTAGAGGGATCGAATGCGGTAGTGATCATTATCTCGTGGGAGCCATGATAAAGGTGCACCGTAAATATGAGAACCCTGAAGATGAAAATATTGCACAGAACACAGAAAAAGTTGCAAACCCCAGATATAAGACCTATCTCTTCAGAGAAGGTAGCATCAAATGGCTATACCAAACACGCTTAGGGGCAGCATTAGAAGACCACTACACCGATATGACCTCAGAAGTTCTATACTCCCACACAGTTAAGGCTTTGAAAACAATAACACACGAAACCTTGGGCGAAGAAAACAAAAGAAGACCATATATCGACGATGGATGGAGTTCTGAACTGGAGACACAAAAAAACATAAAACAGAAAGCATACGAAAAGCGGATCTGTACGAAAGCAACAGAAGATGGTAGAATATAGAAAACAGCTGGCTATATTCAAAAGACTATTAAGAAAATAGAAAAATGATATGTGGGACAAGAAGTGCGCAGAAATAAACACTTTCCTGGGAGGTACAATATCAACAGAAGCTTGGAAATTCGGACGAAGTGGATAAAATAAATATACCTTGTATTAACGTGAAACAATTCCAAGACCATTACAAAAATGAACTAAAGGAAAACAGACCACAATATCAAATAATGTCACCAACCGCTTATAGAACCCAGGGAACATATATAACAGTGACTGTGGATCTGGTAGAAAAAGCCTTAAGAACTATGAAAAATGGAAGAGCTAGTGGACCCGAGGGAATACCAGTCGAACTGGACCCACAAAATTAAAAGAGATCTTGGCATACCTGTTTACCTTGTATATAAACGGAAAACCCCCACCCACTTCATGGAAAATGGCATGGATTACCCCGATACATAAGAAAGGAAGGAAAGATGTATGTAGTAACTATAGATGCATAGCCGTCACAGATACTCTCAGTAGACTGTATGGAAAAGTCCTAAAGTCTCAAATTGAACAAGAATATGGCCCATATGAACTTGAAGAAAAAGCCGGATTTAGAGCGGGTCGCTCATGCATCGATAACATATTTCCAATATCTCAAATCAGAGAGAAAAAGACGGCGACATACAACAGTCGGATTTATCTTTTGTTTGTGGACCTTACGGGGGCTTATGACACAGTACCAATTAAAAAAATGTGTGAAGTGCTTGAGAAAATTCCAATAGATGTAACTTTGATAAAAGCCGTACAACAATTGTACAACGGATGTTCCTCAAAAATTAAAGTTGGCCAGACACTCTCCGAACAATTTGACGTATCAAAAGGCCTCAAATAAGGATGTACCTTGTCTTCAACCCTTTTTAAAATATATCTAGCACATGTACTGAGAAACTGGCGAAGAAAGTGTTCAAAAATGGGAATGTCTATCAATGACAATCTTACACTATACACATTACACCTCGCAGACGACCAGTTAGTAATAGCTCAGGACAAGGAAGACGTAGAATACATGACCCGAAAGTTAATCGAAGAATATGGAAAATGGGGACTTGAGATAAACAAAACCAAAACGAAATACATGAGCGTGGGAGGAGAGCCGGAAGAGTTGAAAGTTGAAAATAACATCAAAATTGAAGGCTGTAAGGAATATACGTTCTTAGGGGTTATAATAACAAGTGAAGGAAGATGTGAGAAAGAAATTGAAGACAGAATCAGCAAAGGAAGAAAAGTTATAGGAGCATTAAACTCTGTGCTTTGGTCTAAGGATATACTGGACTTATTCTCTCGTTTCTAATTTTGTCTGAGCGAGAGATTCGGGCTGATCTTCGCCAGAAGTCCATTTCTGTTGACAAGAGTTTCTTTTTTTGCCTTTCACTCAGTTGCCAGACCTCTGAACCGTATAGCATTATGCTTTTAAGGATAGTGTTATATAGTATCCTTTGCCCGTTAAGGACAAGAGTTTCTTTTTTTGCCTTTCACTCAGTTGCCACACCTCTGAACCGTATAGCATCCTTAACAGAAAAAGGAGACTATATAACCCTATCCTTAAAAGCATAATGCTATACGGTTCAGAGGTGTGGCAACTGAGTGAAAGGCAAAAAAAGAAACTCTTGTCAACAGAAATGGACTTCTGGCGAAGATCGGCCCCAATCTCTCGCTTAGACAAAATTAGAAACGAACAATAAGAGACAAGATAAAAGCAAATAAGAACATCATTCAGGAAATTCAAGAAAAACAACTACGTTGGCATGGTCATGTACAACGTATGGCAGACGAGAGAATACCGAAGCAAATAATGCATTGGACACCTGGGGACCGACGAAAACGAGGCCGACCTAAGTGTAACTGGAACCAAGGAATAGAGAGGGCCATGTCTGAAAGAAACCTGCAGCCAGGAGACTGGAACGATAGACGAGAATGGCAACTGGGAACCGTAAGGCATCGCAGAACGCTATGAAGAGTTGTTAACATATATAAAATTCCACGTCTGTCTGTACCTTTTAATAAAAGTATAGCTGTGCGCATGTATGTATGCAGGTATGCATATATGTATATATGTTTGTATGCATGACATGGTGCAACTCGAGAACTAATAATTCCATCTTTACGTAGGGATCTCTCATCTACATACATTATCTAGCTGGATTTTCCATTATATTTGATTAAAATTTTAGATTAAAAAATCTTTTTTGTTTTTTTTTTTATTTGGGAATACTATCTCAAATTGCACTAAATGCTGCAGCTTATATTTTCTACAACTAGATCTCTCCTAGAAGGTAAGGTAGCCTGGGGATTGCATGAATACTGTAAGAATTTTAAAAATGATAATATAGTCATGCAATGCAGCATTACGATCACACAGCGTAAACTTAACATATTGCAACGATATAATAAGATATTACTCACACTATCTTGACAAGCGAGTTGAAATACTTCGGTCTCTTACTTAAGACTTGTCGATTGTAGAAAACTAAGTGTTAGGTTTTTAAACAGTTACGGGAAACTGATCTGCAGAACACTTAATGTTAAGCCTTTTGTCAGTACTGTCTATTAAATTTTTGTCGCCCCGCTTTTGTAATAACTATTCTGAATCTAAAATATTAACACTGTCATTTCTATTTTTATTATTATTGTTTTATTAACGTTTTTTTACTTAAAAATTTAGAACTTCCTATTCGACTCTGGTTCCTGATCACTTTTGGGTAAAAATATACTCTTTGTGAAACTGGAGGTTTTCGCTGGAGAACAATATGAATACAGGAGCTCTTTTCTTTCTAAAATGTATCGTGTAGATGCTAGAACCTGGTAAATTATCTAGAATTAACATTAAAAATGGTCTAATTTGGCAATTAGATGTTTATATTGACAAAAGCAACACCAAATCGGTTACAGTTATAATACTGTGCGGTACAAGATCAGAAAATTAGGTATTATATATTTTTAAACCGATAAAATTGTAATATTGTGTTGCAACTTTCAGTTTATTACCTGTTCTAAGGCTTTAAGTGTCGATTTTTACATTAAATTCGTTTATAATAACATCTATTGGTTAATATTTTCAATATAACATATTATATTGTCAAACACAACTGGATAGCTAAGGCTTTTACATTCTATGACAGTTGCCAGTGTCGTTAGCCCGGATCTAATTTTTAGATAATTTTAGTATAGTTCCTTTAAAAAAAATCAGAAGACGTTATATTTTTTGTCGGGATTCGAAATCTTAAAACTTACGTATTTCAAATTTTTTCATAGTTGCTTAAATATAAATTAAAACCCTGTATATGCATGTTTTAAATACACATACATAAAACTATTTTTTGAAATAAATGTTTGTTAATATCTCAGCATGCAAATACCATGTTAATGTTGCAGATCGGAATATGCTTCTGAACTTGCTTCTCAAATTTTGGCGGTGTAACACACTTCTCGAACTAGAACATTCTGTTATCGAAGTAAACTAATCATAGGCTATTGTAGAAGTAACTAGGCACTATTATCGTCAAAGTTAACTTAAAAATGGTACTGAATCTAAAGTGTTATTAGCATGAATATAACCGTTATATTTATGCCAGAATAGAAACACAGGGAGTCTCAGAATACGGTTTATTATTATTTTTTTAATGGAAAAAAAAAACTGTTTTGTATATCAAACTAGCGTCTTTGAAAAATTATTTCTTAAATATATATATATATATATATATATATATATATATATATATATATATATATATATATATATAATATATATATATTCTGTATTAGTTTTTTCTGTTTGTATGAGTTCTGTATCTTGTTCCGGTATTATGTCTCTATGTTGATTTTTGTATGCTTTTCCTTCTAATGTTTTGCGTCAATCTCCTTTTTTCTCTGTTTCAGTGATTCCTACATAGAGCATTTGTTGTTCTTCTGTCAGTTCATCCTCTTTTCCATTCATACCCCCAATATTCCGTGTTCTCAATCTAAAAACTCAATAATTATTTTTCATTTCTTTCTTCCTATCTATTCATTTGATTATCTTATTTGTATTCATTTTACTAGTCCTCTCTTCCGTATCCTTTATCTATGCCGGGGTCGTTGTCAATCTACCTATCTCTCTCCTTTTTCTCAGTTTTTTGTCTCGATGGTCGTAGTATTCTTTGTTTGTTCTTTCAGTTTTTCTTCCTCAATGTCCCATTTGTATTCTCTTCCTTCGATTACGATTTTTTGATATCCTATTTTCACACTTTTTCCATTCTTTCTCTCGTTCTCTGCTATACGCTTCAATTTCTTTTGAATTTCGCGTTCATCTTTTGTTAAATCGTTGTTTATATAAACTCCCTCTTAGGTTTCTCAGTTTGTTTTTATTTTTCATTACAGCTTCCTTATCTCCCGTGTTTCCAAGTTCTATCTTGTATACAGTCGCTCCCATTTTTATTACATCTTTAATCTGTACTTTTGTGTCCATACTCCTCTCCATAAAAATGTCTACACCCATTTTCAGATTCGCTTCAAAACTCATTCCCGATATTATAATATTATTCCTTACGTTGTCTTTTTCCAGTCTTCGCATCTTCAAATCCATACATCTCATGTTTTCTCTAATTATCTTATTTTCCTCTTTCAGTATTTCATTCTGCTTTCTTAGATCCTTCAACTCTTGTTGGTATCTCTTGTGATCTTGTTTCATATCCTTTATATTTGACATTAGCTCTCTGATCATTTCTATCAAATTGTCTATCTTATCTACTCTTTCGTTTTTCTCTCTCTGTGGTGTTCTTATCAGCTTTTTACTCTTTTCGAGTCTCCTGAGGAATAGTCAACGCTATCGATTGTTCTTGCTGTTATAAAAACTTTACGTGTGTTCCTCGTATATTCCATTTTCAAACACGGGAGAAAAAGAAAAAAAATTGTTGTTTATATTTCTTATCATCGTAAACAGTAAAATGATCAAGGCCGTCGCTTATCGTTTCGTTAGCTTCATACAATTTCACAAAATTATTCTCATAAATCTCCAAATTTTTTACCTATTGTCTTAATCTAACACTCTGCTTTATTCCTAGTCCCTCTCGTTTGCAATCGACAAAATAATTAAATAGATCGAAACACTACCGTAATAATGCTCGTTGAACGAGTCGTCTATTGCCGGGCGTTCGTTTCACGTGTACACACATCGCGATCCGAAATTCAACTATACATATATATATATATATATATATATATATATATATATATATATATATATATATATATATATATATATATAACCACTACGTTGCCTCCATTCTTCTAATCGAGCGGCGAAACTATTGATCACTCCAGGGCAAGTCTTTCCTGTGATGACTGAGGTTTCTTGCTGGATCTCTTTCCCTCTCTTTATTCAGCGTTTGTCCACGATTGGATATATGCCTAATCTATTTTACTCCATCCTTTTCTACCACATTCCTAATATCACCATACTTACAAGTATTACGTTTCGCATTTCTGAATTTCTTTTTCCTACCCATAATTTCCATAGTTTGTAGTCCGATGCTTTTCTTGTCCGTCTTGCCCTGTCCATCCTTGCTACACATCCCGCCTCTCTTCAATTTACCTTTGTTGTTGTACTATTAATATATTTTGGTAGGTTCTGTAGTCTATTCTACACATTTCTTGGCCTTTTGCGTGATATTTAGGTCTATTTTTCCCTATTTTCCTATTGTTTTCTGACTATATTCTAGCCCTGGAATAATACATTGATTGAATATTTTTGTTTTTTGTCATATGTCGTTTATCGTTATTGTTCTATAATATTTATTTTAATCTCTCAAAAATGTCGTCTACTTAGATCTGCTCGAAGCATTTTTCTGTCTACTCTTATATTTTGTTCTAGGTATATGTGTTGTTCTACTTCTTCTATCTTTATTAGTATAGTTAAATTTTTACTATGTTTGCAGAATTATCATTATCGTCGTTTGCTTTCATTTATAAATATTAAGCAAAATTTATTCCTATTCTTTTTAGCTACTATTCCTTGGAATTCCGTACAATCTTCTTAATAGGCACTACATAGTCTCCATATCTTAGCATGTTAAATTGTTGTTTGAATATATCGTCCATAGCAAACGTGAAAAGATTCGGGGTGATGCAGTCTCCTTGCCTTTTCCTTGTAAACTATTCCAGGGAACAAGCTAATAATGTTATTATAAATTTCAGTTTTGAGTTATCCTCTCAATAAACGCTCCATAGGAATCAAATCAGGGCAACGTGAAGGCCAAGTGATGTTATTATTTTTTTCTGACCAATAAACAATATGTTAAAAGCGTGAATCCTAAATTATCTTAAAACTGGATTTTCTGAATATGATAATATCTCGTGAAATGAGAGCCGAAAATTTCACATGCACAAGCGTAAAGGAACATAAAGGCTTTTAAAACCTTTAATATTGGAATTATTGGATTCCAATAACGGTAATTCTCTATAGAAATGTGGCCCTTAAGGGGGAAATTTGTTTCATCCAAGAAGAAAATGTTGATAAATGTTGAATAGGGTGCAAGTATTTGATCAACAAAATTGAGATTTCGAGCAGAATTAGTTAACTTTAATTCTTTTACGGGTGTATTTTATGAAAAATGCACAAACAATATGATTTTCTTTCGATTTCAAATATGCATTATTACAAACTTCTGGACACAATTACGGTGCTCTTTTGCGTATTGAAGAGCGATTCACCCAAACTAACACTTCATTCTTGTTTTAGTTTATTTAAATTTCTGCATCCATTTTCTAATTAGTTAAATATTCGTGGCTTCACTTAGGTTGTCTAAATGATGTTAAATGTGAAATTTTGCCTCGCGATAGTCCGAGAATTATTATTTTCATAAAATTGTTGAATACAAAATACACGCTTCGCTCCGGTAACATTAACACGTTTTAAATGAAATATTAACATTTTCAGTTTTTATTTTCTGTCTTTGTTATGTAGGTCTAAGGCCTAAGTTTAGAGACACGTTTGACTTATGAGTAGGATACAAATAAATCACAGGACCGAACAAAGTGGTTTAAAATTAAATTAAAACCTAATAATATAACAAAATAAAATACTAAATTAAATATTTTAAATTACTTTGAAAAATATTTATTGATAACAATAAGATAACGAGAAAAATCAACTTACCTAGACTTCTATATTTTAATAATCAGATTTATTAAAAGATATAAATATTAAATCTAGTTTTTAAATGGAATTAGTCACCCTAATTGCCTTGGAGCCTTAAGCCTGTAGTTGACTAGATAAATTTTATACTTGACAGTGCAATATTTTGTACTGTAAATCACCAAACAATCATTTTAGAATTTGATAACAAAATTGAAAGGTAAAGCGTCGTAACAGGTATGAGATCTCAAAGATTTTTTTTTTCAATATTAACACAATATCACAGTTTTGCCGACTTAATCATAAATAACAACGATTTTTTTGGCACTATACAAATTTATCACCTATGTTGGATTACTACTACTCTTGTCAATTTAAACTCATACTTGTTAAATAAAACCAATTTCAAGAAAACCAGGCCGTTTATTTCTACACTTTGCTAAAATAGCTCAACGAATAAATGGTATTCTTGTGGTTATGACTTCTTACCTTCCTTACTAATAGAAGTATTTAACTCGTAAAAAAACATCCTCCTGCATTTTTTATATTCCTAGATCACGAAAACAGTTGTCAATTCTCGACAGTCTGTTGGTCTAAATGTCTGTCAGTCTATCTGTCCTGTATGTTAACACGATAACTTTCTAACAAAATAAGACACCAATTGTAATTGCCTATGTATTAGAAAAAGGAAAGGAAATCTCGAAATTATGTTATTTTGTCTTCAATTCATGTTTTAACAGAAATAGTATGTAGAGAGAAATATTAGGTACCCGTTATAGAAAAATCTAAAGCTTTCAATAAAATATCAAAATAGTTATCAGTGGTAACGATAAAAGTTGTTTCAAACCTCGCAAATTCTCCCTTCTGTTTTCTTTACTCAGATATCTATTTTGCTGAAATATTTAAATTTTATTTTAACTTTGTCGAATTTACATTGAGTATACTTGAGGTAGCGGATAAATATTTATAATATATATATATATATATATATATATATATATATATATATATATATATATATATATATATATATATATATATATATATGTGTGTGTGTGTGAACAAAACAACCTTAAAATATTAAACGGACACTACCAGCATAGGGATATTCATAAATATACGTGGAGACAAACAACAAGGGATTTAAAAAGAATTATCGACTATATGATAATACGACAGAGATCTAGATTAAACTTCCTAGATGTAAGAGTCCAAAGAGAGGCTTCATGTGGCAGCGACCACTACCTTGTGAAAGGAAAGATAACCTCACGAACAACACAGGAAAGCAAACTGGAAGATACAAGTACACAGCCCACAAGTGAAACAACAATAAGATATAATACAGACAGCTTACAAAATAAAAGTATCAGAAATCTATACAAGAGTAGATTAGACCAAAAGATACAACGGAGGGGATTTGTTAATATAGAAGAAGAATATAAGTATATAAAGGAATGCCTACACGCAGCCGCACTGGAAGCATTAGGGTACCAAGAGAAAAGGGAAAAAAACAGCAAAAACCATATTGGTGGGATGAAGAAATTAAATACGAAATTGAAGAAAAACGGAAAAGCTATCCCAAATACTTAAGTTCAAAGAGCACAAACGACAAAGTAAAATACAAAGAATCCCAAGCTAGAGTACGCAAAATGATTAGTGACAAAAAGAACGACCAATGGGAAAAGACATGCTCAAGACTCAACACTTACATAGGAGGAAGAAAAAGCACAGAAAGCTAGAAACTTCTTAAAAATATGAGAACAGAACGGAAAAGAGAAATCTTCTCACCAATAACACCAGAAAAATGGAACCAATATTTTACAAATATGCTAACAGAAGATAGACCAGAGTTCAAAAGTACCCAACATGGAAACCCAAATATAGTTATACGAGGATCCCCAATAAGGATAACAACATCAGAAGTTAAAGAAGTATGTAAAATGCTAAAAAATGGTAGAGCTCCAGGACCAGGAAACATCCCAGGAGAGATAGTAAAATACGGAACTGAAAAGCTATTTAGCGCTTTAAGGAACTTATTCCCAAGATGCATTAACACATCAGAAGTACCTGAGGAATGGGAAATATCATACATATCAACAATTCATAAGAAAGGAGACAAAAATAATTGCGATAACTATAGGGGAATAACGGTTACAGGATCTATTAGCAGAATATACGGAAAAATACTTAAAAATAGAATAGAAACGGAATACGCGGACGTAGAAGCTGAAGAACAGGCAGGCTTTAGAGCAGAAAGATCCACAATAGACCATCTCTTCTCACTGACACAAATCCTAGAAAAGAAAACCGCATTTGATCAGGAAGTCCATGTCTTGTTTGTTGATTTAAAAAAGGCCTACGACAGCGTGCCCCTAATGAGATTGTGGGAAACACTACAACAGAGTAATGTAAGCACCGAAATAATTAAAGACGCAAGAAGTAGTGTGAAAACCAAATATGGTATAACAACAGGGTTCCAGGTCACAAAGGGTCTCAAACAGTGCTGCTGTATATCCCCAACGCTATTTAAAATCTATTTGGAGAGTGCACTGAAGAACTGGAAAAGGAAATGCAGCAGTATGAGATTACCACTGGATGACGATACTACATTGTACACGCTATCATTTGCAGACGACGAGGTAGTAGTCGCTCAGGACATCGATGATATGGAATACATGACATGAAAACTTATGGAGGAATATGAAAAATGAGGCCTAGAAGTCAATATTAAAAAGACCGAGTACATGTGCGTCGGAGGACAACAGCAGGACTTGAAACTGGCCACAGGACACACCATCAAACACTGTGCCAGTTATAAGTATTTGGGAACGAGAATATCTAGGGACCGAACACTGGAAGAAGCAATATTCGAGAGGAATATCCAAGGAAGAAAAGCGATTGCAATGCTTAATAGTATACTATGGGATAAAAACATAACCATTGGTGGGGGGGGGGGGGGGGGGAAAATAAGAAGATAATTTACAAGTCAATAGTGAAAAGTATAATAACTTACAGCTCCCAGGTGTGGCCATTGAAGGAAAGAACAGAAAAAATACTAAAAGCTACAGAAATGGATTTCTGGAGACGAGCAGCCAGAAAATCCAGAAAAGACCACATACCAAATGACACGATAAGACGAGCTTTAGAAATAAAGCACAATATAGTGGACTAAATCAGAACAGTTGGTATGGTACGGAGAATGTCACAAGACCGACTACCTAAAAAGATTTTAAATTGGAACCCTCATGGAAAAAGAAAGCGAGGAAGACCAGGCCAAAGCTGGAGAGCAGGAATCAACAAGGTAGCACTAGAGAGAGATCTAGAGGAGGATGGATGGAGAAACCGGGAGGAGTGGAAATTAGGCATCGGAAGACGGAAGACGTTAAAAAACCGATTGATATATATATATATATATATATATATATATATATATATATATATATATATATATATATATATACAGTATTATTTATCTTGGCACTTCGTCCAAATAAAATTATTTTATTTATTTTTTTTCGGTTAGTTCAGTTCTAACCGTCGTTACAATGGAAACTGCTAATAACTTTTTTAAATTTCAATAAACTATATTTTAAAATTAGCTAATTATCTTAAACAAGTATCTCGGAAGGTTCTATTTTTACCAATTGATTAAAAATAAACAAGGAGGTAACAGTCTTAGAGTATATAAATTACACATACTTTAAACAGTTCTACACAGATAGGAGATAATAACTGAAATGGAATCAGAAAATTTGTTCACTACAATTCGATTTTTTTTTCTTGACTTTTTATAGTATATACGTGATGGTTTATGTAGTTCAAGAATGTTACCTTACGTTAATTTTTAAGAAAACTTATTTTAAATCGCAATTTATTAAAATAAAAAAAAAATAGATTTTAGGAATTTCCGTTCCGTTTCCGATTATAATGTATATATATATATATATATATATATATATATATATATATATATATATATATATATATATATATATTATATATATATATCTTTATTCCAAACAAGCTATGGAAAATAGTTGGCAGTCCTAAAAGCGAAAGTCATTTCATTTTCTTTTCTTGACGTAAACATTGATTTTACCTAAATATTTGAATTTAGTTTTACGTTTATCATATTTAGATTGTGATCTACATTCTATTTATATTTGAGTTAGATCATAAATATTTATTCACATGGACATAAATGGTTGGTCCCATTTTCATTTTGCTGCCTGCGCGCGATCGTCGTATTGATCAGCCGGCATTTATCTTGTAGTGCGATATTTCCCGTTGAGTTATGGATGTAAAGCACGTCTTTTAGCCTTTAAATTAGGTTCGTGAAGGCCCCTTTTTATTGTGCTTGGATTTATACGAGTTTTCTCTGAAATCCTTGCATATTAAGGCCCGATGTCGTTTGTCATAAATTCTAAAATAAATGGTGTCGTTTCGGAGAAAAAACGCCAGTCACCTTGCATTTTTGCTTAACAATATCAAAAGATGATTTATTATTTAGTGTATTAATGGAAGATTTGTCATCAATAACTAAAGAAATTGTGAAATATACTGTAATTATGTCATAACTACTTTTCTAAGCAACGTTTATGGCAAAAATCAGGAGATATTGCAAGAAGGCGTGTAGATTAAGAAACGAACGTAGTACTGACCGGGAATCCTATTTGGTGTGCTTAAAAATTATGAAATTATCCCTTATTATTTTAATTTAATCGTTTTAGAGCGTTTCAACTGAGCCTATTCAAACTTCACACTATAACTTTCATGATGATTTGGTAACTTTTCATTTCAAGTTGATAATTTAAATCAGCAACTCTTTGGAAAATCGACCATGACAAAACTGGAATACAGATACAGGATATGCTCCAAAACAATTATGTTTCTACCTCTTAAAACCCTAAATAAATCTAAAATCAACTTAAAATTTATTATTGTTTATAAACTTTTCCCCGTTTATCAAAATATTATATTTTTCAATAGTACAAATGTGTAGTATACATAAGAAGATAATGTAAATAAATAATTGTCAAATAGGAAGCTAATTGATTAACTCCTTGTATACAAAATCTGGGCATAAAAAAAATCTATGTAAGTACAATTTTCTAGACGTTGACTTCCATACGCTATTTATCAAGAAATTTAAATTAATCTTCTTGGACAGAATTAGCAAAGCAATAAGTATACATTACCATATTACAAATTTTAATATAGTCTGATCAATGGATCTTTGTAGTCATGTGATCAACGCGACGTCAAGAATATTCATACGATTCAATAGGCTGTCAATTCACTGTCAGTGGTCTGAGTATTAAATGACAATTTCAAAAGTCAAAATAGAATTTAAAATTCATCCGGTTTGGTAATTATTGAAAACTACGGATATATTAAATATGTATGATGTGTAAAACACCCTAGTACTTGCTTGTGAAGGACATTTACCTCTCTGCATAAATCCAACGTCTAATATCACCTATTTTTATTTCTCAGATTGCTATTAGATTATTTCGTGAGTAAATTTACTTTATGAAAAGTTTACGTGTTATCTGTTAGTTATTTGAAGTTGTGTAATATTTGTAATGAATTTACAATACACACTTAACACAGTTTTATCAAATTTACATATAAGGCATTATAAAACTGTAAAAAGTTGCACCGTAGAACTCATTAAATAAAATAGAGAACTGAATTACAATACTTTTAAAAAGAGAAAGATATTTCATGACGAGGGTATAAAGTATGAATAGGAGATATAAATTGTACAATCCAATTTTAATATGATTTATCAAATCAAACTAGTGGATAGATAGATAAGTCTATATTTGTCCTGCAAAATTTACAGTGAATGTTGCCCAAGGGGCTTGGAACGTGTCAATAAGTATTATTTAAATTATTAATTGAATAATGACACTAATTGCTAGAAGTAAATTCTTCACTCTCGCTTTCATCAGGCCGAATACGAATAATGATTTCTGGAATCTCTTCTATTATTATTTCACGATCATACCACTGTTGAATCAGGTTTTCTGTATGTTGTACGCTGGCACACCATACCTCTAGTGTACACTTTTCTAAGGCTCTATTCCACATCTGAAGTATTTGTTTATCTCCATATCCCTCTTCACCAATGTGCTTGTTATGAAATGTTTTTGCATTTGATCTTCCTTTCGTTTTTTATGAACTTTTGCAATATCTAACAATTCTATCTTAAACATCTGCTTGTTATGAGGTAAACTATTCTTCTGTAACCACTCAAGAATTTTTTCTTGTTTCCATGCTGAAGATGGCTGTGTTTCTACTTCAGCTAAATGGTATGAAGCATTATCTATTATAATTAAAGATGGTTCTTTTAAACTAGGAATCGACTGGTTTCTGACCCATTTCGTAAACATTTCACTATTCATTTTTTCATGATAAACAAATAACTTTGACTTGCTAGCAAATACCAAACTGGCATCTTCCACAAAACCCCCACTGTGTCCAGCATGTAAAATAATAAACCTTTTACCATCAAATCCCCCAGGTTTACGAACAATTTTAATGTTGTCATCCTGCCATGATTTCCTTTGACTGTCTTTGAAAAAATCCGTGTTTCGTCTATGAAAACAAGCTGAAGGGCAATGTGTGCATTTTTGTTTTCCATATACTTCCCAAGAAAAGCTGCTTCATTGAACAAATTCTTGGTGTCTCCATTAATGCTCGTCTGTTGTCATCTTTCTTAAATTTGAAACCCAAATCCAGAACTAATGTTCAAAGAGTTCCATAACTGACATTAATTATCCCTTTTTGTCGCAGTTCTTTACGTAAGTTGTTAATAGTGACATGTTTTTCTAAAAGTACAATATGATTTACTTTCGATTTCACTTAAACCGATAGATATTAATAGCTGCTTAATTTGTGCATACATATCATATAATGTATTACGAAAATCCATTTTAGAACTTTTACTCAGAACATGGGTGATTTTCCAGCTGTTGAAAGCAATTCATTTTTATCACTACGAATTTTGATTCTCGCTACAGCTCTCGTACTAATCTGTAAAGCAGCAGCGACTCTTTGGAACCAGAACATTGTAAACACATTAAAAAGATATACCTATGTGATTTATTTACCTCTTGTACATCATTAAGAGATATAAGAGAACCCTTGTTATCCCTTTCCGATGTAAAATACACTATTAATTTCGCCACAAAATCTCTTACTTGACTATTTAAACGTTTTCCAGGCATTTTGGTGGCTTCATATGAAGAGTATTTGGTCAATATTCCACAAATATTAGAACTCTGAACAGAACTATTTATTAGTTGGCAAGTATATTCCAAAATTCAATAATGGGACAGAAACGATAGTGACCGTTTGCTGTAAAAAATTTAAGAAGTCCCTACTGCATGCTCCATGCATGTTGAATAAAAATTGTTGCACTGTTCACGTTTTTTGTGAGAAATCCTGGTTATGTTTGATTTTATGGTAAAACTTCCATAACTTTATTTATTTAAAAAAAGTTGTTACAAACGCCCACCCTGGATACCCCAAATTTCCCACACAAAACGTAGAGGGTGCAGCAATTTTTATAATGTCGACGTTCTATGAACCGTGCATTAGACACTTCCAAAAATTAAACATAAAGATGACGTAACACAGCGTTTCTCAACCTTTCAATATTTGCGACTCAATTTTCAAACATAATTTCCATCGCGCCTCCCCCCCTCTCATACAATAACAATGCATGCAATAATAATGTATTTTCGGTATTCTGATGCTAAACACTATGACCTTAATTACAAACCTTACGAACTACCAAGAATAAGTAAATTTATTCATATTTGGCAACACATATTTACTTCGTTGACAAAACTAGAATCGATGCTATTGCTCTCTGTCACGTCCACCATATCGGTAGCGGCTTTGCGAGAAGTTCCTAGTTGTCTCGAACATTCGGAAAGTCTGCCCAAAAGTGTATAAATGCTCCACCTCGTTCAATTACAGCCTGTCTCAGTCGAGTTGATCCTTCTACTGCTATCGGATTAATCGTGAATATGTATGTTATAATTTACGTGTTAATTGAAATTCAAGGTATTAAGTATTCACAGCAGTAAATTTATACAGAATCATGGAAAAATTTTTAAGTGGGCGTAAGCGAGCATTAGACAATAGTGAAGCATCAACAAGTGCACAGACGAGCGTTGTTCCGAAAATAAAATCAAGAAAATATTCTCAAGAATACTTAAATTTAGGGTTTACCAATACTGAAGTAAATGAAGAAGAAAGGCCTCTTGACAGCAGACAGCATGAAACCAAATAAACTTAAACGACATTTGGAAACGCTTCATAGTGAGTACCTTAACAAACACCGAGAATTCTTCGAAATAAAATTAAAATCATATGTAAAGAAGAAATCATTTTTTAAAAAAACTTTGTGTGCGAATGAAAAAGCTTTACTTGCCTCTTACAAAGTTTCATATAAAATAGCCAGATGTAAAAAGCCTCACACCATTAGTTTGCTAGCAGCAATTGAGATTGTAGAAACTATCTTTGGAGATAATTTTGCCAAACAATTGCTATCCATATCTATATCAAATGCTACTGTTACCCGTCGAATTGGGGATATAGCGGAAGATGTAGAGCATCAGCTTTTCGGGAAGTTGCGTGACAAAGCTTTTTCAATTCACCTTGATGAGGCAACAGATAGCAATAAAGATGGTTATTTCATTGCCTAGGTACAATTTTGTGATGGTGTGTCAGCAGTAGAAGAACTATTTTTCTGCAAACCAACAGAATTCAAAGCAACATCACTCGCATTATTTGCTATCTTAAGTGATTTTATAAACAAGGCAAATATGGAGTGGAAAAATTGCGTCAGAATATGTACCGATGGTGCTCATTCAATGTCTGGAAGATTTCAAAATATATAAGCACTTGTGAAACAAAAATCTCCACTGTGTGTGTGGACACATTGTATGATCTACAGAGAAGCTTCGGCTTCCAAAGAAATGAGTCCTGCTCTGAATATTGTGCTCACTAAAGTTGTAACCGTAGTAAATTATATTAAAATGAGACCCCTAAAATCTAGAATGTTCTCTGCTTTGTAAAGACATGGGTGCCGAACATTCATCGTTACTATTTTATTGCGAGGCAAGATGGTTATCACGTGGGAAATGTTTGCAACGTGTTTATGAATTAAGAACTGAAATCGCCATTTTTCTAGAAGAGGAAAGCCGACCGGAAGCCGAGAAGTTACGAGAAAGTTTATTTGTGATGAAATTGAGCTACTTGGTCGATATATTCGGGAAACTAAATACCTTAAATCTTCAACTCCAAGGAACAAATACACATATATTCGATACAAGTGATAAAATTAATGCTTTTTGTAGAAAATTGGAATTGTGGAGCAGAAATGTCAAACAAAAAAACCTAGAAATTTTTGCACATGTGGGTGAATGTGTTAAAATATACAAAGGCTCACTGATGCACAGGAAGTTCTCAAAGGAATCAAAATAAAAAAATATGAATTTTTGGGAATTTATTGTTTAACGCTTAAAGAAGATTTTTGTTTTTTGTTGTGTACTTGTTTATTATGATCATGGTGATTTTTGTAAATAATAAATATTTTTTTAACCAAACTATAATTATTTACTCTAGGCGCAAGATTTTTTTTCAATAAAATTAACCTGGTTTCTGATATATCCGAGATTTAATATTTCGTTGTAGCGTAAGAGGAAATTCCACGCTTTTATCATACGTTATTAATTCCAATATATTTGCGCAAAATTAAAAATTATGAAAAAGAACCACTACGAAATATGTTCGGTAGATATGTTTTTTAATTTTTGATATCAATATATTTATATTATTCTGATATTCTGCGGAGCACTTCAAGTTGGAACTATCGGTAAGCGTTTCTATATTGATTAAAGCAACTACACGATTTCACGATATATACATTTCTGTTAAAAAAAAAAGTATAATTTTAAAGTTCTGTCTCAATCTATTGGAAAATTAATTTTATGGTTTTTAATAGCTCTTTAAATTAATTATATTATCAATTTGCATAATACATGTATGTATATATATATATATATATATATATATATATATATATATATATATATATATATATATTATATATATATATATATATATATATATATATATATATATATATATATATATATATATATATATATATATATATGTATACAGGGTGTCTCTAAAAGGTGCGGAAAAAAAATGCTACCACAAATTTCTGAGGTCAAAATATGACGATCTAACTCAACTTACCTCAGTCCAACAGTGGATGATTTCGGAGATACAGAGTGGCAAAAGTTCAATTTGGTTTTAGTTTTTCATAAATAATTTTTTTAATAATTGGTGTATTGTCACAATTTTCAGCTAAAGGGGACTTTTTGGGGTAAAAAATTGAAATCTGCATTCATTTTCATTGTAAAATTTAGAGGGCGCCACCTGCGGTACTTTGCACACATTTGAAACGAAATAACTTTTTTGAGCCACACTGTATTTTACTTTTACATAAAATTTCTTATTCTTCAACGTTTTTTACCTAAAAAAGGTATACCTGATAAGAGTTGATTTGAGAAGCCGTTTTTGAGATATCTGGATTAAAACAATTCATTTCGTTTATGGCTAGGTCTAAATTATTGTGATAAATGAACACAATTTGAAGCAAGGCGTTATAATAAATTAACTGTCACTAAAAACTGACTAGTATCAAATCGAATCTAAAACCAATCAAGCATTACATTTTGATCAGAATAGGCCTATTTTTTAGTAGGTGAAATTCGTAAAATTCCTGAAAGGCCCCTGATTGTGAGCACTGTTGTTGTTGATGTTTTTGATACATTGTCGCTTTTTTTCCGGTGTGTATGTTTTAAATTGCGAGTAGTACTGGAATATCGTGAAAGAGAGTTAGCAAGCACCAGTGAATTGTCAAACAATATACAAATTTAATTTTCGTCATGGCCGTACAGTATACCAATGACCGATATGTTATTGGTTTTTGGATATTGCCAAGGAAATGGTTTAGAATCTTGCAGAGTATACAGTGAAAGATTTCCGAATCGTCGCTTACCGAACCATAAAACCTTCGCGGCAATTGAAAAACGTCTTCGTGAAACGGGTAGGTTTGCACCTGTTTCTATTAATTATGGTCGTGCACGTACGGTAAGAACTCCAGAGGTTGAGGAAGATATTCTGAATCGGATTGAAGAAGATTTAAAACTCAGTAGCAGACGATTAGACTTAGAGCTAGGGGTAAGCAAAGATACAGTTAATAGGGTGACCAGAGAACAACTACTGCACCCATTTCATGTTCAACAGGTACAAGATCTTTTACCCCATAATTCTGAACCACTCCTAGCTTTCTGCTGGTTTATCCAAGAACACAGAAATCAAAATAGGAATTTTACACGAAGAATTTTATTCACAGATGAAGCCTGTTTCACGCGAAGTGGCATAACTAATTTGCACAATGAACATGTCTATGCAGAATAAGGTCCTCATGCGACTTAAATAACCCATTATCAGCATGAGTTTAAGATCAATGTTTGGGCAGGAATCATAGACATTTGCATAATTGGTCCTGTCATTTTACCACTTCGACTAAATGGCGAAAATTATGTGGAACATCTGCAAAACGAACTACCAGACTTATTAGATCCCCTGCCCTTGGAACTTCGAAGAAGAATGTGGTTTATGTACGACGGTGCTTCTCCACATTTTACGTTAAACGTACGTAATTATTTACGTTATCCAAATAGATGTATAGGTAGAGGCAATGATGCACTCGCAAATTGGCCAGCTCGATCCCGTGACATGACCCCGATGGATTACTTTTTATGGGTAACTTTGAAAACCCTTGTGTATTCTGGGCCAGTTGGTACAGAAGATGAATTAAGGAGACGTATTCAAACTGGAATTGAGGCTTTGAGAAATGATGCCGAAATGCTCCAGAGAGTCCAATTTAATTTTTTACGACGTATTCATTTTTGTACACACGAAAATGGAGGGCATTATGATAATTTATTATAAGCATTTTTTTTAATTAACTCTTTGTTGTTGATAAATCTTATTGACTGTTTTTACTAGAGAATAAAATTAACAACACATTTACTTGTTTTTTTTTTAATTTTTGGTGTTATGCTTGTGGTAATGCAATGGTAAGTTTGGGTAAGAAATCAAAAAGTTACATTCGAATATCCCAAAAACTCAGCTCATACCAGGTATACCTTTAAAAGCTGGAAAAAAAGAATTTTGATTCAAAATTTAGACAGTTCATTTTCGCTTCAAATTATGTTCATTTATCACAATATATATTTTTTCCGCACCTTTTAGAGACACCCTGTATGTATGTACATATATATATATATATATATATATATATATATATATATATATATATATATATATATATATATATAATAAAACTGTGGGTTTCGCAGGGTTGAAGCCAGATTATAAAGTATTGTCTAGGGCATTCACAAAAAATAATACTCTTTTTACTTAGTGAAAGCTTTCGGATATATTCAATCCTTCCTCAGTCACTCTACAAAAGGGGACGGTGGTCGTAAAAAAAGGCTTTAAAGAAGAAAAAATTATTAAAAAACTTACTGTAAGTGAGGTTACAAACATAAACTAGGCTCTTCCAACATTCTTCCCGTTTTAAAATTTTTTTTTCTTTTTTCACCACACAGTGTACATGTAAACAATTCAAAACATTTAAAAAGGACAGTTACCAGTTAAAATATTCAAAATATAACACCATAATACATGTATATACTCAAGACGTATAGAGAGTGGTACAGCAGTGCCAGTGGTGGTAAATATGCACTTTTTTTTTGGACATGTGTGTTAGATTTAGGAATTTAGGAATTTCTCTCTCTCTTTTTAAATGTTTTTATTGTTTAGATGTATACTGTGTGGCAAAAAAAGAAAAAAGTTTTTTTGGAAAGGGAAGAAATGTTGGAAGAGCCTAGTTTATGTTTGTAACCTCACTTACAGTAAGTTTTTTAATAATTTTTTTCTTTTTTAAAGTCTTTTTTTAACGATCACCGTCCCCTTTTGTAGAGTGACTGAAGAAGGATTGAATATATCTGAAAGCTTTCACTAAATAAAAAGAGTATGATTTTTTGTGAATGCCCTAGAAAATATTTAATAATCTGGCTGCAACCCTGCGAAACTCATAGTTTTATTAAAATACACAGCTGTGAAACTAACAACTTATATATATATATATATATATATATATATATATATATATAAATGTATTGTTAATATGTATAAGGAATAAGTTCGCTATAATGCGTGATAGGTATAAAGTTTGTGAAATTGCTTTTCTATAACTGTTTGGCACTAGAAAATACATCTAGGACAAAATCAAATATTCAAATTATGATAAGGGTTACAATAACATCTGACTGAAAAGAATGATAAGAAAGGTCTGATGTGAATTTGGAAGTGAATTTTTGAACAGTATCGAAGTTTCTTTAATATTTTATTATATATGAGGGAAATTTCTATCTGATTTATATTTACTTTAAAGTTTAATATTTATATGTTTCTGTCTGTACATTTTAAATCTGGATATGACATAATTTTAATATTTTTTGGAAAAATAAATTTTTATTTAACGTCACTATTAAAGAGGCAAAAGGGAAAAAAATAAACATATTTTATAATGTTACTGTACTGTTAATAGATACTTAAAATTATTTGGTACAATTTTAAAAGGTTCATAATGTCGATATTTATTATTTTATGTTCGTCATCTCATTTTGTTGTACCAATACAATTTGGTTTGATATGACAACAGTTTATTTTAAATAAATGTAAATATGTAACTTAACATAAAATTATCCGATTATTGATAGAATTTAATGAATTGAGGGTAGCTATTTGCATTCTAACCAGTTCCTTTATAAAACTGGTCAGTTAAAAAGTTGCAATATTAAAAAATAAATAACTTACATATTTACTATACATGATCTAAAAGGTGCATATATTTTTACCTGTTTTCACAAATTTACACCCTAATAGGGTAATACCCCCTAAAAGAGGCTCGTTAGCTGTTTCGTAAGATGGCCTAGGCTATCGTTTTAGTGTGTCTTGTTATAACTTGTATTTTGTTGTGATTCTTTCTCAGAAATTATTAATGTTTAGGCGGGTGTGTATTTTTTTTTTTAATATTTTTTTGTATTTATGAACAGAGTGTGTTTTAGTGTTTATATTGTGTTTCCGTGTACGATGTTGAATTCTTTTAGGATTAATAGGTATTGGTGAGAGTTTATTTCTAAAAAAGTAAACTACTATAAGGTTTTCTAGAACGACCAAGGGTTGAAACCAGACTGAAAATATTTCCTTATTATGTCTGCAACAAAATCTTACTTTACTTTGCTCCTAAGACAATTAAAATACAAACCTAGTGGGAAAAAGTGTTCTGACATACAATATTTTTAGAAAAAAAACTGCGTAAAAGTCTACTTCGTAAACCCACTTTTGTCCAGTCTTTATTCTAATGCTGTGTTTAATGAGGCCATCTATGAATCGATTGAAGGAATAACAGGAGTACACTGAACATCGTACGGTATGCTGATGATACTGCTTTTTTAGCAAATAATATCAAAGATCTCCAGCAACTGATCAATCGAGTCGTAACAGCCAGCGAAATATATGGATTACCTATGAATATAAGAAAAACCAAGTGCATGGTAACAACAAAGAAAAATATACCACCAGAATCCCTCGAATTCAGAGACAACATGGTAGAACAGTTTTTTACATTTAAATATTTAGGAACCAATAGAAATGACAAGTGGGACCCAAGAAAGGAAATATATTCCCGAGATGAACAGGCCCGAGTAATTTCATGAATATGAATAAATTTTTCCATCGCACAAGTTTCAATCTCGAACACCAAATGAGAATGGTGAGAGTGCTGGACCCTTGACTCTGGCTCAGAGAAACAACTGGAATCTTTTGAAATGTATAGGGTGAGTGTACAATAGAGTAAAGTTCATTATCTCATTGGTTTCGGGAATGACGAAAAATGTTAAATACAATAGTTTTAAGGAATGTTAAGGTGCATAGTTTAAAATTATTTTTGAGTCTACTGGGTATTTCAAAAAAGTGTGGCCTATATAACATATATTTTTTTAAATGGAACATTCTATTTCCTAATTTACTTTTAAATTCTGCATAAAGTTTTATAACTTTTTTATTAATAATGTTATATACCTAAACCTACTGGTTTTTCTCATATTTCAATTTTTTTAAAAAAAAATACTAGTTTTGTTTTGTAAAAAATTGCCAGTAGCGCCATTGTTTCTGAAGGTGGAATAATTGGTACGATCTATAGAGATAAAAACGAAGATATATGTAAAGAAATTTGAGTTAGATGCTACAGGGTGTT
The DNA here is from genome assembly GCA_019049505.1 of Pachyrhynchus sulphureomaculatus. Classification (NCBI taxonomy): domain Eukaryota; kingdom Metazoa; phylum Arthropoda; class Insecta; order Coleoptera; family Curculionidae; genus Pachyrhynchus; species Pachyrhynchus sulphureomaculatus. The sequence goes on from CM032446.1 coordinate 77,837,964, forward strand.
CAAAATAAATTTTTAAATTTCGAATATTTTAAATTGAAAAATCTCAAATTTTTTAAGTGGCACACCCTGTATATTATTATTTTTCTGATAGATTTTACCAAACCCCCTAACTTTTATAAAGTATGTCATATATCTATATATATAGTTTTCGATTTATTTAGAATTTTTTAATTTTTACCCTTGTTTTTAACACACTTACGCTATTGTGTAAACATAAACAAATAGTTAATAATAATTTTGATATAGCTTAACTTATCTAATGATTAATTATTATGACGTAACAAATGTTCAAAAATATACCTTTCTTCTTGAATACACATGTTTAGTGGTTCTACTATATTTCCCTTCACTTTCCTTAGCATAAAGGGCGTTATTGTCCTGCACGCATCCCGTATCCTATTTTCCATATCTACTGGTATTGTAGGGAGATTCACATAAACACGTTCTTAAATGTAGCCTCACAAAAAGAAGTCTAAAGGTGTTAAGTCACAAGATGGAGGAGGCCACTGGATGAATCCATCCCTACCGATCCATTTTTGTGGGTAACGATCGTTTAAAAATTCCCGAACTTCCCTGTGGTAATAAGCAGGAGCTCCATCTTGTTGAATCCACATTTGTTCCCTTTCAGAGTCAAACTTTTTCAAGAAGCTGGGGTAATTCGTTTTGCAAAAAATTTAGATATCTAGGCCCGTTAAGCGGTTCGCGGAAAAAATATGGACAATAATTCGAAAATTTAATATTCCACACCATACATTAAGTGACCAATGGTTTTGTTTTTGAAATTCCCGGACCCAAAATGGATTAACTGTTGAATAATAATGTATACTATGGCTGCTTCATTATTGCGAAAAGTAGTTTCATCAGAAAACATTATTTTGGATAAAAAATTTGGATTGACCTCTAATGCTCCATTCATGGTGGTACAAAAGTTTACTCGTCGTTCAAAATCACGGTCTTAAAGTTCTTGGTGTAGTTCCATATAAAAGGGATGATACTTTTATTTTCTCGTGATGCGATTAGCCGTAGAATGGAATGTGTCAGATAAGTCAGCTAGTTAACAGCTGCTGACCTGGGGATTATCTCCAACATGAAGTAAAATCTCCATGTCTTCTTTTTCCTCATTGGTAGCAGGTTTACTACTTTCCGTTTCGTACACTCAACGTTACCACTAACATCAAACCGTTCCATTATGCACTGAAAAGATTTTCTAGATGGTATACGTCTATTAGGGTACTTCGCTCCGTAAAGCCTTACTGCCAAAAGAATTTTTTTCCCGCCTCGCCCGGTATATAAACCATAACAATTCATTCATTTTTAGGAAAATCCATAACTACTACCTTTATACGTCACTTACTACAACAAATTAAACTATTTTTACTTGCTTAATAGACATGTCAAAATTTGACAATGCCTACATTTTTGTTTTGTCTTGGCAGCTATGATGTTATAGCGTAAGTGTATTAAAAAAAGGGTAAAAATTGAAAAATTCAAAATAAATCGAAAACTATTACAAATAGGTATATGATATACCTAATAAAAGTTGGAGAGTTTTGTAAAATCTATCAGAAAAAATAATAATATACCGGGTGTGCCATTTAAAAAATTTGAGATTTTTAAATTTAAAATAGCCGAAATGCATAAATTTATTTTGAACACCCTGTAGCATCTAACTCAAATTTCTTTATATATGTCTTTTTTTTTCATCTCTATAAAATGCTCGTACCAATTATAAGTATTCCACCTTCAGAAACAATGGCGCTACTGGCAATTTTTTACAAAACCGAAAACTAGTAATTTTTTAAAAAAATTGAAATATTAGAAAAACTAGGTATATAACATTATTAATAAAAAAGTTATAAAATTTTACGCAGAACTTAAAAATAAATTAGAAAATAGGACGTTCCATTTAAAAAAACATATTATATCGGCCACACCTTTTTGAAGTACCCTGTATGCTCAGAAATAATTTCAAACTGTGCACCTTCACATTCCTTAAGACTATTGTATTTAACATTTTTTCGTCATTCCCGAAACAAATGAGATAATGAACTCTATCGTTGACTCACCCTATACATTTATAGACGCCTTCTTCGCATCTCCTGGGTACAGAAAATAAAAAAGTACTGGAAAGAATGAACAAAATGAAACTAACAACCATAAAAATAAGAAAAACTCAATACTTCGGACATATAACGAGGGGCCCAAAGTAAGAATTGCTACGTCTAATTATTGAAGACAAAATAAAGGGCAAATGATCGATCGGAGGACGACAGCATTCTTGGCTGAAGGACATGAGAAGTTGGATATGCTTTAAGTGATATTTTTCGAGCAGCAGTTTCTAAAGTTCGTTTAGTTATATAGATTGCCAAGCTTCGTGAGGAGACGGCATCGTGAGAAGAAGAAATCCAAAAAATGTTTCAGAAATAAGTTAGGCTTTTTTTGATACTGCACTAATGCAAAAAAATGGTTGGAGTAAGGTAGGAGTGTAACCCCTGTTCTTGGAAATTGAGTTGGTAAGGAACATTTCATAGAACCGGTCCGTGCCTTTTGTATGCGAGAGGTTTGCAGATATAATAATTGTACAACTATCATGCGACGAATCTGCCGTGTCAAATATTATTTCCACAAGGTAAATCTTTGGACTTGAAGCGTAAAAAATATTTAGGTAATTAAAAAATGATGATGAAGTTTGAAGAAATTGGTTTGGCTGTAGGTTAACTCCGAGTATGGCAACTAAAGATATGTAGAAGCGAAGCAAATGTGAATTACGTTGAAGTATCATTTTAGGAGAATATATCGATTACGATCATATATCGTACGTAGGAGTACATAACAATGTACTATTAATTATGATTCATGTCTGGATTCATATAAAAGACAACTGAAGAATTAAAGTCAACCGGTAAGCCTAAACTTCGTTAATTGAATGTTTGAAAGTTATTTAATATTTACAATATCTTATTCTCAGATTAGGCCTATTCCCACTTGAAATTGTTGGGGCAGGCAAGAAGCTGATGTTAAATTCCCTGATTGTGTGCCTTCTTTACTGCCTTGATTCAAATATGAATAATTCTCCTGAATATCCTCTAAATACACCATAGAATCACAGTATGACAAGGTTATATACAATTGAGCACAGAGAAGATATTTATAATAACCAGAATTTGGCGGAAAAAATAATTTGTCTTCATTATTATTGCTATTATCGCTAAATTCTGCAATTTATGCATATCAAGAATTGTTTATAGCTAATAATGTCATAAAATATGTGGATTCCGAATTAGTTTACAATATTTTAATTGCTATAGATGACTATAATTTTTTTAATGTATCATGACAAGTCATTACGTTTACATCGATGTATTTCGAGCTCGGATAGGGTAGTAGTAGTAGAGAGTTTATGTATTCTTTTTAGCATTCTTGAAGTTGAAGAAATCTGGAAATCACGTTTTTATCACATATTATTACTGGATATTTTAAAATTGGAATGACACAGAGAAGAATTATTACTATACTTAAGGATACCATTCAAACCCAAACTCGGGTAAGAGTATTTAGATACATCAGATTTTTTTAGTAAGTATGAAAAATTATGAAAATTTTTTCGCCATTTCATCTTCCTCAATATGTAGATTATACTATAGCCGGAGAAGACTTTCCATTGGTAATTTCTACATAAGTTATCTTCACCTTTTAAAAGCACCCACAAAAAAACACAACTGGCGCAAAAACTAAAGCCAATTGGTAAGCTTAAACTTCGTTAATTGAGTGTTTAAATGATTTTCAATATTTACATCTTATTCTCGGATTAGACATATTTCCCACCTTAATAACAAGGTCAAGTAAATATCTGGCAAGTAATATATGTAATTACGGAAATACCGTACTGAGTAAGTTCACTCCTCGCTTAAAAGAGTTCTACAAACATGATGGTTTTCATCAAAAAAACATTATTTAAAAAAAATTATTTTATATAGTGCAATAGTTTTATATGCGATG
>CM032446.1:77846962-77941387 GCA_019049505.1 Pachyrhynchus sulphureomaculatus
CCTTTTTATCTGCTTTGCAACAATTACATCCATAATAAATTTGTGCTAATATCATTCTATTTTGAAATTGCAACATTACTTAATTATACGTACATAGCATAACAACTAAACATATGGATTAATTCTAACTTTATGGCATAAGTGCTTCAATGTATCCACCGACCCTTTCTAAAGAGGCGATTGTTCTTCGAGAAAAATCTTTTATTACATCTCTAATTACATCTAACATCTTGAAATGGCCTTTTAAGATAAACCTTTTCTTTTAAGTAGTCTTTAAGTCTAGAGGGATGATGTCCGGAGACTTTGGGGGCCAAGTAAATTCCACGTACCTCCCTATCACTCTACCGTTAAAAATGTGGAGGAAGATAATCTCATTTCTCGTACTACGACATGATACACCATTATGTTGGCACGATATACGTTATCTTTTGATTATTTGTAGGTAATTAAGAAACTTAGGGAACTCATTTTTAGGTAACGTTCAGCATTCATATTATTTTGAAAAAAAAATCCAATCCAATTATTCTATTTTTAAAAATTCCACTTCATACATTGGTTTTAAACGAGTATTGATCTCGAGTTTGGAAATTGAAGTTAGGATTAACATTGCTCCATCAGCGATAGTTTTGAGAACTTACTGTCCCATTAGACATAAATGTCGCTTCGCCAGAGAAAAATATTTGTCTTGCCATAAACCTATTATCTCCCAATTCTCCTTGAAACCAAGCACAAAATTCAAATCTTCATTCAAAATCTCCTGCTTTTAAAGTATGGGTAAATTGGAGTTTGTATGGTTTAAATTTATTTGATCTTAAAATTCTCGCAACTGTAGTTTTACTCACATTCAATAAAGCTACCGACAGCATTACTTGATTTTGATTATCTTCATTTGAAACCTATGCCAGATGTTTCTTTTTAAATTTATTTTTAACACTTCCATCAATCTTGAAATTATTTATTAGATATCCTACAGTTGTGAAGTGTACAGTTTTATCAGTGTGGCTATTATTAAATATTTTTGATACTTCTCTAAAAGTTTTATAATTATCTCCAACTATGAGAACAATTTCAATTTTATCTTTAACACTCAATTTTACTGGTATTTCTAATTATTGCAAATACAGACGGATGTTAGCTTTGAAGTTTATTGACAGTTGATAGGTATTTTCAAAGATATGTTCATTTATTTTCAACCTAAAATTTGTAATGATTTCATTTTCTTTTACTCAGTAAATAATTCAACAATTACTGATGTGTTTACTGGAGTTTTTTTTTTAATTTTTAACTAGGAGGGCCACAAATCTAAACATGAGCATAATTTCTTAGCTCCTATTAACATTTTCAATTAATATTTTACTTTGTATTTAAATTTAAGCACACTTTACTCTTAATTATAAAAATGATTATATTTTATTTTTCCCTGTATACCATCAAATATTTTAAGCTTTTGATGCTTGATTATGAATTTCCATCTGATGCAGAACTTTTTATTAAGAATAAATTTTTATCTTTTTTGTCTTACTAATATATGATATATGTATATATATATATATAATATATATATATATATATATATATATATATATATATATATAGCTATAACTAATTATAATGTACAGTCTTAACAAAATCTAATTTAGGGTATTTTTTATCTTTGAAAACTGTGAAACCAAATTATTGGTAGAGAGAGGAGAGAGAAACGAGGTGGAGGGTTGTTCCGTATTAAAGAAATAAACAGTTCTCGTTATACAACTTATTGAGCATAAATAGTCATCTCAATTATTAATAATACTGATAATAGTGACGTTATTTCCCAGGGATACGAGTCATTCAAAAACAGATGACATAAAATGCACAACAGAAATGTTCATAAAAAAATTTAAAAATCTTAACGGAAGGGATTCTCTTCCGTTTTATTTATGTTTTGCATTGTGGTCATTTTACTTACAGTAGATTTATATCCTCAAATATACCTTACATAGCTCATGAAATAAAAGTTTGTACTATCTCAGCTAAAAATTTAAGAGATTTTGTTTGCCGCTGAATCTTTAAGAGGATAGAGAATATAAACGACAAAAGCGACGTTAGAGGTCTGAGTCATATTTATTTCGGACTCTTCTCATAATAACTCAATAGCAGTTAATAAATAAAAACACATAAACAAACCAAAGAATGACTTTTCGTTCCCTATGCAAATCTAAAGTTATTTTAAAAAATGTGACCGTCTTAGTAACACCTTTTAAAGAATGTTAAGTGTGTCTTCGTTTCAAACCCACACATGTAAGTTTTTATATATATTTTTGTGTGTATTTTTCTATATTGTATTATAAGTTTAAGAATTTTATATATTATAATATAAAAAAAAAATTTGTGCGTCGTATTGAATATCCAAAAACAGAAAATTTCAATTTTTAGATGAACTGAAGAAGCCTAAAAATTAGGCGAAACGTTTTCAATAAACTTCTAACTAGAACGTGATGTAATTTCTCTATCCTTAAAACAAAAGAACCATAAAGCCTAAGAAATTGAAAAATTATATATTCATTATTCCAAGGTTCAAGAAAGAATTCAACCCAACTTATAAAATTAGGCGTTAGGGCGTAAAAAACGCAAAAAAAAACATCTAAGATATACATAAAATCTAAAAAAGACTACCCAACTAAAGGAAGCATGACTGGTTTCTTCGACGAAACAATTCGCAGAATCTATAACCTGGAAACAGAACAAAACATGAAGAATATCTCCAAACTGCACGAAAAACTAGCCAACCAAATTAATCGCAGAATATTCCTATTAAAGTGTAAAACACAATAACATTTTCCCTAAATTTCTTAATATAAAACTTAATCATATTATGTTTGATGACACATATTTGAATGGGAAACTAAAGTCATTATTAAATAATTTCAAGCAAAATATTATAAAATTAGCCATAAACTGACACAGTTAAAAAAATAAAAACCCTTAAAAAATCAATTGAAATCACATACACAAAGATAGCCTTCTTACCTACTAATCTAGTCAATGAGTTCAAAGACATAGAGGGAAATAAATATGAAAAGGTCCTTTCACAAATTAAAATTAAGAACATAAAAAAATACAATTCCCTTTTAAATACAAATACACAACCAAAAAATTCCATAATAAAAGAATAGTGCGAAAATTTATCAGACACATACATTCCGGAAGATATTCTAGAAGTTTTATCCTGAATACCCAATTACTGATTATATAGCCAGCACAGAATATGCAATTCAAACATTGAATAACGATACAAAAAATACAGTCAGATCACAAGTAGTAAACATTTTGACAAACCATAAAAATAAAATCAAAAACAACATTAATACAAAAAATAACATAACTCAACGAGTATTAATAATAAAATACACAAAGTAAAAAAGTTTTTAAAAAATAATCCTCAAATTACGATCCTAACTCCTGACAAAAGCAACAAAACGGTTATTCTTAACACAAAAGACTACGAATCAAAAATGTTAGAATTATTAAATGATGAAAGTACTTATAAGAAAATACAAAACAATCCCACAAATACCTATCAAACTTTAAATAACAATTTAGTTAAAACCTGGTACAACAAAGACTACATCAGTAAGGAAACATATAGCACTCTTATCATTCACAATGCAGAACCTCCCAAAATATACGGCCTTCCCAATTGCACAAGCCCAACGTCCCACTAAGACTGATAGTTTCTAGTATACAGTCCCCTTTCTACAATATCTCCAAATTCCTCTCAAATATTCTTTCTAAAGTCACTGGAAAAAATGTTTTTTTATATAAAAAATTTCTTTCGAGTTTAAAAATTTCATATATAGCATACACATGCACAATGAAAGTAAACTCATATCCCTCGATGTCATGTCCTTATATACAAACTTACCCATAAACCTTATAATCACCGCAATAACAAATAAATGGGACCAAATTAAAAAACACACCTGCCTACCACAAGAAGAATTCATAAATGCCATAAATATAATCTTTAAAAACAATTTCTTTCAGTACCAGAACTCATTCTACCTTCAAATGGAAGGTTGTGCAATGGAGGCTCCTATTTCTGCTACCCTTGCCCAACTGGTATTGGAATATTTGGAGGAAAGTGTTATTGATAGCTCAAGCAACAAACCTATTTTCTTCAAAAGATGCGTAGATGATTGCATTCTAGCACTAAAAGAAGACCAAATAGAAAACACAGTTAAAGCCTTCAACCAATTCAACAAAAAATTACAATTCACCATCGAAACAGAACAAAACAACGCCATAAACTTCCTAGATCTAACTCTAATAAGAGAAAAAAACAAAATAAATAGCAAATGGTACACAAAGCCAACAAGTTCTGGAAAATATCTTAACTACCATTCACACCATCCTCTAAATTTTAAGAAAAATACCGTCATAAATTTAATTGACAGAGGCCTAAAACTAACAAGTCTTAAATATAGAGCAGAAATAATAGAAAAAAATAAAAACTACCTTAACCAACAACAATTATCCGGTTAAGCTAATTAACAAAATTTTAAAAACCAGAATTCACAAATTATATAATACTCTAGATAAATAACCAAAACAAAGAACAGCTACAACATACATATCCATGCCATATATTCAAGGACTTTCAGAAAAATTAAAGCAGTCCTCAAAAAACATAATGTAACTGTTTGCCACAAAACGCATAACTCATTAAAACACCTTTTTACCCCCCTAAAATCCAAAACACCCCTACTGAAACAATCAGACCTGATATATTCTATTCCATGTCAAAACTGGAACGGGCTGTTATATCGGCATGACTAAACAACATCTAGAAACTAGACTGAATGGCCATAAGTATGATAAGAATAACCCAACAGCTCTATCAAAACACGTTAAACAAACCAAACACTCGTTTGATTTTAAAAATACAAAAATCTTAAAAAAAGAGTCAAATTATTTTAAAAGATCAATCCATGAAATGATCTGTATTAATAAAGAGAAAACAATATAAACGACAAAAGCGACGTTAGAGGTCTGACGGACTCTTCTTATAATAACTCAATAGCAGTTAATAAATAAAAAACACATAAACAAACCAAAGAATGACTTTCGTTCCCTATACAAATCTTAAGTTATTTTAAAAAATGTGACCGTCTTAGTAACACCTTTTAAAGAATGTTAAGTGTGTCTTCGTTTCAACCCACACATGTAAGTTTTTTATACATATTTTTGTGTGTATTTTTTATTATTTTCACCTTCTATATTGTATTATAAGTTTAAGAATTTTATATATTTATAATATAAAAAAAAAAAATTGTGTGTCCTATTGAATATCCAAAACAGAAAATTTCAATTTTTAGATGAACTGAAGAAGCCTAAAAATTAGGCGAAACGTTTTCAATAAACTTCTAACTAGAACGTGATGTAATTTCTCTATCGTTAAAAACAAAAGGAACCATAAAGCCCAAGAAATTGAAAATATACATATATATGTATATATATATATATATATATATATATATATATATATATATATATATATATATATATACATATATATATATATATATATATATATATATATATATATATATATATATATATATATATATATATATATATATATATATAAATAATGTATTTTATAACAAAGGATTCTCATAATATTATTGAAACGATACAAAGATCTCCAGCCCTCTCACCATCTTAAGGGGTTCCATACACCTTGAAATTTCAAAAAATTCGATTTTTTTTACGGATTTTTGTTCTTTGTACTTCTAAGAATTGTTCAATTCAATTCAAATTTCGATAATATTTAACCATTACATTATTTTTAATTTAATATTCTTGCTGACAAGGAGGCATCATAGTTTTCATCAGTAGGCCATTTAACCCGATAAAAAATAATGTTAACATTTAAAACATATTTTAAATTTTTTTTTTCTTATAATTTAAAGTACAATAAAAATATGTATTTGCCATTCTTTTGTATTATTTACTTAAAAACCTTTAAAGAAATTTTTTTAAATATACATATTTTTTTTAGCTCTTGGGTGTATGTAACCCCTTAACAATGAAAATGTTAACAATGAAAATAATGAAAAAAAAAATATAATGTTTCGATCCCTTGAATAAAATAACCCCGAGGAAGACCTGTAACATGGTAAATATGAAGTCATTCTACTGCCTCTCTTCATGTTGGCCCCTTATATGTTTTATTATAAATAATGTTGCTTAAAATTTACGTATTCTCCTACCTGAAACAACTGGAAAACTGTTCATAATTATAATGAGTCTCCCATCTCTTTCACCCTCTTCCCCTATTAGAATCGAAAGTAATGACAAAATTACTTAATGTTGGTATTCCTACATACTCGTATAGTCTAAAAAATCTGAAAAGTTTATATAGGACAATATATGTTAAGCAACCCGTCTAACCCCTTACCCTACTCCATTTACTCCTTATATATTTTACTATAAATAATATTGTTCAAATTTGTCAATTACATCAACCAAAAAACCTAAAAAAACTTTCACAATACTATTGAAACTCTACAATAGTTAACGATCCATACATCTTTCACTTTCCACTTACATTAAAATTGAAAGTAATAAAAAATAACCGGAGTTTTGAATTCTTGGACTACAAAAACCTTAAAAAGAACACTCTATATCATCACAAACGATCTAATCTCGTCCACCTCCCCACTATGGCGACAATATCTATTTTTTGCCTAAATTAATTTATTGACCGTAGTTTTCAAGAAATCTCAGTACTTTTTTTTTAATCTTCGTTTTTGATTTCTCTTTCGATTTATCAGAGCAGATTTTTACCATTATTTTTACCAATTTATCAATATATATTGCTTTGTTGTCCAAAAAACATCTATGCAATAAAATGAGCCTCAGTCACGCAATTTTCAAGGAATCTTAATAACTTATTTTTTTAAATCTTCATTTCTGATCGATCGGTCTGGGTGAATTTTTTAATTATTTACCATGATTTTTATTATTTTTTCAATACATATTGCGTTTTTCCAAAGAAAAAAACACACTTTTTAGGTAATAAAATAGCCTCAGTCACGCAGTTTTCAAGGAATCATGGTAAATAATCCAAAATCGCTACCGCTCAGATAGATCGATAGAGAGATAAAAAACGAAGATATTAAAAAAAAATTACTGAGATTTCTTGAAAATTGCGGCCAGAAAATTAATTTGGGAAAAATTACGTATTGTCGCCATAGTGCGCCCCTTTGACCCCTTTCACGATTTACTGTAAATATTTATGCATAATATTTGTTTAATATCTTAACAAAAACCTAGGAAAAAATATCCATGTTACTATTAGAACCATACAGAATTGATCAACCTGCACTCTTTTTACCCCCTTCGCTTGATACAATATTGTTCAAAAATATAGGTACCACGTTTGAAATTGATTTTTCTTTTCATTGATGAGTTATCAGGTCGAAAGACCGAGAGACAGTCGAAATACTCGAAAATGAGTATGTTTTTTGTGATCTAGAGTCCCTCAAAACATGAAGAAAGGCAAAAATCTTGAAATGTGATTTTTTCACTTATACAATACTTTCCTCTAGTAAGGAAATTAAAAAATAACAAAACTAAATTTATAAAATGTTCCAAATAGGAAAAAAACTCCCAAAGGAAGAATTTTTAGTGATTTATCAAGTTTGGGAATTTTTAAAAAATTTAATCTGACATTCCAAAACACAAGTTTACAAACAATTAAACACGTATATACAAATCATTGTTACCTTGGTTCCTTTTTTAAGTAATTCTTTTTCCTGCCGGCGTATGGAACATCCTGTCTAACTAGGTAACAAGATACTCAAGTAGGTTTTTCAGAATACTATAAGATATTGTTTAGCTTATTATTATTCTTTTTTTACCAAAATATACAGATTAATATTTCTTATCGTCAAATTAATGTGTGAATTAAATTAACCTAGGACTAGAACTACAATAATTACCAAGATCTTCAGAGCATTTTCTTATAGATTTTCCGCACTCAATCAAAACATACTTAGGTATTTAGCCGTTGAAATGGAGAGGTAAAATATTTCTAAGTTAAAGAAATATTCATGTAAAAGGTTCGACTCTCGAAAAATGCTGATTTAGGTTCTTTTTTACTTTTGAAGAGGCGTACGATTGCCTATTTATTACCGTCTTTGTTACCTAGAAAAAGTTCTCGCTCCAACATTTTTTTTGTCTGCCCATGATTCCTATTGTTGACATATTTCCTGTGTTTTTACCCTTTCTTTTTCTTGTCGTTCTACGTATTTGTTTATTCCATTTCATCTTGAGGTTTAAGCTACAGTCATTTAAATTAACTATTTTGCTTGTTTTGGCTTGACTCTCTAGCCAATAGGACCGTTTCCGCTATTCTGCATACTATTTTCATTTGTGTTGTTTTTAATATTTATTTTTTTGCTCTTGACGTTGCGGTTTGAACTTCCGCAGTTTACGTTAGTATAAATCTAACTGTGTTCCTGTAAATTTTTGTCTAATTCTAAGTTGTGTATGTCTTTTTGACCTGGTTTCTTAGTTTTGTGTCGATATCACCCGGACTCGATATATCTAGGCCGAGGTATATAAATTTTATTTTTTGGTGTTTAAAGAGTTGATTGATTGGTCCGTTAATTTGTGACACTACATTTTAACAATAAAAGTAGTTAATTACTTTGTAACTAACATTAAATATATATTTTTGTAAAGAAATTACAAATGCGTTATCGCGATTTCGTAGTACAACTACATTTTCAAAGTCTTAATTAAGCGTTTGAAAATGTAGTTGTACTATGAAATCGCGATAACGTATTTGTAAATTCTTTACAAGAGAATATATTGATTGAGAGTTAACAAAGTAATTAAGTACTTCTATTGTTTTGTTGTTTAATTTTATCATAAAAAGACAAGCTTACATCTTAATAATGTTGTCATGTACTTTGTTTTCGCTGCCAATAATGTTACTCCTCTATTATTTTGTTTTTATTTAATTTGTAGAATAAACTCTGAAGATTACCTATCAGCATGGAGTTGTCTGTAAAGCATAGTATTTCTGCTTCTTTATCTACCATTCTATAAAACCTGCGTTTAGGAACTTATCTACTTGTTTCATTCATTATTATGTTACGCTTAGTAAATCTCTTTGACAAATCTCTCTGTACCACCATTGGTTCTGCGAATTCACCAATTATTTTAGTTATAATGTCTTTTTTTGAGTAAATATTTTCTGTGGTCTTGATAAAGTTGTGCGATACGTATTTTTCGTAAAGGTGATGTACTATGTCTTCAGCTGTATTTGATCGAAAGTTCTCTAACTCAATGAAACATAAGAATGCTGGCAAGTTTTATTTTATTAACTCTTGGTAATTTGCCTTAAGATAGAAACGGCAATCCTTCAAAATCTACCCGATCTAAATTCTTGTTCTTCTACCAGTGCAACGTGCTTTTTGATTTTAATTGTTATTATTTATGTTTTAGAGTTATAGCTTGGAGGGTTATTTTTTAGGGTTTGCTGTTACCTCTAGACAAATACTTATCCATGCCTGAGGAATTTTATTGTTGATGAAGGTTTTTTTGATTAGGGTTGTTTGTTCCAACATATTTGAGCAACTCATTAGTAAACTTGTAATGCGCTAGTTTTACATATTTTTAGTGTTTCGTACGGAATACTTATAAGATCACTTGGGTGTCTGTTTCTCCGTCTGTCATACCCGATTTTCTCCAAGACTATTTAACATAGAAAGTTGAAATTTGGCACTAATATAGGAATTGATGACCTCATCAGATCCGTGTAGTTTTGAAAGTTAAATTTTGATTTAAAGGGTTAGTAAATATATAATAAAAGACTGTTTTTAGTCAATTTCCACCAGTGGAAATTGACTAAAAACAGTCTTTTATTATATATTTATAATGAATTTCCATCAAGTAGAAGCTACAACAATCCAAAATTTAAAGGGTTAGTTTTGGGGGGTCAAATCGCAAGTGAAAAAAAAAATTTAGCAAGTCAAGTGGGGTGGCAAATGAAAGTTTGTGAAAACACGAGTTCAAAAATATATATAATGTAATACTTGCGCACACTATTCTTTGTATTATTTTTAAAAATTTGCTAAAAATCGTTGTCCCCTCCTTATCTCGAAAAGTACTGATCAAAAAATTTTGAAAAAATTCTGGAGTATTTTTCACAGGATGTAGATTTAAACGGAAATTATCAAGAGTGTATTACCTTTAATAATTTATATATCTAGAAAAAAACAAAAATTTGAACGTCATCAGTTTTCAAGAAAGATCGAAAACAAACTTTGTTGAAAACTCATTTGGGTGTGTTTTGTGAAGTCATTAATCATTTTATACATCTGTAACAAAAATTTTTATTTGAAAAACAATCAACGTACGGAACACTAATTGCGCAAGTCCGACTGGCACTTGGCTGGTTATTTTATTTAATACCTATTATTTATTTTTATTTCCATAGCTTACTTCTCTGTCTTAAAGAGTTGTGTTAAGTACTCCATTTATGTTTCGTTTTTTATGTTATTTACACAGCAACATTGTCGTAACCCAAAAACTATAAACGCTTAAAACATATCAGAACGTCAAGGATAGATATTTTGATAATTTCCAGTTTTTTAATCTTTATATATATAAAACTGTGTGGAAATTCAAAAACGCTCTGTATATCAAAACTAGTTGTTTAAAAAATGAGCCGCGGACGACTCAGATTCAATTTTTATTCCTTGCAAGCACAGTTATGCCAAAACCCTATAAATATGTAAAAAATTGGCCACTCTGTACCGCTGTGAAAATAATTAAGGTCATCAAGTCATTGTTCAATTGTCTGATTTCAATTATCGCCGAAACCGTACGCATGGTTAAAATAATCACATAAGCGTAAAAGCCAAATTTAATCAGGAATCCATTAATACTCATTCAGGTCGTGACCCACTTCAACGACTATTTTGGTGGAGGATCGGTATATTTAAATGAATTTTTTATATATATTATACCATATACTAGATATACAAATTAATTCGGTACCTTTTTTTTTCTTAATGAAATGTTTATTTATATACGAACAGAATACAACTCGATCAAGAAAAGTGCAGGTGACAGATTCCCTTTCTGAAAAAAGAAAACGGTTTCGAGTCGATGAATTTAGCCTGTGTATTTTTTACGTACCTAAGGAAATGAAGGGTGAATCAGTAAGCAGCAGTGCCGGTAATAAATAGTATCAAAGGGAGCCATATCTAGAGAATACGCCGCGTGAGGGAGAACTTCCCTTCTCAAAGAAAAAATAATTGAGCGTTGTGTATGGTTTTATTATTATGTGTTCACGATCCGAAATATCAAAGGCCCCGATTCGAAAGAGCTTGTACCTTATTGTGCACGTTTCGTGCATTACAGCACCGCAACTTCTTCCAAAACTGTACAAATCGTTTACGTACCTGGATGTAGTACGATATCGCTTTCAGGCTATATTTTTGGGCTAAGTGAATGGCGGTATTCATGAAATGGTAATTTTGTTAGTTTATGCCTCGAATATTACGAACTTAAAATTTTGAGTTTTTACAACTTACATTTCTTTTTAATTTCCTTACTAAGGGCCGTATTGTATTAGTCAAAAAATTGGATGATAGATGAGTTTTGCATTTCTTCACGATTTATAGTCGCTAATCATTAAAAATATAGTGTGAAATTTTCGTCAGTCTTTTGCTTGTCTCTTGTTAGCACGATAACTGTCAGACAAAATAAGATTTCGTTTTCAAATTTGGTATGCATATCATGGGTTGAAAGGTACCAAAACTTTTGAAGAAAAAACAATGTTTTGCCAAAAATCGACTTAATTCTTTAACATAGTTTCCTTTAAGATACTTATTTCAGCAATCTTCCAACATTTGGATACTTTTTATATAGTATGATTTGTCGATCTCTCTTGTGAGCTGGTACATTACCTTGGTATAATAACACTTTTTCCTTGGCTAAATGCGACTTTTTTTCTTGATCTCACCATTCAAACGGTCCAATACATCAACGTAATAGTCTCCGTTAACTGTTTGCATCAGATCAGTATTATTTCATCCGCACCCCAAAAAATACTTATCAAAACTTTTTCAGCTGATGCTTGTGTTTTTGACGCCTTGGTCGGCTTTCATGCTGTTCCAGCCACTCTACGGACTACTTCAGGTGTGTAGTGGTGGATCCATGTTTGGTCCATTTTTATAAATAGACGCAAAAACTCTTTTGGCTTACTTCGAAACAGTGCCAAACAGTGTTCGGAAAATTCGACATGTTCATATGCAAAAATTCGTGCAAAGTATGCCTCACGCGTTCTGTTGATACCTTTATGATGTCAGCTATAATTTAGGACAATATGCTGCATTTTTTTTGTGTTTCTTGTAGTGACGTCCGAAACGTGGTGCAACGTCGGTGCTGTATGACTTAATTTAAGTTCACTCGACATTTACTTGCTTTCGATGGAGCAGATGTGCCATAACACTTCTCAAGTGAATTTTCGGTTCTGGTTGTATTTTTTCATATCAAAAAGTAATATTTAATCAACACACGAAATCCTTTCGTTCCATCCTTTTACAAAAATCAAAAGTAGCGTCACTCAAACAGCTGTAACTCGCAAACTAATAGACAAAATGTCATGAAAATTTTACGTGAATCTTCTGGAGAGTTGAAACTAACTGAAAATCATGTTTTATTTGTAATGCCGTTTTCCGGGATATCTTGGGACTTTTCCCCCCATGTAAGTTTAATATTTGATGTCTGAATGTAAACTATATTTTTTGCTAAATTGCTACAGGAGAAACCGGTCAGAGTCAATACATTTTGTAGAATTTCAATAGCCATATGAGAATTTTCCATCCACATTAAAGGGGTAGAGGAAGAAGTTACAGTTACAGTTGCTTTGGATATAATGTATTATGTGCCCTTTTTTGGGTTTTTGGAGCCAAGGAATGTAACAATTATATTATTTTTGTTTGCTATTTCCAAACAAAATGGTTTGTAATGTAATCAGAATGCGTATGACCCCAAGAAAATATATATTGACTTTATAAATTGTGTATCCAAGGAAAGTACTAAGAAAAAACTTTACCAATTTGTTGGTCTCGGTAAAATTTATTTCAAATTGGATATTAACAAAATAAATAAAAGAAATTATTGAGAAATTAATAACAAAAAAGTTATATGTTGTAAACATATACCAATCAGTAATTTTTGCTAAGCAAAAATGACTGACAAATGACACGAAGACTCTCAGGCAGTAAAATTTCGTACGTTGTTAAAATAGTCGCAGTATTTAAGAATTAAAAATATTAATATATAATGTCACACACAAATAGTAGTAAAGTAAACTAAAGATTTATGTTATATGGAGTATTCCCTAGAAGGCATAAGAAATTCAGAGGCGCCTATTTTATTAACATATCTTCTAGCAAGATTTACATACTATACTGTATATCATATTATGTTCGCGCCGCCTCTCTCTCTGTTGTTCACCCGGGGATGCTTTTGCAAATAGTTGAACATGGAATTTTTCACATATTTTATTTAGTTTATTTGTCATAGTAAGTACTATATTTAGTATCAAATGTGTAAATCCTTATTTTTAGTCTTCCGTACGGACAGAGTCTGTCCGTCTGTCCGTCCCTCTGTCTGTCCGTCTGGCACACCCGATTTTCTCCGAGACTATTTGACATAGAAAGTTGAATTTTGGTTCTAATATAGGAATTGATCGCCTCATCAGAGCCGTATAGTTTTGAAATTTAAATTTTGACTTAAGGGGTTAGTTTTGGGGGGTGAAATCGCAAGTGTAAATAAAATTTTTTTACTAGGTCATTAAGTGAGATGTCAAATGAAAGCATGTAAAAACTCGAGTTCAAAAATATATATAATGTAATACTTGCACAAACTTTTCTTTGTAATATTTTTTAAAAAATCGCGAAAAATCGCCTTATCTCGAAAAGTACTGAACAAAAAATTTTGAAAAACTCTGAAATATTCTCCACAGGATGTAGATTAAATGAAAATTATCACCAGTGCATCAACTTTAATAATGTATTTAGCATATAAAAAAAAAACAAAAGTTTCATTTTAAACCTCCGTAACAAAAATTTGTTTTAAAAGCAATCAATGTACGGAACATTAATTGCGTAAATTCAACTTGCCCTTGACCGGTTAATATTTGTTGTTCTTACTTTCCGATGGCTAGCTTCTATTTGTATTCTAATTATATTTTGTTGCAGTCTCAGTCAAGATCTAGTTATATATTTTTGGAAATATCTTTAAGCTAGGAATTCCTTTGTGCCATCCATAGAGTCTTATATATTTCAGTTGTGCTTGTCTCTAATTCTAATCATTTTGATAAATATTTTGTATATATTCCGTTCCTCAACTCTGAGAAAAAAATTTTTATATTTATACACTTAGTTTTAATTGACTACTATCAAAATTAGTAACGTAAACAAATGTCACTGCCAATTACCATTATTGTCAAACCTGCATGACTAACTTCGGCAAAGTGGCAAATCACCTTTTCCCTTTCTTCCTTGCACAATATCCGTATATATATATATATATATATATATATATATATATATATATATATATATATATATATATATATATATAAATGTATATATATATATATATATATATATATATATATATATATATATATATATATATATACGGGTAAATCTGAAAAAAAAGAGTCATAAACCGAAAAAAATTTTTTGAAAAGCACACTAGTTTAGCAGTATTTTTTCGAAAGTCCGGAATGTTTGCAACATGATACCAGGATTGTGCAAGCTCCAATTGAGGGTATCAAAAAAGCACAGATATTACTATATGCTAATTATTGTAAAACAAAAGTCAAAAATATTTAATAAATCAATATTTTTTGTTTATTTATCAGGAGAGCAGTGTTACCATGCCCTAAAATCATTTAGTGTTTTTAGTGATCCTTATGGAATACTTATGGAATCACTTGTTAAAATTTGGCACTAATGTAGGAATTGATGATCGAATCAAAGCCGTGTAGTTTTGAAAGGTAAACTTTGACTTAAGGAGTTACTTTTGGGGGGTGTGAAATTTTTTTGTTACCAGGTTATCGAGTGGGATGTCAAATGAAAGCTTGTGAAAATATGAGGTCAAAAATATACATATGCTATTACTTTTGCTCAACGGTTATTAATAAATTATCCAAGAACCTTACTTTGTAATAAGTACAAAAGTCACCACAAACGTTTTGACTTTAACAAATATATATTTACTATGAAACCAAACATATATGTAAAATTTGTGCTAGAACAAAAACCAAAAATTTCCGCGAATATTACATTATATATTTTTGAAATCATGTTTTCACAAGCTTTCATTTGTCACCCCACACGATGACCTGGAAAACATTTTTTTCACACCACCCAAAACTAACCCCTTAAGTCAAAGTTTAATTTACAAAACTACACGACAATTCCTATATTTGTACCAAATTTCAACTTTCTATGTCAAATAGTCTCGGAAAAAATCGGATGTGACTGACAGACAGACAGATCCCGTAAGTATTCTGTAGGGAGCACTAAAAACACTAAATCATTTTAGGGTGTGGTTATGCTGCTCTCCTGATATAAAAAAAACAAAAATATTGATTTATTAAATATTTTTGACTTTGTTTTTACGAGCATTAACATATAAAAATATCTGTGCCCTTTTGATACTTTTAATTTGGGCTTGCACCACCTTCATATTCCAAACATTCCAGACTTTTGAAAAAATACTGCTCTAAATACTACATATATAAATATATATTATATATATATATATATATATATATATATAATATATATATATATATATATATTATATATATATATATATATATACATATATGTATATACATACATACATATATATATATATATATATATATATATATATATATATACAATACATATATATACATACATATATATATATATATATATATATATATATATATATATATATATATATATATATATACATATATGTATATACATACATATATATATATATATATATATATATATATATATATATATATATATATATATATATATATATATATATATACATACATATATATATACATACATATATATATATATATATATATATATATATATATATATATATATATATATATATATATATATACATATATGTATATACATATATATATATATATATATATATATATATATATATATATATATATATATATATATATACATACATATATATACATATATATATATATATATATATATATATACATATATATATATATATATATATATATATATATATATATATATATATATATATATATATATATAGTACATATATATATATATATATATATATATATATATATATATATATATATATATATATATATATATGTATATATATATATATATATATATATATACATATATATACATATATATATATATATATATATATATATATTTTTTTTTTTTTTTTTTTTTATGGGTCTAGCACACGTGCTACAGGGAAGTCCCTAAAGCGCTACAGGAGCGACACGTGTGCGGAGAAAGCGATTCACGTTGTTCTTGAATCGCTGTAGATTGTACTCGATGGGAAACACAGTCCTGGGTAAACCATTCCAAAGGTATGATGTTCTCCATATAAAAGACTGCTTGAAAAGCGTTGTACGAGGAGTAACAAGCTGAACCTCATACGGATGTGAAGCATTAGCGCGACGCGTACCTCTAATATGCACCGCTCTGGGAGGAATTAAACGGGCCACATCCTTCGAACACTTTCCATGAAAGTACTTGTAGAATAGGCTCAAGTCCCCAACCGTTCTTCGATGTTCCAGCGAATCAAGGCCGTCGGTCAGTTCCGGGTGTCCAATCAGACGAACAGCTCTTCTCTGGATAGAATCCAACAAATGCAGTGTATGTTTGGGAGCGGAGCTCCAAACATGGGAGCAATATTCCATAGTTGGTCGAATTTGAGCTTTGTAAAGAATTAACAGTTGTTGTGGAGTGTAAAGCTTTCTGGTTCGAAACAATATTCCCAACTTTTGAGAAGCTCTTCTTGCTATGCCTGCAACATGTTCATGCCAGGACATATTTGCTCCCAAATTAACGCCTAACAAATTGAGTGACGATGTTAGAGAGATGGAGCGCCCCGACATAACTATGTCGGGTTCTGCAACGTTAACTTTTTTAGAAAAAACTGCCGCCTGGGTTTTTGTAGCGTTAAATTCCACTTGGTTACTGTCACCCCAAGATAGAATTTCTTCCAGGTCTTTGTTAAGTTGAATGACTTCCTGCTGTCTGCGGATATTCGTCTGAGTAGTCGATGTCCGAGCGTTCAAAGTGAATGAAGAGATAAGTGTACTGTCATCTGCAAAGCTGTAGATTGGATTCTCGGTCTTTTCCAGCAGATCGTTAATATAAATGAGGAAGAGAGTAGGAGACAGTATGGAACCTTGGGGCACACCGGCGTTGATAGTGAAGGTGTTAGAAAGAAATCCGTCAACTGCCACTCGTAAAGAACGCTCTCTGAGGAAACATGAGAGCCACAAACAGAACTTTTCAGACATACCACAAGAACGTAGCTTAGCCAACAGCCCATCGTGCCAAACACGGTCAAATGCCTTGGATATGTCAAGAGCAACCGCTCGAGATTCTCCAAAGTGTTCAATTGCGTTGTTCCAAATATGTGTTACATAAGTCAGAAGATCTCCTGTTGATCTATTTTTACGAAAGCCATATTGGTGATCACTAATAATGTTGAATCCTTCAAGATATTTTAGAAGATGCTGATTGATAGCCTTTTCCATGACTTTCGATATTATTGAGAGTAGTGCGATTGGTCGGTAGTTATTTGGCAAGGTCTTCTTGCCTTTTTTAGGTATCGGCTGAACTGTGGCACATTTCCAGCAGGAAGGAAATATTCCCTTTCTGTAGGATAGGTTGAAAAGTCTACAGAAAACTGGTGTTAGTTCCCTCGCACAGTTCTTGAGAACTATGGCAGGTATTCCGTCAGCGCCTGAAGCCTTTTTGGTGTCTAGCTTCATCAAAATACGTTTTATGATACGCTATCTGAAGACAATATCGGGCATCCTTGACTGCACTATGGGAATAGTAGGTGGTGTTTTTCCTTGGAAATCGACAGTAGAATGTGAAGCAAAGAGTTCAGCCAACAAGTTCGCTTTCTCAACAGGTGTCGTTGCAATAGAATTATCTGGCCGTGTGAGTGGTGGTATGGCGGATCTGGTGAAATTTTGACTAACTGCCTTAGCGACTGACCAAAAGGACCTGGAATTGCCGGGACAAGCGAGAAGTTTGTTTCTAATCCGTTGATTGTGTACCTCCTTGGTTTCGTCGATAATTTCTTTGCATCTGTTCCTGGCACGAACAAAGATGTTACGATTTATGGTGTTAGGAAGTTCACGCCACTGTCGGTATGCAAGATGTTTAGAAGCAACAGCTTCTTTGCATTTTAGGTCAAACCAAGGCTTGCCGTTGGAAGGGCATTTCTTCGAAAAAGGGATGTAAGCCTCCATACCGGCCAAAATAACATCGGAAACCTCCCTGGCGCAGTCAGATGGGTCGTCGGATCGAAACACAAACGTCCAACCAAGGGAAAGTTCGAAAATATTCCATAAGATCTTCCCATTTAGCAGATTTGTAGTGCCAAATCTTGCGCGGTTTGGGCGCGTCTCTGTCACTGATTGGTAGAATACTCGATGTCGAAAGTAGTTTATGGTCGGAAGAACCTAACGGTGGATTTACGCTGACCGTGTAAATCTCCGGATATATATATATATATACATATATATATATATATATATATATATATATATATATATATATATATATATATATATATTACATATATGTATAAATATATATATATATATATATATATATATATATATATATATATATATATATATATATATATATATAGACCTTTCTAAAATTAAGAGTTATGAAACTAAAAAGTAATGTAAATATAAAGTTTGTCAGAGATACAATGCGAGAATATTTCTATTTTAACTCCGTTAAAAAAGTAAGTATAATAGATTTCTAACTTATTTAGGTGCATTATAGAATAGCAAATCCTAGCATTATATCTGCACTACTCACAAGATTATCTATACAGATATTGAACAATAATTCCATTTTAAAAGAATCCTTTCGCTTGACTATTTTTCCATAAAAACATACACCATTACTTTAATTATTTATTATGTTAGTATAATTTCGTGTAAATATGATTGGTAAATGGTTATTTTGGTAACCAAATTAACTTCTTTGTTGACAGTTGATGTGAACTCTGTTGAGTTCGGATTGCAGTCAGTGTGCAGTGAGTGGTACTAGATATTTTCTTTACCTGTTTACGGCCATCCAATACAAAAGAATTTGAGAATGTTGAAAACATTGTTTTTCAAGTAACTTCCAAAAAATTTTTTTATCTTAACTTTCATAATTTCAGTTTCTTAGAGTTTTATAATACAATAAAAGTTTTTGTTGTTTCGCTGATATTTCTTGTGTTACCTCTGAATCTTACATTTATAAATGTTGTTTTTACAGCATCTCTATTGTATGAAACCAACCAAAATTCTAACCAAAAGCTTAAAGATTTTCCCCTTAATAAACAATTGATTACAATGCGATTAAGCCTAAAGCTCTTTCGTGTAAAACAAATCATTTATTATTAACGAAGTCTACACAAAGCTGCCATTTTAAGCGATTTAAAGACATTAACAAAGTATCGTGAATACTGCGCTATTGCTTTGTGTTTCTCTATCTATTTGCTTACTCATTATGTAGCCATTATCGAGCTCCGTTACTTAAGGTTTGTTATTTTTACATTTTGGCAAAAAAAAACCATTATAGTACAAAATTAACAATAAGAATTAGAATGAAAAGAGATAAAGCTGCTAATTTATAAATTATTGTAATATTCGATTTGGTTTTATAGATTCTAACAATAATATATATGTATATATATATATATATATATATATATATATATATATATATATATATATATGTATATATATATATATATATATATATATATATATATATATATATATATATATTTATATATATATATATATATATATATATATATATATATATATATATATATATATATATATATATATATATATCGAACTCAATTAAGTCATTTGTTATTAGGTTGTGTGTTTCAATTAGTTAAATTGATTCTGAGAAAATCAAGAAAAGTGGATACCGAAATGTAGCAGATTTTTCATGGTTTTTTAGTCTAAGCCGTACAGGCCCGTTTATTATACCACATTTTAGTATGCCATGAGAACGTGACCAGTTGTGTAGAATGATAATAATAATTAAGGTGTAATATTTTTGCAATTTTCTGAAAACTGAGAGAAGAAAACGAAGATTACAAGAAACAGCTAATTAAAAAACTCAGAACGCATAAACGACTCAGTAAATGAGGCAAACAAGAGAATAACAAGAATTATAAAGGAAACAGCGGAAAATGTAGCTGAATCCCCGAACAAAACTACAAACGAGCTGCTAACACAAACTAAACGTCTATGGGAGAAAAGAAAACAACTGGTCAAAAATGGAGAAGAGACATAATTGAATATACAGAAACAAACAAGACAGTGAGAAAGATGGCGAAACAGGACATCTTAAAGTACCAAACAAAACAAGTACAAGCTCTGCTAGAGAACAACAGAGGCCTAAATATATTTAAAAGACAAAATACACACAAAAGAGAAATGACGAAAATAAAGGACAAAGCTGGTAACATAGTTGAGGACAGATAACAGATACTAAAGATATTAGAATCCAATTACAGAGACTTATATGAATCTAAAATAACAAACATAGTGTTACAAGAAAAAAAGAATAACAAGGACAATAAAATAATAAATGTTAACTCGGAAGATATACCCGAAATAGACGTGGAAGAACTGGAGAAAGCATTGTCTCAAGTGAGAAACGGTAAGAGAGCAGGAGAGGACAGTATATTACCTGAAATGCTCAAAGAAAGGGATACAAAGACCAAAGAAGAACTAATAAAATTATTTAATAAATGTATAACAGAAGGGCACATTCCTGAGGATTGGGAATATGTCGTAGTTGACCTGCTTTACAAAAAAGGTGACCCGGCTGATCTCGAAAATTACATGCCGATCAGCTTGCTATATCAGTTATACAAATTATTCAGTGGAATAAATTACAAATAGACTAGAACGAAAATTTCGGATTTCGAAGCGGATATAGTACGATGGAACATCTTTATACAGTGAGACAGGTAATAGAGAAATCTACAGAATATAACGTAGAAATGTGGATGGCCTTTATCGATTTCCGAAAGGCATTCGATACCATAGAAATCTCGGCTATTATAAAATCCTTAAGAAATGCTAGGGTGGATCAACGGTTTATAAACCTTATTAAACACATATATAAGAAATCCACAATGACGATAAAAATATATGAGACAATAGAATAGAGATAGAGAGAATAGAAAATAAATCTTAAAAGAAGAGTTCGTCAAGGAGACATAATCTCACCAAAACTATTCACCCTAGTACCCGAAGACATCATTAAAAACTTGAAATGGGAAGATAGAGGATTGAACATACAAGGAGAGCACTTACACAATCTGTGGTTTGCTGACGATATAATATTGTTCGCAAAGGATAAACAGGAGTTAATAGACATGCTGGAGGAACTGCAGGAAGAAGCTACTAAAATAGGATTACACATAAACAATATCAAAACACAGTTCACTACAAATGTACTAAATAAAAACGAAACAATTTTGGTCCACGGACAAATAATAAACAAGACACAATCATACATATACTTATTACAAGCTGTAACACTAGGCAAGCAAAACCAGGAAATGAAGATTGATAGGATAATTACACTGGGATGGGCAGCCTATGGAAAATTTAAAAACATTTTGAGCATGAATATACCAATGACTCTGAAAACAAAACTTTAGAATGAGTGCATACTACCAGTAACTACTTATGGTTCTGAGACCTGGAACCTAACTAAAAAGATTAAGAACAAATTAAAAGTACATCATAGGGCCGTGGAGAGAAAAATTCTGGGCATATCACTGAAAAATCACAAAACAAACCAATGGATAAGAGAAAAAAAAACCAAAGTTACAGACATGATAGAGAGATTCGGTTCTCTAAAATGGCAATGGGCAGGACACGTGGCTAGACATACAGAAAACTGGAGCGGCTACTTCACTAGAGAGACCACGGAGAGAACGAAGAAGTACCGAGAGACCTCAACAGCGCTGGTACGATGACATAAAGAAAGTTACCAGATTCAACTGGCATCAAATTTCACAAAACAGAAACACATGGTCAAATATGAGAAAGGCCTATATCCAATGGATAGAGAACGGCTGAAGAAGAAGAAGTGCACTATTTAATTCTTCTTTTGGTATCTCCAGCCAATTTACGCTTAAAGACCAACAAATGGTGATACTTGTTGAAGTTATTTTATTTATACGTCTTCACGTTTGATCATTTTTCAATAGTATTATTTTGACCTACAATGATTCAATGAGAGTGACAAAAAATATTTATTATTGCCTTGTTTTTTGGAAGTTTTTTCAATAAACATCCTCAAAAAGTGAACAGGCACTGCCCCAGGGTCTTAAAAAAATACTGTGGTATGTGATAAGTATAGCATTATTCTTATCTTATGTCTGAAACATGTTTTATGTATAATGCCATAACACCCTTTTCATTCGAAAAAAAAAACATTTGATTTTTTAACATTAATTAAATATTTGTGAACTGTAAGTGTCGAACAAAACAGATAACTGTGTTTTTCTACGACTACTAATAGCAATAAAAATAAGAATAAAATCGTGAAATATATGTCTGAAATTTGAAAATCACACAGTGGAAGAAATAGGTACAATAAAAATAGAAAGATCTGATGCCAGAGATTTTTAATTTTTTTTAGTGTTTTGAAGTCAATTAAGAAAAATTATTCTTTTGGCACATATCAAGAACAATATTAATATTGACCATTATTTAGTGGTTTATTCTCAATAATGTGTTGACATTTATAACTATTTTTCAATCGCATTGTTTTTCTCTCAAGAAGAAGTTTGATGCCCGGTTCTTTTCACTAATTTTTGTTTAATTTGTACAGTACTTTCTATAAAGTGCAAATATTTACTATTTTCAACTTCATCGGCCAAAGAAAATAAACAAACAATTTGTAGGTTTATGAACTTTCTTCCTCTTAAACTCGAATTCTAACGACGCTGTCAAATTATATTTTAACACAGCTAAGAAATCATAAGTTGGAATTGGTAGAAAATAATTTTTACTGAAAGTTTACCTTAAAGTTAAGTCCTATTTTAAGATTCAGAACTTAGAATAGTCAAAGTAAATTGCTGTGTTATAATAGTTCGAGAAAGATGTGTAAAAGTATTTTTATTATTAGATGTTGTATGCGCTAATGGCTGTAGGGATTGTAATGGAAAGAGTGAGTTTTTTCACATATAATAAATCCAAAAATCTTTTTAGTATTTATATAGACGCATTGTTGACGACTAACAATATATCAATACACAAACAGTCTTGCAATATTAACTTGATAATTCCTGGATGACATCCAAAATTCGTGAGACATATCTGGGTGAGAATAATCGGTACATAAAATCTGGTTTTTACAAATAATCATTGCAAAACTGCCTGCATAGAGATTCTTCTATAAGTGAGAATTTAGGGTTATTGGTTGCCTTGTTTTGTGAATTGTTCGGCTGACAGTATCAACGGTATGACCTAGGTCACTGGTGTATAAGGTCAACCTGGGCTTTTTTGTCTGAAACTGTATGATAAAAATTGTTAAATTTCAACTGCTCTGGACTCAAGAGTTGAGGTGGGCTTACTTTCATAGGAACTTTTTAGTTGAGTATAATGGTATGCTAATTTATTTCATAAGCAGTAGAAGGGCGGAAAGCTTACTTCCTTGAGTGGGCCCCCGAGGATGTGGTTTTTGGTATTGAAAGGGTTTGGTACTATGGATTTAGTTCGTCATTTTTTATAATGATTAAAGGTTTAAGAGCCTTTTGGTGAATTCTCGGATTCTTGGCAAGTCGTGAATACTGCTGATCTACCTAGGAATGACCGAGTCACGGAAATTTGTAAATCTTACGTGAGAAGACTTGGGGTTTGAACAGCTGTTTTTCGGAGAAAACTCGCCCTATGTTTCATGGTCCAATTAACCCTTTTTGCTAGTTAAAAAGACTTTTGTTAATTTATGTGCTGGTTGACTATTTTAGGGTCTTTATTTTATACCCAGAGTAGACATTTTTATTATAACATTAAAGGAAGGATAACAAGTTTCACTGCAGTGATAATAAACTCCTTCTATTTACAGTTTTGGCAAGGGGTGTCAAGATTTGATTTTAGGAGTTATTTTTTTTGGAGCCAAACTTGTTCGATTTAGAGACATACAGTTTGGTTAAAGCTGTTGCTGAATGAAGTTTGCAGACTGACGTCAGAACTGTAGGAAATTAGCCAGATAAAATTCTTCATATATTATTTTTTATTACTACTCGGTATATATCACCACTACACCAAACACTATATTTTTGCACTCGACGCGCGTTTCGCTAACCATCTTAGCTTCATCAGGAGCGATGATTGATGAGTGTTTGGTGTAGTGGTGATATATACTGAGAAGTGTCATTGTGCCAAAGATTCCTCATTCCCAACTTAGGTATATTTTTTATAGTTACATTAAGGATATTCAGAAAGGGGAAAATGCTTACATAAATAGCAAGATCCATTGACATTATTTTATTGTTGATTATTACTCGTGAGGTGATCATTGCAGCGCTTTGTAACTATTGTAATTTATTACACAAGTACACTGGGTGGTTGATCAAATTTAATGATTAACTTAGGTCTTATTATGTATTTTGATTTTAAAAAGTGCCCCCTACTATTAATAATGTAAATGTATATTGTCGAGCTTATATTAACATCCAGTGTAACAGTAGTTTATGCACAATGTATTTTTCATTAGCAAAAATAGCATTTCTTTGAGACTTGGGAAGCAGATATAACAATGGATGCTTAGTAATTTTAATTAGTAATACTTAAACCTTTACAGACTCCAGTTGACGAATGGCGAAGATTCGGTGTGGTTTTATTGCTTAATTTAACATGTTGTTTCTATTTATCTTTTATTGTAGAATATTTGCTAATTTCTTTTTATCTGATCCATTTATTGCTAAAGTTTTACTATATTTATTAACTGCACTTTCCATATTAGATAACTTTAACTAATTTATTTATTAATTGTATTAGCTTACATAGATTTAATTTCTTTTTTGTTTATATTATACTTTTTATATAATATTAATAAATTGATGATATTGTACTTTCTTTGGCTTTAATTTTTCGCCATTATATTCAGGTAATATTATTTCTCTGGAGTAACAGTTGGAAATAGTGAGCTTACCTCAGTGAGAACTGAAAGGTAGTCGGTTATTATTAGTCAGTATTTTATAGCCGGTGGCGCCCCCCGGTGAGTTTATTGGCTTCAGAACCCTCGCTGATGGAATTGGTCGGATACATTGTTGCCTTATCTTGATGTTGGACACTGTAGTTAGGATTCATTGGGGTGATTTTAATTTTTTTAAATAGAATTTTGAAGGAATCAATAAAACGTATTAAATGTTTTTTTATGTAGCAAATCTATACAAAAGCAAAAGAATACCATGTTAGGTAGAAAAGTCCCTGTACTATTATTATTAATAAGTTACTGAGAGTAGAATGTAGGGCCCGAGCATTTCCGAACAGTTTTGATAGTGCAACTACTCAGGGTCTTGACTAAACTCGAAAAATGTATTTGTTCTTGGTACTTAGGAATGTCACATAATTTATAATTGTATTCATTAATTAATACCTGGTTGTCTCCTTGATACTGAATCTGGTCGGATAGCATATGTATTTTTAACCACTTTTTAAATTAACTTTAACATCTTTTAATTAGTACAAAAACCAATTATTTTTAAATTAATCATCGGAGTATATACTCGTATATTAGTACATATTGTAGGTTTTGAATTTCATTCATGACAGTCAATTTCATAACAATAACAATTTATCCTATAACTCGTGTTTTCTATTTTATTTCATATATTATCATTTTTTGTTTGCCAGAAATAATGAGCAATAAATTTTATTATTAATTGGAAAATGGAAAAAATTTTCTAACAAGTTAGTTTTCTGGGAAGAAAATATTTTTGCAGTCAGGTTTACATAATGCTGATTAGCAATTCCCGTGGGATACGGGGCAGAATATTACCCCCGGTAGGTTCTGCCCATCGTAGAAGGTGACGAAAAGAACAACTTAGATAGCAGATGCCCAGATCCCACCAGGCATGGCCCGGTACGATACCATCGCATCGGCTTAGGCTGCGTGAAGGTACTTAACGTGTTGTGGATGGACCGATGTCCCCAAACTGTGGGACCAAATAGCATGACGAAACTCCCAGGATTAAAAAATTCCGGTAGGAAAATCGCCCCCCCCGTTCGGATCTCCGGGCTAGTTCGGAGGCGTCAACATGCAGAGATAACGATTTTAAAATAGATTTTTGTAATATATAAGGTTTAAACTCAATAAAACATAATTTCAGGGCATCTACATCTGCAATCGAATAATCTTCATGTATTCGCTCTCTGTAAACCCAAGGTCAATTCATCCATCAGCACAGTCAACTTTCTCTATCATGGGTACTACGTCTACTCCCGTTTTAAGCGTAACTTTGGAATTTGTCTTTTTGTCAGAAGCGATCTCTATTGCCAACGAAAAGAAGCTCTAGAGTCCCGAAACTTTGATGTTATGTGGTTCAAAATAACGACAAGGTTTATCTGCTGCCTCTATCGAGCATGAAGTGATACTAACTTTAGGACCCTTTTCCCTTCTTTTGCAAACACCATCGATCATTTACAGATTAATTATCAAAATGCCGTAATTGCCATCCTGGGAGACTTTAAGGTCAACAACATCAACTGGTTTAAGTATGCAGATACGACTGACGAATACTAATGCCGTGAAGCTGAATCAATCAGTTGTGGTTTTACTCAGCTTATCAATGAACTAACACAGATCCCTGATCGAGACGAAAAAGTTGCTAGTCTTCTTGACCTCTTTTAACCACCAATCGTGAGATTTATTCTGATACTGTAAATCCACCGTTAGGTTCGTCTGACCATAATCTATTCAAAAGCAATGTTTCTACCTTTATAAAATTCATTCTAAGAAGGATAAATAAATGGAACATTGAAAAACGTAGTATATTTAAAATGATACGAAAATTACTTTTCAATATAATCATGATTAAGATCGACACATTTTTCGAGACAACTCTGGTTTCTTAGGGTGCATCCAACTATCCAAATATTGTTGAAACTCTTCATCTGAATCAGAATGATGTCCCTGCGCTTTTCCTTTATTGTTGAAAACAAAAAAAAAGCGGATGGAGCCAAATATGTTCTGTAAAGCGGGTATGGTATGATCTCAAAATTCGACTAGAACTTGGCATTTGTTGCTGCCCTATATGGCGGCCGTGCGTTGTTATCATGAATCAAATATCGTATGATTGTGGAACGAATTTATCGGATTCTGTTCCCTAATTTTTGCACAGTCATGTTGTAGTTTGCTTAATGAATCATAACAACCCGAGGCACATATTCTTCATGAATAATGCTTTATGTATCCCAGAAAATGGCCAACATAATCTTTCCTACTGACTTGGCAGCTTTGAACTTTCGAGCAAGGAAAAAAATTTTGGTAACGTTTACTTTTACGAAAATATTGGTAAACTTACATTCTACAAAAGCGTAGAACTTTATTTTTATTTGAGTATATATGTATATATATATATATATATATATATATATATATATATATATATATATATATATATATATATATATATATATATATGTAATAAAACATTATTTCTGTTATCACTTTTATTATCTCTGTCTCATATTTAAATCCATTTTACACCTTAACTCATTTGAGTAGGTCTAATGTGGCGGCCCGTGGCTCAGTGGTGTAGTAATTTGCTTACTGTGCAAAAGGTCGATAGTTTAATCCCACAGGTCGGTATACTTATTTATTAAATTATTTTTGGCCAAGCCACGTACATCGGTAGTAGTTGTTCGCAGAAATGCACTAACGTCCGAGGCAGCACTACCGCGTTGTTTAAAAGGTGTTGTGAAATACAGAAATGTATCTTTCGGCATTTGGACAAGTTTGAGGGTATTACAACTCCCGGATATCCTTAGAATATGAAAAAGGGTAGAATCTCTACTCAGGCGGGGAGGTGAACAAAATGAAAAAAAAAAAACAAAGTATGATGTATGTTTGTTTTAGGAGTGATCAAAAATTATGTCATTATCTTTTTTATCTTTCCAATTTTAGGCATGTTCCAAATTAAGTTAGATGAAAAGTCGAATCAGTGTAAAAAACCATTTTCGCTGACACCACAATGTCACGTAAATAAATGTCCATGATTTGTCTTTCCATTTTCTGTGAGATCAACGTCAATTGTCACTAAGTCGTAATTATAGAAAATCATACTTGTTACTTCTGTATTATTTGAGAGATCTAGCTAACAAAACAGTTTTTTTCTCTACAGAGTAGCCTTTCTCTTAAGTTTCGTATTTGATGGTAACATTAATAGTGTTTGTAAATTTCATTTTCGTATTCTCTTATAACGCTATATTTATTATATAAAGTAGGTCAAAAATTTATTTACTTTAGAGATATTGAGTCATTTTTGGCTAATTGTCACAGATGACGAGACTTGGGTAATGTATTAAGATCATCTCACGAAGCACTAATCGATGGGTTTATAAGAGCTCTCACCTCAGTCGTTTTCTAGAAAGTTCATATCGATTGTACTTATGCGGCAAAAACTTTTCTGTAAAATGTAAAGTGGAAAATAATTGCAGTTTTTTGAGGCGCAAACAAAAAAATTTTTAGATGGAATAAAACAACTCCCGAAACGCTGGACTTAGGGTATTAGTGTAGATAGTTGAGGTTTGGATTTTTTTAACCCTGTGAGTTTTTCTTTTTAGCTAGGTAGATATCTTTAAGAAATACCCTCTTAATAATTCAAATTTTCGCATCTGAAGAAGTGTTTAACCCAATACTCACGTTTTCCAGATGAAAGGAGAATAGAAAGGAAAAGAATGTTCACCCTTTACTGTACAACTTTAATTTAATAATTTAATGATTTACTATTACAACTATTTCGACCGATTTTGAAATTTGAAAAAAACTCAAGACGAAAAATATCTAGATTTTATAGTTTTAAATGCACTGAAAGCAGAAAATTAAATTTTCGACACTGTCGGTTGTAACATCTATAATTTAATATTAGCCCTTAAATCAAGAAATAGTAAAATACATAATCTACATTAATATAGTTACGTACTGTCTGCATTAATCCAGTCTTCAGTCCCTAATAAAATAAAATAATATTATTACCGCTGAAAACTGTTTAATTTAAATTCCATTGTCTCGAATCTATTAAATTAAATAATAAAGTCAAAGCATCAAGTGTGGCATGAAAATCGTTTAATCGTTTAATATATTCAAACTATAGTAAAAGCAATTATAGAAAAAATATTGATAAAATTAGCTTAAAGAAATAGCAAACTTTTAATCACCTCCCCTGCCTGTTTGACGGTGAAGTGAAAATCACTTAGCCATACCTATTTTACTATTGCAATTAGTTTATCATTTTATTATTGACATGCTTATAAATAAGTAACGAACAACTTTTCCCTATACCAATTAAAAATTTTCTAGTCAACAATCCGTGATACATACCACACATAGGTTAAAATTTCACCTTACTATTTTTTATTAATTGAGTAAACTGTTACAAAAACCAAGTATCACTAATCTTCGGTAACATCAATGAATCAATTAGAGCACTCGTAAGATCACTCATTTGCAATATGTTACCAACAAACATTTAATTTTGTGAAATATTTCCATACGTAAACATGTAAGACGTCTCTGATTTTTCATAGGTGTCATAGGTATTTGTCGTCTCTCTTCAGTTCAGTTTTAAAACTCCATCTCTCTCTCCTTTAGAAATTCTAACGCTCATCTCAGCTATGACAGTGGCGGCGTATTTATTGATATAAAGACGCAGTCCAGTAATTTAAGAAATTTTGAACAATGTTAAAAAAAAATTGAGTGAAGGCGTCATGCATTTCCATATAATAACTAATTTTCATAACACGCTGTATATATATTTATATATATATATATATATATATATATATATATATATATATATATATATATATATATATGTATATATATGCGCATATTTTCTTTCCCTAAATTTGTTTTATAAGTTATGAAACAGAACGACTGAACTTGGTTCACTTGAACAACACAATTGACTGGAGGAATCATGCATTTCAGTATAATAACCAATTTTCATAACAGCCTATATATATATATATATATATATATATATATATATATATATATATATATATATATATATATATATATATACGAGGCTGGTTTGAAAAGTCCGTGCAAAGTCCGAGAGATGGCACCACCGGCGCGTATCGAGGTCATGTTTAGTTAGTAGCATCTCTTGAATGAACGCACACCAAGTTTCAGCCATACTGGTCTATTTCTTTGTGTTTGGCATTCGTGTGAATCAAGGAAGTCGAGTGATTTTCAAGAAATGGACGAAAAAGAATTTCGTGTGGTGATTAAACATTACTTTATGAAAGGCAAAACGCCTCAGGAGACTAAAGAGAAGCTTGATAAGCATTATGGTGACTCTGCACCTTCGATTAGAACAGTTTATAAGTGGTTTCAAGATTTTCGGACTGGCCATATGTGCACAAGTGACGCTGAACGTTCTGGACGGCCTGTGGAGGTTACGACTCCAGAAATCATTGATCAAATCCATGATATGGTGATGGATGACAGAAGAGTTAAGGTGCGTGAGATTGCTAGTGCTGTGGGCATCTCGACTGAACGGGTACATAATATTTTGCATAGACATTTGGACATGAGAAAGCTATCCGTAAGATGGGTGCCGCGATTGCTCACGCTTGACCAAAAACGGAATCGTGTGAAGTGTTGCAAGGATGGTTTGCAGCTGTTCCAGAAGAATCCGGAGGACTTTAAGCGTCGTTTCGTCACATTGGATAGATTACTATACTCCTGAGACCAAACAACAATCTAAACAATGGGTTACCAAGGGGGAATCTGCACCAAAAAAGGCGAAGACTGTTCCTTCGGCCGGAATGGTTATGGCGACTGTCTTTTGGGATTCGCAAGGGATAATCCTCATCGACTATCTGGAAAAGGGTTAAAACTATTACAGGTGAATATTATTCACGCCCGCCATTGGCCCACAAGAAAGTCCTTTTCCATCACAACAACGCACCAGCACACACCTCAGCAGTTGTGGTCGCAAAATTAATGGATATAGGATTCCAACTCGTTTCACATCCCCCCTATTCTCCAGACTTGGCTCCCTCGGACTACTATTTGTTCCCCAATTTGAAGAAATGGCTGGCGGGACAAAGATTTTATTCAAACGAGGAGGTGATTGCAGACACTAATGGATATTTTGCAGACTTGGACAAATCCTATTATTCGGAAGGGATCAACAAACTAGAACATCGTTGGACGAAGTGTATAAGCCTAAAAGGAGACTATGTCGAAAAATAAAAAAGGTTTACCCCAAACACATAAGTAGTTTTTATTTTTGCACGGACTTTTCAAACCAGCCTCGTATATATATACCAGTTGTACAAGTATGAAATGAGGATTTCAGACAACAGATGGTGCACCAATACAGTTTGGGCTATAAAGATTTGACACTGCGCCATTTTGTTGTGTCATCAACAAGTGTCAGACGCGCACGAGTGATAAATTAGAAAAGTGTGTGCGTAGTGTTGTGTTGTTGTGTTCAATATGTCGAAATTTATACCGAACAAAGAGCATTCGCGGACAGCATTCATTTTTTTTTTCATTTGAAGAAAAACTGCTGTTGAATCATACCGATTACTTCGAAGAGCTTATGGTGAACATGTTCCATCGCGAGATACGTATGAACAATGGTTTCGGCGTTTTAAAAGTGGTGACTTCGATGTTGCAGACAAGGAACGTGGAAAACCGCCAAAAAAATACGAAGATGTGGAAATGCAAGCATTGTTGGACGAAGGTGATTCGCAAACACAAAAACAACTAGCCGAGCAATTGGGCGTTAGTCAACAAGCTGTTTCCAATCGGCTACGAGAGATGGGAAAGATTCAGAAGCCGGTAGATGGGTACCACATAAGTTGAACGACAGGCAAATGGAAAAGCGCAAAAACACGTGTGACATTTTGCTCGCTCGGTACAAAAGGAAGTCGTTTTTGCATCGTATAGATGAAAAGTGGATTTATTTTGAGAATTCCAAGCGCAAAAAATCATGGGTAGACCCAGGCGCACCATCCACATCGACCGCAAGACCAAATCACTTTGACAGACAGACAATGCTCTGTGTTTGGTGGGACCAGAGGGGCGTGGTCTATTATGAGCTGGGGAAACGGTTAATACTAAACATTACCAACAACAATTGACCGATTTGAATCGTTCGCTGCTTGAAAAAAGGCCAGAATACCGAAAGAGCTACACAAAGTCATTTTTCTTCATGACAATGCTCCACCACATACGGCAAAACCAATTCGCGACACGTTGGAAGCACTCAGCTGGGAAGTTTTACCCATGCGGCTTACTCACCAAACTTGGCTTCTTCCGATTACCACTTGTTTGCATCGATGGGTCACGCACCTGCTGAGCAGCGCTTTGGTTCGTACGAAGATGTGAAAAAATGGCTCGATTGATAGTTCGCAGGGGGATGATTTTTACTGGCGTGGTATTCACAAATTGCCCGAAAGATGGGAAAAATGTATAACAAGCGATGGAGCATACTTTGAATAAAGCACTTTTTATCATTCTTCCGAATTTAACATGTTTTTTTAGAAAAAAAATCCGCATTTCATACTTGTACACCTGGTATATATATATATATATATATATATATATATATATATATATATATATATATATATATATATATATATATTTATACTCGATCTCTCTAAAATATATAATATTGTAAAAAAAAACAATAAATTTGGTTCACTTCAAATAATATAAATTACTGGTACCGTAAGAAATACAATAAGAGGATTTAAATGTGATTTTATTGCCAGGGGAAACACGATTAAAATAACGTTTTTGTTGTTATTCTGTTAAAAGCACCAAATCAAGCACATTATTTACTTACTCTTGTAGCAAGAGACAATGTACTTTAAGGACACCAGACTCATGCATAAGGGTTATGAATCCACAATTACAAATTTCTTGTGTGATTTTTCTTTGGTATATGGGCTTCTGAAAGTTTAAGAAAAAACAGTTTTGTTTATTTGGTTGAGAGTTAATCGTTAAAGATTGGCAGTAAATTTTGTTCTATTAGGCAAGTTTTAAGTGTTCTGCTCTGCGCCAAGGAGAATTATATATATATATATATATATATATATATATATATATATATATATATATATATATATATATATATTGTCAATTAATGTGACTATCCATCTGCACTAGTAGAAGAAAATATGTTGACATATAATGACAATATAAAACTTTTGGAATGACTGATATTCTTAATTTTATTTACAAGACATTAAGTAACTAGCAGACCCCAAATGATCACAGTAAGTTTTTACATTTGCCAAGATATATTAGAAAACATAACATTAACATTACTACTTATAAGGTATCTCATACTCGGTGGATAGCAAAAACGACATATTGTTTAAAGTTACAGAGTGGAACTCATGTACAACTACCTCCGAGAGTAGCAATATCTAACGTAAACCTGTCAGAATAAGGGATAACAGAAGGAACAGATACAGGACGTGAGTGCTGGGAAACACAAATGCTGGAACACCTACTATCCTGCAAGAAGTGCTCAAACTCCTGCACTCTTCAAGATTTATAGCTCTCCAGACCCAACACTGCGGACGTGGCCCAGTATTGGGTTGAAAATATTTAAGTATGATTTGGACACGAAAAAGTAAAGTAAGTTTAAAGATATGTACCTAACTACCACAGGAAGAAATATTAGTACTGCTTTAACCAATCTTATCATAGGCGTTTATTTTACAACTTGGTTTATCGTTTCTTTTCCATATAAAGGTTCATTCTGCTTGTAATATCCTAAGCAATAGTTTTAAAAATAAGGAATCTTATGTTAATTATTTCTCGAGACTAGTGTTTTATCTTTTTGATGATCAAATTTCAGTAAGGGATAAAAAAAAAATTAGTCAAAAATTTGACTAATGCTTTAGAAAATGAATATTTATTAGAAGAAGGTACAATGGTATAAAATTAAATATGAATAAAGAAATTGGAAGTAAAAATCTGATATTCCATTCTTAAACGCATATTACCTTTTCTACTGGGGTTAGATTTTTAACAGATTTTGTTAATTGAAAATCCGAAGCATGAGCGGATAATAAGCAATACAGAAACAATTTTAATATTGTGCAAAATCTGGGGAACGGTACAGTAGAAGGGGGAACAAGAGTAATAGAATAATGTAATAAAGCATTCGCGAAAGATGTAGAACAATGGCAGCTTCAGGTTGTTAACGAATGTCGTAAACATTTTAGAGATATGCATAAAAAAACAAATGCTAAAATATTTTAAAAGTACGCAGCGGTGTGCTTACTAGAAAATATTAGTTGTATGACTGTATATATATATATATATATATATATATATATATATATATATATATATATATATATATCATATATATACATATATATACATATATATATATATATATATATATATACATATATATACATATATATATATATATATATATATATATATATATTATATATATATATATATATATATATATATACATATATATATATATATATATATATATATATATATATATATATATATATATATATATATACATATTATATATATATATATATATATATATATATATATATATATATATATATATATATATATATACATACATATATATATATATATATATATATATATATATATATATATATATATATATATATATATGTATATATATATATATATATATATATATATATATATATATATATATATATATATATATATATATATATATATATATATGTATATATATATATATATATATATATATATATATATATATATATATATATATATATATATATGCATATATATGCATATATATTTTAGTATTTTTGCTACTTTAGGTATTATGTTTTATACTCTATATGTTTTTGTTTACGTTTTTATACTCTTTTATGTATCCTGACTATATGTTATACGAATAAATAATAAATATTACTGAAATTATTTGTATCTACCTTGTACATTATAATTAATTTTTTCTCTTCGTTAATATGACACCGAAGGAAACAGCGTTTCGGCAATTGCTTTCATGGCCTAATATTTTCAGATTATTAAAATCAAACTGATATCCTGGTCTTACGTTATGATCTACTACTGCACAAGTTTTTTTTTTTTGATCAGGCAGTCAGTTTTATGTTGGGTTGCCCTCTAATTTAACTATTGTGATGTTTGTTTAACAAAACTGCACGATCAGTCCAAACAGAACATTATATAAATTATTTTGTTATTATGCATAGAGAGTTGTTTAAAATGACGGTAATTTATTATATTTTGCTATTTTTATATCCAATTGTTTGAAAATTGAAACAATTTTGGCCATTAAATTCCGAATAATAATATGAAATATAAAAAGTTTCCGTAGAAAAGCACTAAGAAATTGTAGTTAAAACTGAAAATATAAAGTTACAACAGATCTTTACTATCATAAAATAATTACCTACTTTGACAGTAAGAAATTTAAAAAAAAATCATAAATTTATCTATATCTCACTCTCGTTGTATTAAAATTGCCATGAAATATAAATGTACGTTTCGGCTTTCAGGCAATGTTGAGGGATATCATGACATCCCCGTCAATCTATTTCAATAGAGTTATATTAAAAGGGTAAAAATACCTATAAAAGAGGGAAGCTGAACTATAAAAAAACTACGCCCTTTACGGGAAACAAATAACGGGATCAAATAAAGATAGAAAAAGGTATGGGCGGTCTAAAACTAGAACAGCCTAAATGAAATTGATGCTTAACTGTTCATCAAATTACCGCTGCTTTAAATAAAACTGGTGTTGGACCAATTTCAACAACGCCTGTGAATAGATGATTACTATATGAGGGCCTAAGAGCTGTCAAAAAACTAAAAGTAAACTTTAGACGCAAGCACAATAGGTTGCAATGGGGTAAAAAGCATAAAAAATAGACGATAGATCAATGACTTAAATTTCTTTGGACGGACGAATTCGCATTCTAAATTCCTGAATTATATATAATAAATAATAAATGAACAAGATAAATTAATGAGTCAAAAAACATTTATTCTTCAGTATAATCTCCCTTAAGCTCAATACATTTTTTCCAGCGATTTTTCAATTCATTTAGATCTTCAGAATATACTTATACGGATGCTATTACCTCATCATTTGTTGAAAAACGCTTCCCACGTAGAAATCTTTTGAGGTTTGGACGGAGCCAGATCTGATGAATAGGGTGAATGTTCCAACAACTTTAATCCGATTAGCTTTGCCGTTACCAAAGCACTCTGTGCGCAGGTGCATTGCTATGATGAAAGATGATTGATGATTTTTTCTTCTTGAAACGGGATCTTTTTTCACGAATTTTCTAATCCAGCTGGTCCATCTATGAACAGTTGGAAATGAAGGAGCAGACTCCTTTAACACTTTTACTAACCTTGCATGTATTTCAGTTGGCGATAAACCTTCCCAAACAAAGAATTTTATCATTGCACGATATTCGATTTTTTACCATTTTTAAAAAATACTCAAATACGTCTACTTCAACCAGCTGATAAACAATGAATGACTTGATAGATCCACTTAAAATTTGGGTGTGTTCATATAACAGATGAAGCTAGTCTTCAATATTTAGTTCAAGTGATGCTCCATAGGTGTCGCTTTCAAAACTTATTGACTGACTCAACTAATGAAACGGTTTCAAAAATTTGCACTATAATAACTATTTAACAGGAATTGAGTTGTGGTTTGACGATTTTGTGCCGGTAGTAAACTAGGGGGATTAATGAATTAAGAAGGGAAAATAAATAAAGAACGATACTTAGAAA
This sequence comes from Pachyrhynchus sulphureomaculatus, assembly GCA_019049505.1. Taxonomy (NCBI): domain Eukaryota; kingdom Metazoa; phylum Arthropoda; class Insecta; order Coleoptera; family Curculionidae; genus Pachyrhynchus; species Pachyrhynchus sulphureomaculatus. The sequence goes on from CM032446.1 coordinate 77,884,399, forward strand.
TGCAGCAAGGGCACACCATAATACCTGGAATAAAAATATATTTGGTCGAAATTTTACCTGCCAACAAGATAACGACCCTAACCACTCAAAACTATATCAAGAGTATTTGAAAGAGAGAATGAGAAAAACGCTAGTTGACATAATACAGTAGCCATCTTATTTCCCATATCTCTCTACTGATATGGGATCAGATAGAGCGGAGAGTTAAAAAAATCTGTTGGTCAAGATCTATGCAGCTTTAGCAATGCCTAAAAAATAATTAGGGCAAGTTGGTCTCCGAATATTTTATTAAATTATTGGATAGAATACCGAACATTTGTAAAGCAGTATTTAAAAATAAAGGTAGTCATTTTGACGAGAGTGAGATTTGATGTAAATACTTTTAAATGGATATATTTGATTGTTTTTTTTTTTTAATTCCTTACTGTAAATTGTATTTATTTTATGATAGTAAAGATCTGTTGTAACTACATATTTTTATTTTTAACTGAAAATTTCTTAAGTCTTTTGGAGGGAAATTTTTATTTTTCATTTGAATATTCGGGATTCAACGGCCAAAATGGTTTCAATTTTCAAACAATTTCTAGAAGTGAAAATAGCAAAATATAATAAATTACGGTCATATTAAACAACTTTCTTTATGCATAACAACAAAATAACTTATAAAATGTCTTATTTGGACTAGTCGTGCAGTTTTGTTAAATAAACATCAAAATTGTTAAAGCAATACAACACAAAACTGCCTGCCTGATCAGAAAAAGACATTGTGCAGCAGTTGATCATAACTTAAGAACATGATATCAGTTTGATTTTAATAATGTAAAAATATTAGACCATAAAAGTAATTGCGAAAACGCTGATACTTTGGATAAGTCAAATTAACGAAGAGAAAAATTTAATTAATTGTAAGATAGATACAAATAATTTCAGCAATATTTATTGTAACATGTTAACAAATTAATGAAAAAAAACTTTTGATAATCCGATATACAATTGTGTCAATATTGTCACCTAGCATTGTGTACAACTAGTGATTTAAGAATTATGAAGTCTAAAAAAAATGTGCATCACCTAATCACTGCACAAATACTAATTTAAACAAATAATAGAATTAGAACAACAATTGAGTATTATTAATATATACCATTATCTCGCCGCTATATTACCCCTTATATATATATATATATATATATATATATATATATATATATATATATATATATATATGTAGTAGTGGTTTTTTCGGGTATCCCGTGTTAGCTTAAAGTCCCTTGATGGACGGTTCTTTGTCTCACTCAGTATATAGAAAACCGACACATACAAACAGATACTTAAATGCCAGCTCACATCATCACCCAGCCCAACTCTTCGCCGTTGCCAAATCCTTAGCTTACCGATCAGAAACCCTAACAGACAAGGAATATTTTCCACAAGAAACCAAGCTCCTTCGAAACGTTTTACTTTCAAATGGATACAGCCAAAACACGATCCGGCGGGCCGTAAATAAACAACACAAACCGGGAAGAAAGACATATACTACAAAAGCATTTCTCCCATATATAAAAGACATCACAGACAAAATAGGAAGACTTCTAGGAAAACACCAAATTGAGACCATTTACGCAACGAATCAAAAAATTAAAGATATTCTATCTACACCAAAAGACATTATAGCCTTAGAAGACCAAGGTGTGTATGAAATTCCGTGTCAGGACTGCGGTCTCTCATACATAGGCCAAACAAACAGAAAAATTAGCGCCAGAAGAGCACAAAAACGCCTTAAAACAAAAATCCACCACCTCTTCTCTAGCACAATACCGGCCACAAAATCGATTTTTACAAAACCAGAACCCTACAAAAAAGTGATAACCTATCCACTAGGGTCATCCAAGAAGCCATAGAAATAGAAAAGAGGCCCAACAACTTAAATAATCGGGATGATAGTCAACGTTTACCGAACTCTTGGAAACATATTCTATGCCAGTACCAAGTCCAACCAAGAGAAACAATAATTCAACTTACTTCACTAACACAAACATCACAAAGAACCACAGGACCGACAACGCGCAGCCAAAACCGAGCCTCTATTGGCCAGATCCGTCCGACCAATAGAGCCACGCCCCGAGCACATAAAACCGGCGCCCTCGGAGCCAGTCTCGACATTCAACGCGAAAACATCGACTGGTGATCAACGCTTTGAAAAAGATGGATGAGATTACATCGAAACGTCAGCGAAACCGTCCATCAAGGGACTTTAAGCTAACACGGGATACCCGAAAAACCAATACTATATTTCACACCCGTGAGAACATTCGTCAAAACATATATATAACCTTTCTAAAAATTATATTATATTATAAAACAAAGTTTATCAAAACAGGTCAGGTAATTTTAAAACTACAATTTTTTAAAATTACCGCTGACGTACAGTTTATAAATGTCTTTGTTTTCAAGTTGCAGCCAAATCAAAAAGTTGAACTTGCGCACTTAGTGTTCCGTACGTTGAATGTTTTTAAAATAAAAGAGGTATAAAATGATCAGTGACTTCACAAAATACACCCCAAATGAGTTTTCAACAAAGTTTGTTTCCGATCTTTATTGAAAACTGATTTTTTGTTTTTTTTATATATCAGATCAATTATTAAAGGTAATGCATAATTATCGTTCAATTTACACCCTGTGGAGGTATTTTTTCAACATTTTTTGATCAGTAATTTTCGAGATAAGGGATTTATATATATATTTTTGAACTCGTGTTTTTACAAGCTTTCATTTGACACCCCTACTTGATGACCTGGTAAAATTTTTTTTTGACTTCCGTTTTCACCCCCCAAAACTAAACCCTCACCAAATTTCAACTTTCTATCTCAAATAGTTTCTTAGAAAATCGGGTGTGACGACGGACGGACAGGCACCGAAGTGATCTTATAAGTGTGCCCTACGGAAGCATCATTTTTATGATCTCTAAGAGGCAGCCGTAAATAGCTTTTGATTCAGCCAGTTTTGGTCAGGGTATATTAAGGAAACAATATCTTAAGATCAAATTTGAATAAGCTGACATTTTACCAAAATTGTACGTTTTTTTGCTGAATAAAATCCGTGCCGAATGATGTAATCAAGAGAAAACAATAAAAAGCTGACACGTGAATTTTATTTTAAATTTGTTACTAAATTATTTTTTTACGCCTACTTAAAACACTTTTTGTTCTCAAGTATAAGGATTATTTATGGAAGCAGACATTTTAAAAAACAAATTACAAAAGAACCAACAAAAAAAGCCTCGTTTTTTTATTTTAACTTTCGTGCAAACCTTTGTAACAAAGTTATGGAGGCAAAGAAAAACATGAAAACATTTACTTTTTTCTTTCAACATCCACTTAAGTTTTTGTTGGGTCTTTATGATATGAAAATACAATTTTATAAGTACTAAGTGCCAGGTAGCTCAGATGTATGTATTTAGTGTTTTTATTTACCTTAGTTAAAACATAAAATGAAATCTCCAAGTGACTTTTTTAAAAATGAACAAAGGTTTTTAAAGTAGTTCATTTATCGGTTACTTTACCCTTAGGATTCCAGTAAATTACCAGTAATCTTCCAGTCATCATTAGCATTAAACTAATAGTTTTCAAAAAAATTAGTGATTTTAGATTTTATTAGAGCATTTTCACTTATTTTGTTCCCTAATTGAATTTACTATCTTTTTAAATATTATTCTTGTAAAAATTATAATTCATTTTTTGTTGTTACCTAAAAAATATTGATATTCCCACTTTTCACTCCGCAAAAAAAATAATCTGGTAACTTTCAAATTATAGTCGATACGACATATGAAATCTTTTAAATAAATTTGCATACAAAATGGAACAAAATTGAAAAATATCAGCACTCGTATCTCATAGTAGCAATACATTGCTATAGATCTTCAAATTATGCCTAAATAACTACAGAAAAAATAAAGTTAAGGAGAATTGCAAAATTCTTGAAAAAATATAAATGTATCTTTTTGAGAATTTAATGGTAAAATTTAAATCCTAACGCTAATTTTAAAATCCAACGATGGACAACATTAAGAGATCTTGAACTTTAATATCGAGATCTAATATATGTTTAACAAAGTAGAGTTAAATGTTCTTAATGACCTTTATTTTTTTTTGCTGGAAGTCCTGTTTTTTGCTTTAATTGTTTGAAGTAAATATTTTGAGGTACAAATTAAGAAATAAACAAAAAGAAGATCATAATATTTTTGGTATATTTAATTAAGCCACGATGAGTACTTTGTTAGATATTGTTCATGAAGCAAAGTTTTATTTTTCGATGCCTTTATTCCATCATTCTGAAGATATATAAATTTTCTTGTAGATGTCTATACTGCCTCGACTATTATTTAACTGACAATAAAATTACATTTAAGCAACTTGATAAATTTAAATGAAATTTTGGCAGTAAACATATATTCTATTGCGTAGATTTGAAACAATACTATATGAATCATGTATGAGGACAAGTAAGAGGAACCAATAAGTACTGTCATAGTAATAAAATTGTTTTGATCTGTTGAAATTTTAATGTCAATTTTGGTGCGAGAAAAATTTTTTTATAGTCGATTATTTACCCTTTTTTAATATTTCGTACGGAATACTTACCGGGTCACTTCGGTGTCCGTCCGTCCGTCCGTCTGTCACACCCGATTTTCTCCGACACTATTTGACATGGAAGATTGAAATTTGGCACAAATATAGGTATTGATGGCCCAATCAGAGCCGTGTAGTTTTGAAAGTTAAATTATGACTTAAAGAGTTAGTTTTGGAGAGTGAAATTGGATGTGAAAAAACACGAGTTCAAAAATATATATGCTGTATTACTTTTCTTGGTATTATTTTAACAAAATTGCCAAAAATCTTTGTCCCCCTACCTTATTTCGAAAAGTACTGATCAAAAAATTGGCACAAAATGGTGAAGGTTTATTTCGTCGTAAGTTGTGAATATAAATGGTACTAAGATCTGCTTTAAGCATTTCGCGACCAACGAATAGACACCGAGACAAAATAATTTTGTTTTATTTATTTATAATTTAAAAAATATTTAGGTAGCAAATATTCGTTTTAAACTTTTACCACTAGACTCTAGATTGAGCTAGATTCATTTATTGGCTATTAGGTAGCTAAGATGCTATAACTATTATACATTATTGACTAAGAAAAATGTGAAAATACATATTGGATTCTAAGATATGTCAGGGACCTAATTAACTTAGCCTCGGCAAGTACTTTATTTTATTTTAAAAGCAGTTACCGTACGGAGCACTAATTACACAACTCCAACTTGCACTTGGCAGGTTTTTTTTACTATATCTTTCATGAAGTATATTGACGAGAATGTCATAATATCCGTCAACATTGCCCAGGTGCCGAGACATATATTTGTATTTCACGGCACTTTTAAGGCAACCAGGTAGTACTACCATGAGTGTTATTGCATTTCTGCATTAACTACTACCTAAAAATAGACACACCGCCGATTACCGGAATCGAACCAGTGGTCATCGGTTTCATATGCAGACTCTTAACTCACTACATTACCGAGACCGATTGGAAAGATAGAAAGAGCACAAATATTTAATCTCTCAGCTACTTATAATTTATTCTCTCACAACAAATACTTATATAGAATTACTCGTACTATTGGTAGTCAACTAGAGAATATTTTCTTCCTTGAACTTTGACTACACTGATCACTTTGTTTATATAAGCATCTCCGATAATTGCGTTTGTAAAAATATTTAAAAATTGATGATGCCAAAATGCTAAAAATCTTTTAAAAAATGAGAATGCTGAAATGTTTCAAAACATTAATCCAAACAAAAAGTATTTTCAGATGCTACTTTGGTACATGCTTTTCGCTGCATAAGACTATATGTAGAGTTATTAAAACTTAGATTCATAAAGTAATGTCATGATTTTTTTTACAACCGTTGAATTGTTCATATAAACAAATAAACTGTAACCCAATTACTTTGCTTATCATCCATAAATACTTAAATGATACTTTATTTCTATTTTTACTTCTAATGAATTAGTTAATTACTGGAAAGTTAAAGAAAAATATATGAATAATATTGCGTGTAAAACTATCTCTATCGTTGGGACTGATTAATATTTGCATGACGTCATTCCGACTTTGATAAAAGCCCCATTATAAGCGCAAATGGGTTTAACAGTCTTTGTACATTTAATTATTATATGCAGATAAATATTATATGAGAGAAATTGATTTGATCAATATTTCATTGTGTGAAATCACTTTTGGTTAATCTTCGCTTGATTTTAGGTTTGACCGAGCTTTTAAAGCGATAATTATTTTATAGTTTCTATATTTTTTCTTTAAAGCCAGATAATAGAAACAGTATTCGCATAGTAAATTTAAACGTTGCAGAAATAAACAAAAGGCATTATCTTATTTGGACAGTTGCCGTTAAAATCCTAATCTGCATTTCGTTAAATTCAAGGGATATTCTATGTAAAGCCTCATTAAGGAATTAAAAAATGAACTCCGTTAAATCCTAACGTACAATTTCTAGTCAACAATATGTCAGCCAATAAATATTTTTCCGCACATTGTATCCACAAAAATATTAAATTTACTGTAGAAAGAGGTTCTCTAACTTAACTTTTAGACCTAATAATTTCTACTAGAAACAATAAATGTGAAATCAAAATCTTTCGCGGATCTTCCCACACGAATATTACAATACATAATAAATCCATTTATCCTGATCCTCATAAATTAGCAGTTTATCATAGTTTCGTCCATAGATTAATTTATTAAAAGAAAATTTTAATGTAAAGCAGTCAATAAGGGTTATTATGCAATATTAATTGATGAAAATTTTTAATGGAAAGAAGATACTTAGCTTTAAATGTAGCATATACGAATGCTAGTGACAATCCTATAAATTTAAACCATCACGAGTATATAGGCAAAATTTTAATCAATATTAAGATATTTTCAAACAAGGAAAGATAAGGCATTGCTCTCAAAACAATCAATTCATTTTACTAAATACAGAGTGTCCCAGTACTCCATGTACATAGAGTTACTGTGGATTTCTAAGATGATGACCATTTAACCTAACTTACCTTAGGCCAAAAATTCGTAATTTTGAGATACAGGGTGTCAAAATTATACTTTTATTTTAGTTTTTCTTAAGTAGCTTTCTTAATAATTGTACTATTTGTACTATTTGGTGCTAAGGAGTTGTCTGAGATGAGAAATCGAAATCAGCTCACAGTTTTGTGGTAAATTGTAGGGGGGCCACTTATTGCACTGTGTGTACTTTTAAATTGTCATAACTTTTTTATACCACTCGGAATAATATTTTTGATTAAATATTTATATTCTCCGCCTACTTCTGTCTAAAAAAGCTCTCTTGGTAAATGTTGTTTCGAGCAACAGCTTGTAAGATAGTTATTTGGCAACGCTCAAAAATCCCTCTGGTATTGATGTAAGATATCATGTGTTCTATGAGTTAACTGGCTTATAGTAATACTGACAAAAAATGATTTTTGACAGATATCAAACAAGTTTTACGAGTGTTTACGAGAATTAAACAATGTTTTAAATCTAGATTATTAAGGAGTACACTTTTGGTGAGCACGCTGATATGATTTTAGTGTTTGGTTGAAAATTGTACATGATAATCATGGAATCTGAACTCGTTTATTGCACGTCAAACGGGAATATCAAAAAATACAACTAACCGGATCATTAGACAACAAATTATTCACTCTTTTCATATACAGTTCATCCAGGAACTCTTACCTCCAGATCTTGGATCCCGTTTGAATTTTTCACAAATTATTCGAGCACGTATAGTGACAGTTCCGACTTTTCACACTAAAATCCTGTTTACAGACGACGTGGTATAACAAATATGCATAATAGTTATGTTTACGCTGAAGAAAAACCCACATGTGAGTTTCAATGCGAATTCAGTATTCGTGTCTGGATGGGATTTGTCGCGAACTATTTGATCCGGCCGTTTAGATAACCAGATCGACTTGATGGTGATATTTACTTGAATTTCATCCGTGAAACTATTCCTGAATTATTGGAAAATTTACCCATTAATTTATGTCGCGACATGTTTTCTATGTACGATTGTGCACCACCCCATTTTACGCGTACTGTGAGAATTTTTTTGAACCAAAGAAGAGGTGAAGATGCTCCTATTCACTGGCCACCTTATTGCTCAGACTTAAATCCATGCGATTTTTTCTTTTGGGGCGCATTGAAATCAAAAGTTTATCAAGTTCAAATCGACAACATTGAGCAGTTGTGGAATAGGATTCAAAATGCTGCTAACGCTTTACGAGATGAAGACATTTTAAGAAGAGTACATTTCCTGCGACGTGTTAATTTATACATTAACGAAGGTGGCAGCCATATTGAAAATTTATTGTGAAACCAATACCTTCTTAGTTGAGCGATTAAACTTTTTTCGAACTTATCAATTTATGGGTATTCTTTTATGCCCTTAGCCAGTTGGTTTTTACATTCCTACTATTGTTGACCAGTTGATGTTTAAATTTATTATTGTTGTTAGTCTAGCTAGACTATTCTTTTGGACCGGTCCTAAGCCCGGATGAAGTGTGAAGGAACGCATTTGCGAATTTGACAATGGAATTAAAAAATGGAAACAAACATCCCATTATCTCAGAAACTCTTGCTCGGAGCAACATTTACCAGAAGAGTTTTTTAGACAAGACAAGGTGGAAAATACGAATATTTCATTAAAAATATGATACAGAGTGGTATAAAAAAATTATGAAAATTTAAACGTATAAAAGCAATAAGCGCCCTCTATAATTTACAACAAAACTATGTGCTAATTTCGATTTTTGAAAACCCCTAAGCACCGAATCTTGTAGTAACTCTATGTACACGGAATATTGGGACAACCTGTGCATTAAAAATAATAAACAATAGAAAACTAGGAAAGAACACAAACTAGTAGTTTGTTATTTCACTTGCGCATCATGCAACAAAATATATATTGAAAAAACCTGAAGCTCACTTCAAAAAAGATGTAGAGAACATTTAAAAGTTGTACTGATGATGAAATTGATTCAAATTATGTAAGACAGTAAAAAACATGGCTTTGATCTGAATTTTAAAATACTATATTTAGAAAACCGAGGGTCAAAACTTAACCACCTGGAATTTCTAAAGATAATTAAACCTAAAAATCACGACATTCTTCGCAATGACCAATTAGAAGTCAACAATTCCCCTTTATTGACTCTTTATCATTTTTCCTATACATGTATACTAATTAATTCTATTTCAAAACCTTAAATAGTTGTTATTTACTTGAATAGTGACCAGTGCTGTAGAAATGTCGTAAAGTAATTAAAATAAAATAGAAATTTTTTTTAAAAACCTTTGTTTGATTTATATTAATTTAAAATGGATTTCTATCAAGTATCGGTTAATTCCATAAATTATTAATAAACTTTAATCATAAAATCAGCTATTCCTACTTTGAAATGGTTTACACTTAGTTGAAAACGGAAATTAATAACATAAATTACAAAATTATAAAGAAGTATTAGCTGGCCGTTATTTCGTCTGCCAGAAGACTTCCTAAAATCTTTCATGATTTTTAATTTTCATCGTTTTATTCCTCACTAATCAACCTGAACTAATTCTTAGTAACCGAAATAGGAAAGTTAAATCCATAAGTTCCGATCTCCGAACGAACACACATAATTCAAAAAGGGCCAGATACTTCATGCTTCGTCACTTTTGAACAAGTCGATAAGCCACTTCGCGCAAGTCATCAAGCAGTATATCACATCAAAACTCGATCAGTTTAAATGATTACAGTGATTAAAGCGATGTAAAAAGGTGTATTTAATAAGGGAAAAATTGGTATTAATCAGCAACGAATTAATTAAGTTAAGAGTCCAATATTACAACTGAATTTGCACCAATTTTATTGTGGGCGTTTTAACTTATCCTATAGAAAAAAAATAATTTCATCTTGCTGGAAATTCAATCGGATTCAGCCAATTAGGCAACAAAGCAAAAAACATAAGAAATAATTACCGACCAGTCGCAATATTTTTAGTAATATTAAAGAATATGCAAAAGGCTATTTTCACATTTTTGGTAAGCAAAGGTCAACAGAAAATCTCCTAGCCTATGTCAGATATATTTATAACAACACAACGGAACTTTATGGGGAGTTTCGAGCAGTTGTGATTGTTTAGTATGAGGGATCATTAGTTAAGTTACGCTATTATAATATGTGTGATGTTTTTTTAATGGCTTTTGATTTTCGCTCGCTGTTTGCAAGTGATCGTTGATAGATTTATTTTCGACATTTTCAGTGTACCTCCTTGCTTCATAGTGTTTCATATCTTTTTCTAATGAACTCGACCACAGGAACTTATACAACAAAATATTTGATACACCTAGAAGAAGTTCTGCGTTTGATGGAGGCAAATAGACACAACGTTATGGATCTCGGAATAATTAAGCTAGGAGTTTACTTGGACACAAGTATATTATGTTTTGATCATATTGCATGCAAAAAAAATCTTAAAAGCTGTATTCTACAATGGCTTCTAACTCTATAGAAAGCTCAAATTTGACTCATCGTCTGTTTGGTGCTCTGTCGTCAAACACATACTACATTTGTTAGATTTTGTCCAAAAGACAGTCGAAACTCATTTCAAACTTTGATTTTTTGCAATATTGGAGAAAAATTGGTAAGGTAGGTATATTTTACAGATATTTTCGTAGGATGGATGAAGACCGTTTGATTCCTCCAACAATGCACGTTACGAATGCACGTCACCCTATATCTCGTATATTACACATCCTCCTCCTTCTAAGTTCTTTAGCCCTCGAGAGGGTGTGGTGACTCTGTGCTGAATAAATAGATTGAACTATTATATGTCACTGTTCTCGGTTCTGTGCATGCCCTGATGCGTCATGCAATGACTTGCCGGTTAACTGTCTCATCCGATTCACCTAAAGTAAAGGTGATCTACCTCTGCAGCACATGCCTTCAACCTATTTCAACCTTTCCCTATATGACCAGTGATTCCAGCTCATATCTTCTGCTGTGGTGGCCGAAATACCTCAAGTATGTCTGATTTATAAGTGACTTTAGTCTTTTCGTAATTTTTAGTTCTTGTAAAATAGACTCTACGGAATCAAATGTTTTTCCGTAGTCAAACATTGCTGTCCACAAAGTGACCTTATATTCATTTGCTTTTTCCACTAGTAATCTAATTGTTTGTAGGTGGTCTAAAGTGCTGTAACCCCGTCTAAATCCCGCTTGTTCACGTGATTGATAGCTGTCAAATTTGTTCGTTAATCTATATGTTATGATTCTAGTGAGGATTTTGTGTAGTACCGATAACAGATTGATGGGTTTGTAATTCTCCAACTTAAATTTGTTCCCCTTTTTAGTGTTCCGTACGGAACACTTATAAGATGACTTCGGTGTTTGTCCGTCTGTCTGTCTGTCACTCCCGATTTTCTCCGTAATTATTTGTCATAGAAAATTGAAATTGGGTAATAATATAGGAATTGATGGCCTCATCAGAGCCATGTAGTTTTGAAAGTTAAATTTTGACTTAAGGGGTTAGTTTTGAGGGGTGAAATCGGAAATGAAAAATAAATTTTTTTAGTAGGTCATCGAGGGTGGTGTCAAATGAAAGCTTGTGACAAAGTAAAAAATATATATATAATGTAATACTTGCGCGCACTTTTCTTTGTATTATTTTTAAAAATCGCGAAAAATCGCTGTCCATCCGCCTTATCTCGAAAAGTACTTATCAAAAAATTTTGAAAAAATTCTGTAATATTCTCCACTGGGTTTAGATTGAACAAAAATTATCACGAGTGCATTACCTTTAATAATTTATCTGGTATATAAAAAAAAACAAAAATTTCAAGGTCATCAGTCTTCAGTAAAGATGGGAAACAAACTTTGTTGAAAACTCATTTGGGGTGTGTTTTGTTAAGTCACTGATCATTTTATACCTCCGTAACAAATTTTTTTATTTTAAAAGCAAACGGAACACTAATTACGCAAGTTCAACTTGCACTTGACCGGTTTTTAAAAATAAGCACAATCAAGGCGTTTACCCAAGGTGTTGGTATTATACTTTCTATTAGGCACCTGTTAAATAGAACTTGAAGAAGTCGTATTATCGATGCCCCTCCATACTTTATACATATGTTGTAGGGCGTTGATTATTTTATCCGCTGTTACATCGGGAATTTCTTCAGATCCCTTATTTCTTACTATCACTCTATTTCCATCTTCTTTTCCGGGCGGTGGTGATATTTTCGTGTCATATAGTGTTTGATAATATTTCTCTGTAGCTTCCTTTACCATTTTGATCTGTGCGATCTCTTGGTTATCGTTATTTATAAGTTTTAATATGTGATGTCTCCCTTCATTCAATGTTTCAAACTCTTTCCCTCTTTCAAAAGTTTCTTCTATTTTCGAGTTTCTGTATTGTCTGACGTCTTGTCTGATCTTTTTCTTTATTCTTTTTTTGTCTATTTCTGCCAATTCTAATCTGCCATGTGCAAGATCATTTCTTAATAGTCTTCTCTGTTTCATAAGATTTGGGTACCTTTACTTAATTTTGTGTTTCATATAATCCTGTAATAACATTATATAATTTATAGTTAATTAAAAGTGCCTCTTATAGGAAATTTTTAGAAGCATAAATATTGAAATTATCAAGTATAAAAATGGTTATTTTAGGAACCGAGGATCTATTCCTCAAAGTTCTGCCTATCAGTTTCCCGATCGGAACTACACACCCTATCGTTTCCGCCCGAGTAAATCAAAGTTTCAGTAAAAATAGTTTAGTTTTTAATTTTAGGTTTGGTCAATCATCGCTTCTAATGACGCTAATATAGTTACAAATTGTTCGGTGTCGTCGGCATGTTTGAATGCATTAAACAACTAACACATTCAAACTATTTTCAAATATAAATATAACCCTTTCTAGAGGATTGTAGCAGCTAGGATTTGTTAAAGCAAAAGTTTATACTTACGATGTTTATTTACAGAAAATTTCTTAGGCGAACTCGGTCTTTCTCATAATTTCTTAATTATACTTAACTGAACTATCTAACGTTGTTAAAAAACAAGTTTTACAGAAACAGTTTACAAATATTTAAAGATTTGTCCGTACTAAAAATATTTATTTGAAGCACTAAGAAGTAAAAAAAAAATAACTAGATTGAGACTTTGCTATCTTTGGCACAATGACATTATACAACAGTTATCACCACTTTACCAAACATTTTACTTTTGGACTCTACGCGCATTTCGCTAACCATGCTAGCCCTATAAAAAATGCTAGCATTATCAGTCAATTCATTAAAATGGTTCGGAAAATAATCCATAACAATTGATTTTGGTGGTCCACATTTGGCGAGCTGTGGCTTCTATGGGAAGCATTTCCGGACCTAGATTGATAAGAACATTTTTTAATTCTAAAATCCCCTCCCCTAATAAATTTCCGGATTTTCGATATAAAAAAACATAATTAAAAACGTATTAGACGTTGATACCAATAAACATGACAACATGAGCTGACCACTGACAAAGATGATTAATCCACGATAACGATGCTCTTCTACACCATAGCGATAACTTGGGTACCCTTGAAAAACTAAGATTCAAGTTTGGTGAGTTCTAAATGTACCTTTTGCTGGAGTATAAGTATGAAATGCGGATTTTTTTTTCTAAAAAAACATGTTAAATTCGGAAGAATATTAAAAAGTGATTTATTCAAAGTATGCTCCATCGCTTATTATACATTTTTCCCGTCTTTCGGGCAATTCGTGAATACTACGCCGGAAGGAGCCAAGTCTGGTGAGTAAGCCGCATGAAGTAGAACTTCCCAGCTGAGTGTTTCCAACGTGCCGCTAACTGGTTTTGCCGTATGTGATGGAGCATTGTCATGAGGAAAAATGACATTGTGTTGCCTCTTTCGGTATTCTGGCCTTTTTTCAAGCAGCGAAAGGTTCAAATCGGTCAATTGTTATTGGTAACGTTTAGTATTAACCGTTTCCCCAGGTTTTAACAGCTCATAATAGACAACGCCCCTCTGGTCCCACCAAACACAGAGCATCGTCTTTCTACCAAAGCGATTCGGTCTTGCGGTCGATGTGGATGGTGCGCCTGGGTCTACCCATAATTTTTTGCGCTTGGAATTCTCAAAATAAATCCACCTTTCATCCTCTGTAACTATACGATGCAAAAACGACTTCCTTTTGTACCGAGCGAGCAAAATGTCACACGTGTTTTTGCGCTTTTGTATTTGACTGTCGTTCAACTCATGTGGTATCCATCTACCGGTTTTCTGAATCTTTCCCATCTCTCATAGCCGATTGGAAACAACTTGTTGACTAACGCCTAATTGCTCGGCGGGTTGTTTTTGTGTTTGCGAATCATCTTTGTCCAACAATGCTTGCAATTCCACATCTTCGTATTTTTTTTGGCGGTTTTCCACGTTCCTTGCCTGCAGCATCGAAGTCACCACTTTTGAAACGCCGAAACCATCGTTCACACGTATCTTGCGATGGAGCATTTTCACTATAAGCTTCTCGAAGTAATCGGTATGATTCAACAGCAGTTTTCTTCAAATCAAAACAAAAAATTAATGCTGTCCGCGAATGCTCTTTGTTCGGTATAAATTTCGATATATTGAATACAACAACACAACACTATGCACATACTTTTCCAATTTATCACTCGTGCGCGTCTGACACTTGTTGATGACACAACAAAATGGAGCAGTATCAAATCTTTATAGGACAAACTGCATTGGTGCACCTTCTTTTGTCTGAGATTCGCATTTCATACTTGTACACTTGGTAAACGGTGAAAAAGATGTGCAAATATATCTTAAGATCTGTGATACAAGTCACCTAATTTTACTAGTTGCAATACAATACCAATTAAATTTATTAAATACAATAACTAATTATAAGCTGCCGTACTGTTAATTAGTAGTAATCTATTTGAAGGTATAATGAATCACATCAGGTAATTAGAGGTCTATACCAACATCAAGAGATTATTATCATTTAAACCCTCATTATTGTATAAAGCAACAGAGTAAATAGCTTACATAGCACATACACATGTATATTCTATTAGTCCTTTAATACGAGCAAAGGACAATATGCAAATGTTAAATCTACACAATAGTTGCAACTCAGATGGACATAGATTGACATATCTAATGATCTTCGGATGCTAAACTTAACAAAGTTTAAGTTAAAAATTTTCTATATAAATAGTATATTGTGCACTATTACATAAGTCACTCCAACAAGGTGAATGTATCAACTACCCTTGAATAAATTAATAATGTCAGTTGTCTATAAGTTATTACTGATAAATTTATAGGTTATATAGACACATAAAAAGCATATTCGTTTTTAAAAATTAGCGTTTTATCAGGAAGACACTTAAAAAAAGGGCTAGTTTCGTCGGCGTTGAAAACATTGTTTGGGTTATAACCCTTTATGCTTAGCTCAGTCTTCCGTTCTTCGTACACTTCATTGTGGACAATTGCACTTTTACTGCAAATTTTTTTAAACATCACTTCATGACGTTTTTTGAATTTTCCTAACCAATTATTGTTACGTTGAAAAATATTGTGTCCCAATGATTTCGCGAATTCTTTAGCTTTTTCACGTAATATAGGTCAACTAACACTTATGTTTTTATCGCGATATTGCTTGCACCAAGTCATTCGCAATATTCTTCTAAATCAGGAAATTCTGCCATGTTGAGCAGCCACGTTTTTTTTCTTGACACCACTTTTTACGTTTATCACATCAACTTTTTCACGAAATGTTAAAGTTTTCAACTTTCGTTTGGTATTCATTTTCTTAATTTTAATTAGCGCAAAGATTAATGCTATTTACTATTTTGAAAATATGATGACTATCAGTTTTAGTTAATATGGAACTCAAGCTACGGGTTTCGCTAAATGTAAAATCATTATTCCTGATATTAAACGCTGTCAAATTGGAGTAACCTTCCGAAGTTTCGCTTAATATTACACCAGATATCTTTAGAGACCGTTGTTTTTCAATATATCACACATACTACAGGGAAATCCCTAAAGCGGTAGAGGAGCGGCGCGTGTGCGGAAAAAGTGACTCACGTTGGTATTGAATAGCTGTAAATTGTATTCGGTGGGAAATACAGTGCTGGGCACATCGTTTTAAATGGATCAGTTTTCCATTTAAAATGATGACGACGTGTATTCCTAGCAGGTACCGCTTTGGGAGGAATTAAGCGGTCAACATTATTAATACCGATTGGGGACTGAAGAAAACACTTTAGTTTCTCCTAAGTTGATTTGTTCTACGTATTTTTTGGTGTTCTGTACGGAATGCTTGTGGGATTACTTCGGTGCCCGTCTGTCCGTCTATCACCCGATTTTATCCGAAAC
This sequence comes from Pachyrhynchus sulphureomaculatus, assembly GCA_019049505.1. Lineage (NCBI taxonomy): Eukaryota > Metazoa > Arthropoda > Insecta > Coleoptera > Curculionidae > Pachyrhynchus > Pachyrhynchus sulphureomaculatus. The sequence goes on from CM032446.1 coordinate 77,900,913, forward strand.
TATTTGACATAGAAAGTTGAAATTTGGCACAAGTATAGGAACTGATGGCACAATCTGTGTATAATTAAACAAATATTTAGGTAGTAAATATTTATTTTACTCTTTTATTACTAGATTCTATATTGAGCTAGATTGATTTATTGGCTATTAGGTAACTAAGATGCTATAACTCTTATACATTACTGATTAAGAAATAACGTTAACATATTGGATCTTATTGTATGTATATGTCGGGGACCTAATTAACTTAGCCTAGGTAAGGATATTATTTTATTTTAAAATCAATCACCGCACAGAATACTAATTGCGACTTGCACTTGGTCGTTTTTTCTTCTTTATGTTTCATGTTCTATAATTCTAGTGGATATCGATCTTCATGTGTTCCCCCAACTATCCATCAGGTCAACAAGAAATTTTACAAATACCTTCATCTTGTATGTAAAGGAATTGGGTCAAAAAGCCAAATATTTTAAAAGATCTAGCATTCTTGCAATTTCTAACACTTTTAAAAAAATTAGGGGATGCTTGAGATCACTGGATGCATAATTTAGCAACCAATTGAAAATTTTCTCTTCGTATAATATTATAATTATATTACTATATAATATATATATATATATATATATATATATATATATATATATATATATATATATATATATATATATATATACATATATATATATATATATATATATATATATATATATATATATATATATACATATATTATATATAAATATATGGTATATATATATATATATATATATATATATATATATATATATATATATATATATATATATAAATATATGGTATATATATATATATATATATATATATATATATATATATATGTATGTATATCGTTTACTGTGCAATTAAGCTCGCAAGAAAGTGCTTTAGAATTAGTATTTTATGGTTTTTTTTTGTCACAAAATATAATACAAAATAATAAAATTTTTATTAACGAAATAGGTTTTGGAGACCATAAAAAATACATAGAAAAATATGTAGTAATCCTATAAGCCACTACGTGTTTTTCTGTGAAATTATTATTTTTAGTTTCTTATTTATTTATATTTTTTTAATGAAAACTTGGTGTTTCGGCTTCTTATCTAACACTATTAACAAAAGAAAAGAATAGAAGTATACCAGGTGTACAAGTATGAAATGGGGATTTCAGACAACAGATGGTGCACCAATGCAATTTGTGCTATAAAGATTTGACACTGCGCCATTTTGTTGTGTCATCAACAAGTGTCAGACGCGCAAGAGTGATAAATTGGAAAAGTGTGTGCACAGTGTTGTGTTGTTGTGTTCAATATGTCGAAATTTATACCGAACAAAGAGCATTCGCAGACAGCATTAATTTTTTATTTTCATTTGAAGAAAGTTGTTGTTGAATCATACCGATTACTTCGAGAAGTTTATGGTGAACATGCTCCATCGCAAGATACGTGTAAACGATGGTTTCGGCGTTTCAAAAATGGTGACTTCGATGTTGCAGCCAAGGAACGTGGAAAACCGCCAAAAAAATACGAAGATGTGGAATTGCAAGCATATATATATATATATATATATATATATATATATATATATATATATATATATATATATATATAGTGGGAGAAACAAGTTAGACGATATCCAGTTGCCTTAACAAACTCGAAAGATAATAACATTACCAGTGATACTAGCGAGGATCTGCATCACATGTGGAAATATTATGTAGTGTATAATGTGTTACGGTTTGGTGAACGTCAGCAAACTATAAATACTTTGCATTTGCCTTTCCAGGCTAACTTTAAGCTCCGAAAGAAAAGGTCTGGAAGACACTTCGTGTAATCCTCGGTGAGATGTCGGAAAGGTATTCAACTTTAACACCGTTTAATTTAAAGAACAAAGCTTTCTAAATTTAAGTTAATTTGAAAATTAAGAAATCGCACTTCAGTTTTCTGCATATAAATAAGTAAAAAATTCCTGATTTCTTCAAATTTTGTTCTAAAAATCAGTAACTTGCCAACACTTTCTAAAATAAATACTTAATTTGACTTATACTAAAGGATAACTTAATTTCAGAACAGCATGATAGTTACTTATGATAAGAAAATTATGATTTAAAAAAATTGAACAGAGAAAGAGCTTCAATGATATTTACAACTGTAATCTGATACTTCTCTCTATATACCGTTTCTGTTATAACTGTAGGTAATAAAAACATAACATAATTGATAGTTTCCTCCACTCGAGGAAACACCTCCAACCCCTCCCTCCAATCTCACTAATCTCTATTATATTTAACCCTAAATAACTCAAAATGATAAAAAAATAACGTAATATTTATGTTTTTCTCTGCCAAGAATCCTAACAAGGATATATAACAGAATATATAGGAAGCAATCTTTCTAACATCCCTGTACCTTCTTACATGTCAACCAAAAACCCAGGCACGGTTTTTGAACAATAATAAAAATATACAAAATTTATCACAGTCCCTAGCCCTTTCACTATCATCCCCTAAAGTAATATGGCTCGAGAGCTATTATGCCAGTACACCCTCTGACCAATCGACAATCGGACTGATATAGCTCAAAAACTACCGTTTTCATTCCTTATTAGATTTTTATTTGTGTAACAAATTTGACGTAGTTATCTCAATTTGTTCAATCGAACCAACAGACAGACAGACCAGCGGAATTAAGGGATAATGATTTTTGTGAAATGTAAAAGTCTCTCAAATCTTTAACGAAATCAATACTTCCCAGGAATTAAGACAGGATAATATATTACGAAATCACATAAAGGATCTGCTTCGAATAACAGACGAAGGCAAAAACTATATATAAAAATAAAATAAGCGGTTTAAAATAAGAAAATATAAAAATTAAAAAAGAGAGCTCTTTGTAACAATTATTGTATAACAGCAGTTTAATCTTAAATCCATATATTCTTTAACTTTATCTTGTTCGCTGCAACTATTCCGAGAACTGTACTTATGAAAAAAAAAACATGCTGTGATCCTGCAACGTGGGATGTGGGATTCTTATAATTTGACCTTTAACTTTACTTTATCAGTTTGCATTTAACTATAGTATTCTCTAATAATAATCGAAGGGGGGGTCCCACCTCCCACTCCACCCCCGTTCTTGAAGAGTACCCCGTAGGTGTCCCATTTATACATAAATCAAAAGAAAAGTTAACGCCCTTCGATTATTTTTCTGTTTCCCTATTCATTAGAGTATTTTGTAAGAGATGCCCTTCCTATTGTTGGGACTATACCCGGGGATACCTTTAACTCCCCTTATAGTATTCTCTAGTATAACCAGCGACGTAGCCCACGGGGGTGGCCAAGACTCGTATATATTCATTTTGTGGTGAAAATTTTCCCTCCTTCACCTCAGGCCATTCATACTATCTTGAGACGGAAGCTTTTAAAATTCCAGAGTTCCAGTGCAAGAAAAGATTTTTATTTTTAGAGGCTCCGCCCCCGGTTCTCCGCTGCCACTCCCCTTCTAAATGTTGCTTCGCCTTTAGTAGTCTCTTTTTCCCTTCAAGAAATACCCTTCGTATTTATCTACCTTCCGCCTTCCGCCACTGGTCCTTGCCACGCCACTGGGTTCGACGTACGGTAAAAAAAAAAATTGATAAATAATTTTTAAATCGATTATTCTTATAACATCGTCCCACCCAGCGTTTAATATAGTCAAGTTACTGTAAATTTAACAATGGACTCAGAAATTTGTTAGAGTCGATAGCTAGGTAGCATAAAGTCACGAGACTGTCATAAACAATCTTTGAAAGTTATCACACAATGAGTCACGTTTAAGAAATCTATATTCTATATATATATATATATATATATATATATATATATATATATATATATATATATATAGGTATATATATATATATATATATATATATATATATATATATATATATATATATATATATATATACATACATATATATATATGTATATATATATATATATATAGGTATATATAGGTATATATATATATATATATATATATATATATATATATATATATATATATATATATATATATATATATCACCGGACATGACATAAAGGTTATATTATAAACATTGTTTAGGCCCACTGTAGGATCGTTGATGAGAAATAAGCGTTACCACCACAATACTCACACCGCCGATGTCATCCAGTGGACTCCAGTTCTTACAGTATATTTTTTACACATGTAATAAATAATATGAACTCGGTATATCGTGACCAAAATAATTGTTTTTTTTTGATAAGGTACGTCAGAATATATCATGCATATTTTATTTGTATTGGGTATTTCTACACGCAATTTTTATTCCTGTTTTTGGCGACTTAAAATATTAGATAATTGAATGAGTTCATGTAGAAAATTGAATGTCTAGCAAAAAATCCAATCATCAAAAAACATAACATATTAGCTTTCGGAAATTAATCACAGAAACATAGTACAGCATTAAAATAATTGGCTTGTTTGATATAAACTACGCCAAGATAGCATCATGCTCATTATATTTCTGTTGGGTAATATTACACACAATTTTATTCATGCTGATGGCGACTCCATAGTAATTAATTAATTTCATTAGAAGTAGTAGTGGTTATATTATTATTTATGTGTCTATATCCGATAAGCACAATACTGGGAGCATAATTTTAATTTAATATTCGTTTATCTAGAAAATTATTAAGTGGCTTTTTAATTATTGTACCTGTTGATAGACAGTTTCGTAGTAAAAATAATTTAATCTTGTTAAATACAGTTACTAGCTACTGTTGTTTTATTATTATGATTATTTTTGTTTTTCTTTCTCATATTTGGTCAATGTGGTTCCATGTTTGGCTGACGGGCGCAAACCAAGTCAGCACAAACGCATTACCATTGTGTATTAAGGAATGACCTGACAATGTTACATGTTTGCAAAATCACTGACTTCTGAATGTTTTTGTGTATGTTTGTGTTGAGTCCTGATTGTACTAAGTGTGGTGTGAATGTTGTTGGTGTAAGGCCTGTGGCTAATATAATGAGGGGGACAATGATGACTTTTTCTTGTTTCCATAGCCTTTTTATTTCCGTTGCAAGGTCTGTGTATTTGGAAATTTTTTCTGTGTATTTCGTTTGGATGTTTGTGTCGTGGGACAGCTATGTCAATTAGATAGGTGACTTTTTTTTTGCACTGAAAAATATTATCGGGTCTAGTGGCGGAGACTGTTTTATCTGTATGGGTACTGATGTCCCAGTTGAGTTTGTAATCTTTATTTTTAAGTACGGATGTTGGTGTGTATTTGTAGTAGGATCTGTGTTTTCTATGAGCTTGTATGTTATGGCTAGTGCTTGGTGAACTACTTTTGCCGCTGAGGCATTTCTGGCTGTGTATTCCGTTCCGGCTAATATTTTACATCCGCCTGTTATGTGTTCGATTGTTTATTTCTGCCGGTGGCATTTCCTTCTGTAATAGTTGGGTCTTTGATGATATGCTTTTGGTAATTTCTGGTTAATATGACTTTATCCTGGATGACAAGTAAGAAGCCTTCTGTTTCAGGGAATAGCGGCCCATCCTGTAACCAGATGTATGATTGTTTTTTATTTACGTGGTCTTGTTCTATGTGGTATCTGTGTTTTCCGTGGAGTGTTTTCTCTGTCCACGTTTTCATCTTTTCGTTGTAATTCGGTGTGACTGTGTGTGTCCGCTGAGTTGTCTGCCCGGGATAAGTCGAGAGGAGTGTAGTTTTTGTCTGCTTTCACTGTCGCTGTGTAGATGCTGGTTTGCTTGCTGTGAAAGAATTTCCTAAGTGCTTGTATTTGTTTTGTGTGTAATGATTTGATGTCTATAATTCCTCTTCCTCCTGCCTTCTTCTCGATGGTAAGTCTTTCTTTGCATGCGTTGGGGAGTAATTTCCTGTATTTGGTGAATTGAGATCTTATAAGGATGTGAATATTTTTCTATGTCTGTCTGTGAGTATAGGTATAACGAACGTGTTGGTGGCTTTAGTGAGTTTCTTAGAGTTGAGTTTGGTTTGTAAAAGTTTCGTCAGTCTGTTTTTGAATTCGGTTCTGAGCTCTGTTTTGATGTGAGTGTGGTTGAGTTTGGTGTTTTTGTTCAGTTTGTTTCGAGGATTTCTGGCAGTGTTCTGATATGGTGTTGCGCGGTACTAGCAATATTATTTTGCGTCATGCTCCTCCTGGGTGGTGGGTCTTGTTGTGTTTGACTGGGTGGTTATGTGTGTGAGGCTGATTCGGTATCTCCTTTATTGTTTCTATTGTTTGGTTGGTCTGTGTTCAGTAAAACAGCCACTGTGTCTTTGATGGTTTGCAATTCGAAAGGGGTGAGACGATTGTTGTAATAACTCTTTTTTGGTCTATTACTCTCTGTTCTGAAACAAGTAATTGCAGATGTGGATATTCGGTCAAGAAAAATCTGTGCAGTTCCGGTCTGTAGCCCGATGTTATTGTTTCAAGTTTGGTGGCGGTGTAGTAACAGCACATCACCGTCCTGTTCATCTCATCCGTTCACTTCAACCGCTGTCTTGGTTTGCCAGCCTTGATAGTTGCATGTTGTCCTTGCAAAACATACGGGCCCTGGCCTGGCTTTGGTGGTTGTGTTTGTCCCGCATCTATGTCGGTTGCGCTTGGGATTGATGGTGGCGGGTCCAAGCGGCGAGTGATTCTCTTCTCAGTGATTTCTTTGTCAGGTTTTGTGTTTTCATCACAGCAACGCATGGCGTGTTCGTTGATTCTTGTGGTGAAACTCATGCGTTGCAGTGATTTTCCCGCCTTGGTGGGTATCGGCTTAGTCGCCGACGCAACACTTTTGGCAGGTCCATTTTCGGTTGCCTGGTCTTCATCGTTTTGGTCGAGTTGCCATTTCCCGCGACGTCCTCGACCGTTAAGTCGCACACCCGATGCTTCTTGTCTGGATTGTTTTCAATGTTTTGTGGTGTCAGAAGCTCAAAGTATCCCGACATTGGGTTGTCTGTTAGTAGAAGGTAAATAGTTTTGTTGTATTTTCCCGTGCTTATTATTGTTGGGCTGTCCGTAAAAGTTATTTTTGTATGTCCCGTTCTTCGTTGTTTTGAGAAGATATGAAAGTTGCTATTTTGTGTTTCCGTTCCATTGGTGCCATTTTTCCTCATATAATTATAGTAGTTATTGAAGTCTTTTATATCGTCGACTTCAATTAATGAAAATGTGTGAAGTTCCGATCAGTTTTGTTGTAAATATCTTAGAGCAACCTCTCGGAGTTTCTCATGATGGTTTTGGTGGCCATATAAGTGTAAGCTAACTGCACGGAAAAGGGAATTTCCTTCACCTACAATGTCGGATCTGGTAAAACTATCGGGAGTAGTTTCGGCTGAGGCGGTTGTTTGGTTCGTCTGTGGTTGTTGTTGTTGTGGTATTGCTATAGGTGTTTGTACGACAGGGGTCCGCCTCCGCAACACCCTGCCATTATCATTATTATAATTATTATTATTTGACATAATATTCCCACGAGTATCCTAGAAAAGAAGGGTTGACTGCGGCAGAGCCTGGATGCCACAGCAAGGCTACTTACTCCCGGAGGGCGCCAGGTATCCGGAGGGACCGTTCGCGACTCATAAACGAGCCATTCATCTTCTCGGCACGGTAACCACCTTAAGATTGCGTTATTATTATTATTATTTAATTCCCTTTTTCTCCGCTAATTGCTGGTGTCGGTTTTGGTCATGAAAATTAAAGTTGAAGAACAATTCACTTCCACCAACTCAGTTTAAAAATTTTCTTACTATGTGAAAAGTTTGTAATAGGACAGCCCTTTATCCTATCTGCCCTATGGAATGGCACTAATGCAGTTCTTTTAAATTTTTTTGTAAAATTTGTGCTTCAAATTCTGGTCTCATCTATTTGATGTTATTGTTGGGCTTACAGGTCTTCGAAGTTTGAGGCATATTTTTGTTACGAGAACGTTGTGATCGTTACCGCAGTCCATTCCTGGATATGTTTTTCTATCTCTTATCGATGTTTTCCAGCGGCTTCTGACTAGTCTATCTGATTGCGTGTTTTGTCATCTGGAGAATGCCAAGTGTTTAGGCGGCGTTTGTGGTGTTTGAAATTTGAGTTTATTATATACAAGTTATTTTCTGGGCAAAATTCCATTAGTGTGTTTCCTCTCTCATTTCGTTCTCCTATACCGTACCTGCGCTTCTTAAGTCATTATCTTGTTCCGTTGTGCCAATATTTGCGTTGAAATCACCAAGGAGTAGTAGAAATTCTATATTAGGAAGCATTTTGATAGTGCCACTTAGTTGGTCATAAAAGTTATCTATTTCTTCTTCGGGTGCTTGAGTTGTTGGAGCGTAAATCTGTTCAATATTTAAGTTTACGGGTGTTGCTTGAATCCTGGTTATTATAATTCTGTCATTAACTGCCTCGTAACCCAGAACCGAATGTTTTATGCGTTCGTTCACCATTATAGCCACTCCATTGCAAGATGTGTTTTCGTTAGCCGAGCAGATTATGAGATTGTCATCGGCTGATGTAAAATGGCCTGACTTTTGCCAATGAGTTTCAGATATACCAATGATGTTTTATTTATTATGTCTTTAGTGATTTATTCAAGAATATGTAGCTTGTCAGGTTTATTTAGCCTTCTGACGTTCCATGTGCATACTTTCATCAAAACACGTAGATTGAAAAGTTTTTGGTCGGATACAAAAAATACAATTTCTAGGAGTTACTAACCTTCAAACTATTCGTGTCAAAATTTCGTGATTTTTCGACTATTAGTTTACAAGATACAGTAGTTTTAGTGACGCTACTTTTAATATTTTCAAAACAACGGGAAAAATCGAATTTCGTTTGTTAATTAAACATGATGGGAAAAAATACCGTACAAGCAAATTAATGGCTTGGTAAGTGTTACGGGGACTCTGCCCCTGGAAAATCACACATCATTTACTGGTATGCTGAATTTAGATGCGGTCGACACAAATAATGCTGAACGCTCTGAACGCCCAAATGAAGTGATTATACCGGAAAACATCAAAAAAAATGCTTGAGATAACTGACACTCTAGAGATATCAAAAGAACGTATTGGTCATAAACATTCGGGTATGAGAAAGCTCTGTTCAAAATGGGTACCGCGTTTGCTCACAGTGGACCAAAAACAACAACGTGTTGATGGTTCTGAGCGGTGTTTGGACCTGCTTAAGAGCAATAAAAGGATAAAACATGGATCCAACACCACACACCGGAATCAAATCGGCAGTCAGCTGAGTGGACAACAGCCGATGAAAGCCGCCCGAAGCGACCAAAGACACAACAGTCGTCTGGGAAGGTTTTGGCCTCTGTATTTTGGGATACGCATGGAATAATTTTCATCGAATATGCCGAGAAGGGAAAAACCATCATTAGCGAATTTTATATAAAGTTACTGGTGCATTCGAAGACATAAATCGTAAAGAAACGGCCCCAAATGAACAAGAAAAAGTGCTCTTTCATGAAGATAATGCATCGTGTCACAAGTCAATGGTTACGATGGCAAAATTCCATAAATTGAAGTTCGAATTGCTTCCTTATTCACCGTATTCTTTAGATTTGGCCCTCAGAGGCTATTATCTATTCGCGAACCTCAAAAAATGCTCGCGGTGAAGAGATTTGGCTCCAATGAAGAAATTATCGCCGAAACTTACGCCTAAATCGAAGGTAAAGACAAATCCTTCTACCAGAAAGGTATAGAAAGGTTAGAAAAGTGTTGGACTGATTGTATTGCTCTTAAAGGAGACTATATTGATGAATAAAGTCGAATTTTTCAAAAAAATATGTTTTAAGTAGCTAGACCAAAAACTTTTCAGCCTACGTTTTATTACTTTTTGATTTACCACCGGTAGCATATCTTCCGCGGACTAACCGGTTGTCCATATTTCCACGGCTAGTAGCCTATTTCACACTAGCAGTCCTGGAACCGACGCTAGACGAATCGCATAGCATACCATCACTAGTCTCGTATACGATCATAACAGAGGTGTTCTTGGGAAGGAGTTATCGCAGAAGGTACCGCTAGTAGCGATACACATTTGAAAAATAGCTTTTTCCATATAAGGTTTACTAACAAGTAGGAAATCACCCTGTGCATTTGTATATGTGGTGTTAAAAGTGGATTTGGGTTTACATCACATGTTAAAACTAAACTAAAGTTTTGTAGAGATATTAAAACTAGAAGTAGTATTTTGACAATCTATAACATCTAAATATTGCATTTTTAAACAAACTAATGTCAATTCCCGGTTCGACGTTAAGTATTACCGTTTAATTATTCAAAAATCTACAGGATATCCCACTCAGGGATAATAAAATAAATAAATTAATGTTTATTTTTAAAATATGCGCAAATAGTAACTGAAGTAAATATTTTCTCCATCTGCCTCGCTTTACGAGATAACAAATTTTAGAACCTGTAAGTTGTAAAATTATGAGACAATTCTATTTATTACGTGTAATGTTGGCCCTTTACTGATTAACTTTAGATTGAAATTCTTCGTCTCAGTTTAATGTCTTGACAAATATCTTTTACTTTAAATCCTCCAAAATTTCTTAATACAATGCAATATCTTCCAGCCTACTAAATATACCCTTAGCATTAATAAACTTTCCTTGAATAGACCCTTTTGTGGCGTAGTTTCCATTTTCCTTCTTGCTATCCTAACCACTTTACTTCGTCGAGTAGTTTTCCTTTTCTCCAAATCAGTTTTGCAAAAGTTGGTGAAGTTGGTTTCCTTTCTTTTACTAAACATGTTAAGTTCATCATGTTCGGGTTTTACTACCTTTTATAAGTCCGGAGGGATCTCTTGAATACTTGTTTTATTTGGTATTATTGCAACTTTACAGAATGCTTAAAAATCTACACACGGGCAACTGCCTAATTTTTAAATACCCCAGGAATAGTGACATAGTACTCTGGTCCGATTATATTTTAACATCGGAATACGTGTTTTGTCAATAAAATGAAGGCTTGAAAAGGAAGTACATAGGGAGTTACATTTAATGCTGTGGTTACTTTTGCCGTTTCGGTCATCTGGAAATTTTGTAAGTCTATTTGCTGGTAAAATAAAAAGATCACTAGTCAGTATCTAGTAAAATTTACATTGCTATTATTATTATTAATAATAACATGTAATAATAATAATTTAGTCGATGGTCACTAACCGAAAGGACGTAAGGCGTGATCATTATTTTCGCGTGGAATTAATAATACATTCCTGAAGAAGCGCAAGAAGACACCTACTTGTTGTACTTCAGCTGTTTCACTAGCAATGAAACTGTAGAGGGCAGTTGATCAACGGAACGGACGTGCTGTGTGGGTCGGAGTCACAGGAATTGTCGCGTCGGATTCTTTTTTTCCCTTTTAGTTTATAATAATTAAACGGTAATAGACGCTAAATTTAAAATAAAAATTCGAAAAAAGAACAAGAAATGAATTACTTGAATTTGATTGACCTCTTATATAGCTGTTGCGGCTACTAGAGAAATAAAGAGAAACTTTTTGAAAATCTAATAAAATACAAAAAAAAATACAGAAAATTTCACGTACATAAGGTTCGTAGCATCAGTCGTAGATTAAAACTAGAGGAGAGAGTAAAAAAGAGAAAGAAAGGAAGATAAAAAGGAGGTGAACAAAGTAATAAACAATGTAGATATACTATAAGAACAATAAATATTTTACGAACGACATAATTGGTTTTTATATTCATGTTTAAAAAGCTGATAGAACAAGCAACAAAGAAATTTTTCTGTAAAGAATTTGTATGTCTTAATTCTGTAGACACTCAAATAACACCAAGATAAAAATAATTTAGGTTTTTCAACTTAACTGAGAATACGAAGTAGTTAAAACTAATTTCTTTTGTATTGAAACTACATCATTCGAAACATTTACTGACTATTTTTTATCGATTACGCATACAAAATAATCTAAGGATTCAGGATTTTTGATTTAGTGAGAAAAGTAACACGCAGGCTGAAAAGTTTTTGGTCTAGCTACCTAAAACACATTTTTATTTGCAAAATTCGACTTCATTCTTAATATAGTCTCCTTCAAGAGCGATACAACGCTTTTCTAACATTTCTATACCTTTCTTGTAGAAGAATTATTCCTTGCCTTCAAAATATGCCTCAGTTTCGGCGATAACTTCTTCATTGGAGCCAAATTTCTTTCCTGTGACCATTTTTTTGAGATCTGCGAATAGATAATAGTAGCTGTGGGTCAAATCTGGAGAATACGGTGCATGAGGAAGTAATTCAAACTTCAATTCAAGCAATTTTGCCATCGTAACCATTGACTTGTGACACGGTGCATTGCCTTGATGTTCATTTGGGGCCATCTCTTTGCGATTTCTGCCTTTAAATGCACCAATAACTTTATATAATATTCGCTATTGGTATTTTGTCCCTTCTCAGCATAGTCGATGAAAAGTATTCTATGCGTATCCCAAAATACAGAGGCCAACACCTTCCTAGCCAAATGTTGTGTCTCTGGTCGCTTTGGGCAACTTTCACCGGCTGCTGTTCACTCAGCTGACCATCGATTTTATTCCGGTGTGTAGTGGTGGATCTATATTTCATCCATTGTCACATATCGCATGAAAGAATTCTTTTTATTCCGCTTAAACAGGTCCAAACAGCACTCAGAATCATCAAAACGTTGTTGTCTTCGGTTGACTGTGAGCAAACGCGGTACCCATTTCGAACAGAGCTTTCTCATGCCCAAATATTCATGTAAGATATGGTCAACACGTTCTTTTGATATCTACAGGGTGTCAACTATCTCACGCAATTTTACTTTACGGTCATCCAAAACAATTTTGTGGATTTTTTTTGATGTTTTCCGGTGTAACCACCTCATTTGGGCATCCAGAGCGTTCAGCATTATTTGTATCTGTACGACCGCATTTGAATTCAGCATACCAGTAAATGATGAGTGATTTTCCAGGGTCAGAGTCCCCATAACACTTATCAAGCCAATGCTTTGCTTGAACGGTATGTTTTCCCATCAAAAAAAGTAGCACCACGAAAGCCACTGTAACTTTTAAACTAATCATCGAGATGTTATGAATTTTTGACGCGTATAGTCTGAAGGTTGGCACTTCCTTAAAATCATATGGATTTTTTGAAAAGGGCGACATCTATGTGTCAGACCAAAAACTTCTCAGCCTACGTGTTACGAAAATTATTTGACATATTTCTTTACGGTTCCTACGGGTGCCATCGTTCCCTAGAGCAATAAGATTATATATATAAGATCTGAAAGCAGTTCTGTTAAATAAATAAAAAGAAGGTTAAGCATTTTGAACAAATATAGCTTTCGTCTACTTTTAATATGTAGCTAACTTGCATCATATAACAAATGAGTTATCCGACGTCGACTCCTAAGTCATAAAGTGCAGACACGACTTGTGCATCTCCTGTATCCTACGAGCGTCGACACTATAAATACGGTAACCCTATATTACATCGCAGTGGTTAAAATAAAATAAGATAACACAAGCCATATGCTTCCCGAATTTTAGTTTTAACATGTTTTTTAAAACGAAGACCACAATCCAGTAATATACCTAGGCCTTCATATAAAACTTTGAGCTGGGTATTTATGCTATTAGTTTATATATTTAAAACCTTCTGCTTTCGATTTTTCAAGCTCTAATTACCGTTTATCATTATTAGATATTTCGAAGTATATGTATGAAAAAGATCAGTTAACAGAAATCGTCCAAAACTAGTATATAGAGCTCTACTCTTCTACCACATCAGAGGCCAATCCTAATAAAGATCGAAACATTTTAAATGTTGGCTCAGAAGAACTTCCAGAAGTCACCAAAGTGGAAGTCGGAAAAGCTTTCGCCCAAATGGAAAACGGAAATTCTCCTGGAGAAGACCATATTACCAAGGAGATGGTGATAATGGGAGATGTAACTACTATGGGATCTATTAGAATTCTTATAAATAAATGTGTTCACAATAGCGTCATTCCGGACCTATGGTAAAATTTACAGGTCGTCTTGCTACATAAGAAAGGTGACAAACTCAAGCTAGACAACTATCGCCCAATAAATCATTTAACTCACCCTTACAAACTATTAACAAGAATAATCACCAATAGACTCGCTAACAAATTACAATGATTATTAGCCAGTAGAAAAGGCAGGGTTTCGCAAAGGCTATAGTACTGTAGATCATATTCAAAACATACGCACTTTGATAGAGAAGTGTAGTGAATATAATGTACCTCTACGCTTGGCTTTTGTAGACTATAATAAAGGTTTCGACAGCCTAGAATTGAAGGCAGTTCTTTAAGGAACTAATAACACAAGAATCGACCGAAGATATAGAGAACTTCTAAAACAAATATATAGTAATGCTACCATCAAAATAAATGTAACAGAATATATAAAAACATCAAAAATAAAGGTGCAAAGAGAAGTTAGGCAAGGCGATACCATATCCCCAGAGTTGTTTACCCTTGCGCTGGAGCATATATTTAAAAGATTAAATTTGGAAGAAAAAGGTATGAGGGTGAATGGAAAATACCTAAACCATCTTAGATTTGCCGACGATATAGTAATAATAAGTGATAGAGCAGAAGAACTACAGGAAATGCTAACAGAACTCAAAAACGAATCAAAGAAAGTAGGGTAAAAAATGAATCTATCTAAAATCAAAGTAATGATAGATCTAAACTTAAATATTAAAATAGAAGGCAATAAGATCGATAATGTAAACGATTATACATACTTGGGACACACAATCATATTGGGCACGCAGAATCAACCAAACTGCAGAAATTACGAAAAACGGTTCGTATGACCTGGGCCGCCGTAGGAAAACTAGTTCTAAAAAATTCACAAAGACCAGTCCACCTCAAAAGAAGAGTTTTTAATAGCTGTATCCTTCCAGTATTGGCTTTCTTATGTAAACAATGACACTGACAATTCAATCAGCTAATCGACTGAAAACAACACAACGAGCTAAAGAAAGAGGTCACATCCGGATCGAAGAAATAAGAAGAAGAACACGGATGGCGGATATTGTGGGCAAAGTCGCCGAGCTCAAATGGAGATGGGTTGGTCATGAAGTTCGGAAAGAGAATAGTAGATGGACAAAGTGGAGGCCGAGAGAGCATAAAAGAACTACTGGAAGAGCACCAAGACGTTGGTTGGACGACATTAAGATGAGGGTAAGACACGACTGGCACCAACTAGCTTACAAATCGGGACCTTTGGAAAAATAAAGAGGAGGCTTATATCCAGGAGTAGATGCAGAAAGGCTGTTAGAGACAGAGAGAGAGAGAAATATTTTGATTATATTGCTTAGATTAGAGTTAATGTCGGCGTCAACAGAATTTAAATCTAAACGATCAAATGAATAGTAAACTTGGCTCTCATTAGCATTCAAATGACAATTACAGAGATTTAAAGATAAATGAAATATTGATGTGTACATTCTATAAAGTATTGGTTTCAGAGCTGAGGGACTTTGAGGAAATAACAATAAAAGATTACAGAAATTATTTAACAACTGCCTGTTTCAAGGATAAATAACAACTACGTAAAACTCGAGAACAATCCTAATATATGAATAAGAAATTCCGACCGATCTTGACAATTACAGACCGATTAGTTTTCTCTCACAGGTATGAACTAGTTAGGAAAATAATACCGAATAGACTGGAAAGACAATTTGAATTTCAAGAGTTCAAAAAACATGCTAAATTTAGGAAGGATTACTGTACAACAGAACCTCTTTTTACTGTTGGGCACCTCACAGAGAAAAGCATAAAATTCAACTTAAATATTTGTATCATTTTCATAAATTTTCGAAAAGCCTTTGACACAATTGAAATTTTCGAAACAATAGAAGAAATAAGTATACAAAAGAAATTAGACAAGGTGATATTTATCTCTCCAAAATGATTTAGATTAGTACTAGAAGATATATTTAATACTTTAAACTTGTTATTATAAAACAAGGAGAACTATTAAATAATTTATTATTATATATAATTATTTTTACTTTACCCTTACTATAAAATCGTTTTCATTTAAGTTTTAAATAATTCTCTAAACAATGAAAATAATTTTCACAAGGAGAATCCAACTTTGGATAACGTTGAACATACAATGTTTTCGCCCCTCTTCGATTTTTTCTGGACTGTCCATATACTTATAATTTGATGCTGTCTGATAAAAACAGACACTTTAATTAAAATGAAAATAATAAAACTTGCAATTACAATATTTTGTAAAGAAATAGAATTAGTCCTAATTTACCACTGGACTGAATCAAAACAATATCTTAAATTATGGTTTAATGGAGCCATAAAATAAATGAAATTATTGAAACATAATAACCCGCTTTTCAGTACACATATTCACCCTTGATTAAAGCACAGCTTTAAAGTATTGTTTAGATGATTGGAGGCAAAGTAGAGTGCGTCAGAATCTTTGATTATCGATACCTTAGAGACTATTAATTTTAGGCACAGGAAAATTACGTTAAAATGTTTAAAATTCGCTAATCAACTCCTGATCACCTAGTATCGTCATCGTCAACCAGCCCAGCTAAATATAGGCCTCCCCTGTAGAATTCCATCTCTGCCCATCCTGCGCAATCTGCAACTAGTTGTTAGCGGCCCTTTTAATTTCATCTGATCAACGTGTCGGTGATCCTCTGCTGCGCTTATTTGCCGTTGGTCTCCATTCCAATATTTTGCACGTCCATCTCATGTCTCTAAGTCTGGCAATGTGTCCTGCTCATTTTTATTTTAAAGTCGCTATGCGCATGTTAACATCACTGTAATGCATAATGACTGTTGCAATAAAAAAAAAAACATTGTCGTGTCGCTTATTTGTAAGTCACACTCGCTTACTAGCTCAACTGTTTCTAGTCACATGTTGCGTCATAATATGCACGATAATCCATAGGTTGTTACTAGTCGAAAGCCAAACAGCATTAATTAATATTCGCAGATGTAATTAAAGGAGAACACCATTTACCAACGCAGTAAATAAAAGAGCGTAGAGAACATAATTATAGTGACCAGAATTCATTGATTCATTATTTAATTTGATTGACATTTTTGATCCCGCCAAATTCTGGTTACTATAAACATCTTCACTATAATCTTCTCTTTATAATATTGTAAAATGGTGTTTTCTTAATTACTAACGCTCATCGTCATCCCCCATTAGTGACATTTTTTATGAGAAATATATATGACAATATTTATAAGACAATATCTTGCCACAATAAGCTTATTTAGCCGCAGTTCTTGTGGTTTTTTACATTAGTTGTTTTAAGAAAATCTTTTAATAATTAAAATATTAAGTTATTTAAAAAAGAGGATTCGTCAATATGTTAACAAGCGTTAGACAAGTGTTGGTAAATAGGACAAAATTTTAAATTAATTGAGAAAAAAAGTAGTTTATGTTTCATTACTTGGCCCAAATATTTACTCATATATATATATATATATATATATATATATATATATATATATATATATATATATATATATATATATATATATAAAAAGAAACATAAACTACTTTTTTTTCTCATCATCATCAATCCGGTTTTTATAGCGTTCTTCGTTCTGTTCCCAGTTTTCATTCTCTTCGATCTTCCCAATCTCCGGGTCTTAGATTTCCCTCTGACATTGCCCTCTGAACACCTCCAAAGCATGTTGCTCTTGGTCTCCCTCTTCCCCTCCTTTCGCTTGGTAACCACTTTAGGACCATCTTTGGTATTCGGTGTTCTACAATTCTTTTTAAACTGTCCGTACCATACAAGTTAAATTTCCTCAATAATGGTGATTTTTACTTTCATAACATCCCTTATTCTTTCATTTCTAACTCTATCCATTTTTGACACTCTAGCCGATCTTCGCGAGTAATCCATTTCGAGTGCCATTAGTTTCTGTTTCAATTGTTTCGTTAATTGCCAAGTTTCATAACTGTATAACATGATGCTCTTACATAATGCATTATAATTAAGGTGCTTTCTCTGTGATATTATGTTCTTCGACCATAGAACAGAGTTTTTTCTCAATTTGAAATTTTGTTCCATTTACCAACACTTGCCAAATGTTTGTTAATATTGTTGCCGAATCTTCATTTTTAAATAACTTAATATTTGGTTAAAAAAATATTTTCTTAAAACAACCGAAGTAAAAACTAACAAAAACTGTTACTAAGATCTTTGAGCAGAGATATTGTTTTCTTATAAATATTTCATAAAAAAAGTCATCCATGACGCATGACAATGAGTGTTAGTAATTAACGAACAAGCCATTTTACAACACTGTTAAGAAAAGAGCCCAGGGAAGGGGTTTATAACAACTAGAGTTTGGCCGGATCAAAAATACCAATGAAAACGACCAATTAATCAATCATTTGTGATTACTGTTTGTCCGTCTTAAATTTTTCCTTTGTAATACATCTTTAATTTTCAGGTTATCACTTAAAATCACAGCGAACCCGGTGTTCGACGACAAAACACGGTTTTCCTTAACAGGTTAACCTTGATTAGCGCTTGTTTGCCAAGCCGAAGCAACGGGACACCCTAAAGCTTGATTAAAATCCTTAGTTGGAGAGTTTAATAATTAAAAAAAGTTAAACCCCCATCACTTTCGATTACGAAATTAGATTGTTTGGGAACATGATAAACTACGTTGTTGTACAGCTACATTTTTTCTTTTCTAAAAGGGTAAATTCAATTTGTAAAGGTTACATGTTTTTCCGTGTTTCGGTTTTTATCAAATATTATAATCTTTCTAATTTAGCACGTTGTTTTTTATGTATTGGAAATAAGTTTGTTTTGCTGCTTTGAAACAATATTGCTATTCATGTTTATTTTTGTTACTCACGCTTTTCAAGCAAGCAATCAATAAACTAAAAACTCAGTAAGCAGCTAAATTATTGGGTTGTAAAATTTGCGTGATTACTTATCAAGTTATTTATAAACACGCTGTTGACTTCACTGAGAATATAAAAATAACGGTTTTTTACTTCATGTTTAGACATTGGCAATTTGGGAGACATCCAGGGTCGTGCCAGATTTAACTTTATTTCTAAAAATAAATGTTATGTTAACTACATTTATGTTTCTGTTTGTTTGAAATAAAATACAGTTTCTTAGGTACTAAGAATATCCTAATATTCTTTTGTGGTGTACTCTTTTATATTTAAGTAAATACTTTATTTATTAAATAAGAACCATCATTTGCCCCTTGAGTATCTTCTTACTTTTCAGAATATATTGAGTGGATATTAATACTGAGTTTGTTTAGAGAACAAAGGTAAGAAGTACTACAGCTAGCCCGTTTTTTTTTGAGAGATATGGATTAGAGGTAATTTTTGTACGCCTTTTGAAAGTGATATCCATAGTTGTTTAAAGCTTTGTTGTTCTATTTTGGGCACCATTCATTTTATAATAAAAAGAATCTAAGTTCAGCTCAAAAAATGAAAAAATACTGAAGAGTTATTTAGTTGTTGGAAGAAGATTAAATAAAGTACAACTTATACGTCCTGTAAAATAAAACGCGAGTTCAGTGAAAAACTACACTAACACAAAGTAAAGTATGTTAACAAACATAAAGAAAAGTTACATTTATTCCACCCTTAAGATTAAACAGACTTTTATGCAATGAGAGTGTACATGTTCACAGAGAGTCTTTAAATTAGAATTATGAAGGTTCTGTAGTTTCTCGTATCACTTATTTTGAGTTTGAAAAATGGCTAAATAAAGTACAGTATTGAAAGTTTGTCCCAGATTCACTTCCGGTGAAATCAGCTTTGGGATCACAAATGTAACGTAGTCGTCAGGAACATACGTGGTGGGAATGAACTAAGCTATTTAAACTGGTATACTTGCCTCGTGGATTTTTTTTTATCAACTGCTTGGCCTTTCCTCGTGGGTTTCTTATCAACTGCTTAGCCTTTTTTCGTAGGTTTCCTATTAAAATATTACCCTACACACTACCCTGTGACTTTCATTTGAGTAACTGATCAACACTTGGCCCTAAATGTCTTAGAATGAGTAGGATATCTCTGGAACGGAAAAAGGCCTCGAACTCGAAGACGGAAAAAAACCACGAACTCGTGGATGGAAAAAGCCACTCACTTGAGGATGAAAGAAAAAGCCTAGAACTGTCCAAAATGGCTGGTTATATATACCATCACCCTTTCTCCTTCCGTCGAAGTGAAATCTTTAAAATTTACTAGTTCACTGCAGGAGTATAAAATGAGACAGGAGTGTTGTAACGTGATAGACAAGCACAGAGGATGCTCGTCCTAATCATAATTTATACATATTCAATGCAAATGAAATATATTAAACCCCACACTTGCGCTTAGTACAAGTTGAGTTACACTGCTCAATTAATGTGAAAAAATGTAATAAACTTCAAATAAGTTATACAATGCTCAACTTAGGTTAACAATTATTACATGTATCAAAGAAAGAAAAACGGTTTAGTGACATGACCTTAAAACTTAGAAAAAATGAATGTTACACTCTATTTCACCCAACCGCTATCACCAAGTCGACCAGCATCATCATCAGCCGTCTCCAACGCCACCTCTACATGCTAGTCCCCTGATTCATTCATTCATTAGAGAATCCAGACCAACCCAGTGAAGACCCAAGCAAACTTGTTCACTAAATTACGCTGCATCATGCCGGCAAGTCTCACCTTTTAAGGTATCAGACTTCGATGTTCAAACAGCACTTGGGCCACCACTACGACAAGTGGCTAGTATGGAAGGACCAGGTCACCACCTCCGTCAAGGAAACCAACCAGCTCCTCGGCAAGCTGTATCTACTCCTTAACAAGACCAGTAAATTGTCAACTCGTAACAAGTTAACAATTTACCAGATGATTATCAGAGCCGTACTGACCTACGCCAGCTTAGCACGGTGCCAAATATCACATACACATAGATCCACCCTCCAGACCGTCCAAAACAAGGCTCTTCGCATCATCGCCAAAGTCTCATGGTTTGTACGAAACACGCAGCTTCACCGATACTTCTAGATGTATCCACAAGTTTTTTAGCTAATCATTGTATAATAGTTATAGCAAAGAGCTACCTAGTAGTCATTAATTGACATTAGACATTAGTTTCTTCAAACAAGCAATCAGTAAACCAAAAACTCAATAAGCAGGTTATTATATAACTTTATTTCTAAAAATAAATTATGTTATGTTACTACAATTAATGTTTTTTGTTTGTTTAAAATAAAATATAGTTTTATAGGGACAAACAATATCCTAAAATTATGTATTTTAACTAATTTTTACGAAGAATTTTCTAGAGTTTTCCAAAAAATGTAGGTTTCGTCTGATTTGCTGATAGAATTTTTTAGAATGTTTCGAAAAAATTGTTTTTATCTAATTTTTCTTATTTTTTGTTTATCTAATTTTCACTATTCTAGAAATTTTTTCTTGTGATTTTAAGGCACGATAATCTATGATTTGAATTTCGACTAATTTCAGCATAAAAAGTTCTGAGTCTAGAAGTAGAAAAAAATTTGTATTTTAACAGACTTCCACAAAGAGTAATCTAGACGTCTATTTAATTTGTCTAATTTTTACATTACGTATGCTACAACTTAATTTATAGAAACTATATACTTTGAACATATCAATTTTTGAGTGGAATGTTTTAGAATTTTATGAAAACAAGTCTGCATACAAAAATGTAGACTTGTAGGAATTGCATATTTTGAATAACTTCCAAGTAGGACATCATACATTTGTACAAAAATTAAAATGTTGTCTACTTTAAGGACAAACAGTACAACAAAAAATTTTACGATTGACAAATACAGTTTTACATTATTAATGTAGTAATGTACACACAGGTTAAAAATTAGCTGTCATATATTTTTTGCAGAATAAAAATTCTGAGGCCGTACTACATTTTCCCGCAAACACTTGGGAAAATACAAGGGTATAATAGCGCCTAATAAATATTCAACAAACCATCTCAATCAAGCTCCCTTTTCAATTGTGAGATGAGATAATTAGCACTACTTAGCTTAGCCATAAAAGGGTGGTACAAGTTTCATACGGTTAGACACATTTATTATTGTGTAAAGGTGTTCGGAAGTTGAAATTTAAACAAACCTTTTTTATTTTATCGAAAATTATTTCTCTCACCCCCATTATTCTATTCATTACTATACATACCTCTCTATTAGCTTCTTGTAGAGAATTAACAAATATTATTACTACCATATGTTCCACATATATCGCAGCAGCATTATTTTATATATAACCGGGTAGATCATTTACGTATATAAAAAATAAAGACGTTTCTAAAATAGAACATCGCGGAATATCTAACTCCAGAATAAACTTTTTTGATTAATTTTTCTTATACTTTAAAAGAAGTATTTTTATGAACATTTCTACATACTTTTGTAGTTTTCCTGTAATGTCCACACTTTTAGTTTTTTTCATAAATATCTTTTTATTGAGCATTGAGTCAAGTGCTTTATTAGGATCAAATATCACATTATTCTTTGTCAACCTTTATATAGATGCATTTATAGGCACCACTAGATGTAGTTTGTATAGAATACGGTAATACAAAAGCCATATTGCACAGTAGGACAAAACATTTCATTAAAAAAAATATAAAATAATTTAGTCAGTATTTTCCTTGAAATCGTGTAGTTCTGACATAAGTACTGAGACTGATTTTCTTACATTGAAGGATCATCGAAATTAAAAGTCGAAACTATAGGTACTTTATGATAAAATATTAATCACAAAAATAGTTGATCAGATGAAGATTTTTAAAAAAAATTATTAGTGAAATCTACCATGCTCTTCTACATGCTATCTTTGTCAAAATTAATAATGTTAAAAAAAGCATAACAATATCAGATTTTTCAAATTCCTTATATATCAGACTGTAAAATGTATTATTCAAAGTTCATTATCGGCACCAAAAATCAGAACAAATTTTCATGATGATATTAAAAAATTAGAAAAATGTAACCCCGATGTCCTACTCATAAAGCGGTATCGCTTAAAAATTATAAGTTATATTCTAGCTTTAAGAATTAGATATATACCAAATTTGGAATATATATTTCAACTTATATGACATAAGCAGACAGATCGACGGAAATGGAGGTAGGTACCCTTAAATGTCAAGAAATGCAAAAATCTCGGAGTAAGTTCTTTAAGAATAAAATGCTTCCTTTTAACAAGGAACATGAAAAAAAGTATATTGCATTATATACGTATATATCCTAGATATTGACAATATGAAACACAGTCACATAATATGCCAGAACTTTATTTCTCTAAAATTCAATTTTTTGGTATTATATAGGTTCATATTATCGACAACTCACATGTTTACTGACGATATTACCTGTTACCTCAGAAAAACGAATAAAAATGAATATAAACAAGTATTGTAAATAACGACAAATCACATAAACAACCTATAAATTTAATTTAAAATGGTAATTTAAAATAATTTGTATTACTTTAGCTTTAGAATGGACATGAAGTATTGATGATAAAAATACAATATTATTAATTCGTTCGTAAATATATTTCGTAATTCATACGAGTAACTAAACATGGCGCTTGTTTGTTTCTTTCCCGAGGTCGGGTTTTGGCTTTATTAGCTGTTCGTTTATATCATTATTTTATTGTACCTCACAAGAACATAAACAATTTAATTATAAAAATATCTACGTCCGTGAAAATAAATTTAAATTTTATTAAAATTCAATCATATCAATAAATGGAAAAAGATTCAGCCATCTGAGATACTCAGACGATATTGCTCTAATATCTGAAAATAAGGAAGTAATAAAGTAATGTGTAGTGAAGACCCACATATTAATAATAAGAAACCAACCTATAGAAAACGTACTTAGGACATACAATATCCTTGGGAAAAGAAAAATCAATCATAAGAGATAATTAGAAGGAAGAGATTAGCCTGACAAACATTTGGAAAACTGAAGACCACAATGCCAAATAAAAATATTCCAGTGCGTTCTCGTCTATTCGATTAGTGTAATTTCCTGTAATGACTTATGGTTGGCGAAAAGAAGGACAAAAAAAGAGAAATGAAATATTAAGGGTTATACATAATAAAAGTAAAGGACGTTGAAGAAGCTATTGTCGAACTGAAATGGGGATTCGTGACACATGTTGCGAGGTATCATGATGACAGATGGAACAAAACCACACCACAGTGGCGACTATAGCTGGGGCAGAAATTAAGAGGCCGACCATTAATGAGCTGGACGGATGACATAAAGTGAACTGCGGGACTATCATGACCACGGGAGGGGCAGAACTAACAGAAACTAGAGATGAATGAGAGAGGCCTATGTCCAAAAATATATATATATATGTATATATATATATATATATATATATATATATATATATATATATATATGTATATATATATATATATATATATATATATATATATATATATATATATATATATATATATACCACACATGAAATTCAGCGGCATAAAGTAAACTGGCCTGCATATATTGGAACTCGCGCTTCCTTCTAGTAAAACCGGTTGCAGAAAAATAACCTTAAATAACGAATCTCAATAATCAAGGAAAAAAATTGTCCCTAAAGAAATGACATAAGTTCTGACATTGATAACGAAAGATTTATTTTCGGCGTCGGCTGATTTTGTCGGTAGCTTTTTAGTGGCTCTCTCTGTGCTTGACGGTAGCCAAGTGATACCTTCCTCTACCAAAACATCAGATTCATGTTTAGCTTATTTATTTACAGCTAACGTTTATAAATTTTGCAATATGTCGTGGGTAAAGTGAGATAAATATTCAATGTTATTGCAGGTTTTTAAAAGATATCAATAGACTAATATAGTGGTGTTAATTAAAAAATTTGTAGAAAGTGTAGAATATAGCAGCAAGTGCAATAGTTCGTGTTGTTCGGTACAGTTGGTTTCGTTAAAAACAACAAATAAATATATTTTAAACCGACTTTTTGTTTTCACTTCAACACTAAAAGAATCTTACATTTCTGTTAAGAATATTGTTCACCATTTCGGTAATAATTTTGGAAAAGTTAACAGAAAAACCTATTTGAAATTCTGTTTTTATTTTGCCAGAAGCAACGATCCAGTTGTTCTCGCTTGTTACTTTTCAAAT
This sequence comes from Pachyrhynchus sulphureomaculatus, assembly GCA_019049505.1. Taxonomy (NCBI): domain Eukaryota; kingdom Metazoa; phylum Arthropoda; class Insecta; order Coleoptera; family Curculionidae; genus Pachyrhynchus; species Pachyrhynchus sulphureomaculatus. The sequence goes on from CM032446.1 coordinate 77,926,152, forward strand.
AATAGATATATTTTTTAAATTATAGTTAAATATTATGTGTTTATCTATTATTATTTTCATCTTTTAAGTTAATTGTAATTGAGAATCGGAAATTGTTGAAGAAAATCGTATATTTAGCAACACAGCTTTCCGGTGCAGGTTGATTTAACAGAAAAATCCATTTTTGCCCTTCTTTTTTCTCAAAAATTTTCGATTTTGAAAAAGAAGTATCGAATGTGCTTCTACATGGCTCCACCAGTCACCTGTTTCAATATATGCAGTGAATTTCATAACACCCTGTATATATACATTTATGTGTGTATATATATATATATATATATATATATATATATATATATATATATATATAAATGACTTAATTCCACTGTTTTTTGAAATTTTGGCAGTGTGTTCATATTGAATTTTAATATAAAACTATTTCAAATAAATATCGTTCAAGGACAGTAAATATTATATTTATATAATTTTATACCATTTCGATAGTAGTACAAAAGTTTATTATTAATCTTGCATAATATTAATTTTTCATTTTAAATAAAAGTTTTAAAAGTTAATTTTATACATTATGCACTGATATTTTCTACTTCCTTATCATATTGAATATCACTTTAATTTAAGTACCGTTTTTATATTTAGAAACCAGGAAAAATTAATGAAAGGCAAACGAAACAGTAATATTTCGCCGACAATATTTCTTTTTTAATTTTCTCTCGAATATTTTATGGAAGTAATAAAAATGATATATGCTTTTAAATAAACGTAATTTCCATATTTTTGAGGTAAATATTTTACGGTAAACTTAAATATGGCTTAAATATGTTCACTGGTATGCAAATAACTAGTAAATTCGGCATAGCCTATTGTACTGGCTAAAATTAAATCGAATCAAGATGGTACATCCATTTATATACTTATTTGTGTTTTCTTTTTAATTTGTATTTTAAAAAGTTGAGTTTTTGTTTCAGTATTTTCAAATTCCTCAATGTTTATAAGTTTCGTTTCTAATGGTCTTTGTATAACTCAATTACTCCCGCGGTTGGTATAAAGCCTGTCAAGTGTAGTGATGGTAGCTGGTGCGAATCCAGCTCTAGAAGATGGGTACTGTGATGTCCTAGATTTTCAAAATATACAAAATACTAAGACGCTAAATTCGTGAGACCAATAAAATAGGAAAAAAAAATTAATTTAAGTTTATTGTGTGTGTATTTTATTATCTTTTGGTAGCAAAATATATTGGTTTTCTGGAGTTTTGACTCTTGATAACCCAACATATAATTGGCCATGAGAAAAAAATTCCTGTCTCAAATCGGTTCCCACGAGTTAGAAAGTTTGTCCCTGATCGATCCTTTCTCCGGAAACTGCAATCGCTTGAAATACACTAATAACAATAAAAAAATGTTTTTATTATAATGTAGTACCTATTGATACCAACAAAGTACTTACAATGTGCCTACAAAAAGAATGAAAGAGTCTTAAAACTACGAATAACAAAACAACAAACCTTTTCGTCTTCAAAAACATAACAGAAGTCTTCGTGTCACTTCGAGAAAATCAAATTATGGACTGGAACCGCAAGTGAAAGACAAACAAATTACTTCTGAAAAACAAACAAACCTACAAACCTTACTTCTTTATTATATGAGTATAGATTATTTCTCTTCCTAAAAGAAAGTATTTTGTTTGTAAAAGTATTAGTATCCAAGGTTTATGCTTTTCTTCACGTTTTACGTTTTCTAGATCACGAAAAACATAGTTATTCATTTCCGTCGGTCAGTCTGCCTGGAAAACTTGTTTCCTCTAGGACAATATTTGAGGTTAAAAACAAAAAAGTCACTTGGGGCTAAATCTGGGGAATGAAGTGGGTGGATGCCGAACTATCTCGAAGCCTTGCTCTTTCACTTTTACCATTGCAAAGGCAGTTGTGTGAGCAGGTACATTGTCTTGGTAAAGGGGCAATTTTTGCGCGCTAATGTTGGTCACTCCTGATTCAACTCACTATCCAAACGGTCCAATAACGTTGCATAATAAAAGCCAGGCACTGTTTTATCCTTTTTTAAATAGTTGATCATGGTGATAGCCTACAAGTCTCAAAAAACATTTGCCATTACTATTCCCGCCGATAAAACTGTTTTCGCTTTTTTCGGTGCACGTTCACGTTCGCCCTCCTCTTTTGACTACCATTCTGTCTTCGGGTGTAATGGTAGATTCACGTTTATCTACAGTCACAAAACGACGCCAGAAGTCCTTCTGATTACGCTGCAACTTCTCCAAATACTTATTGTTTAAAATACCGAGCTGTAATGCTTGGATTAATTTATCTTTTGGTGTAAAACCAGAAGCCAACAGTGTTTTATGTTGAGACAATTAATAAATTTTACGAATAATTATTTACATTAAAACATATAAAGGGCGAAAAGAGAGAGGGATGAAGTTAGAGGAATGGCTTCGAATATGTCGTGATATATGTCCTTTTCAGGACTTTTAGATCCGAGAAATCTAAAAATTAAGTTACTTAGGGTAAAATAGGTGGGAGTAGTTAAGTAATGCGTAGTTTCAACAGTATTTTAAGAATTTTTTCAAGTTTCTTGTTGAGATAATATAATAATTTTAAACATAATTATTTACAATAAAACATATAAAAAGTTAAAGGGAAGGAAGTTAGAATAATGGCTTCATATTTATGGCGTTAAAGGCCTTTTTCAGAGTTTTTGGCCTGAATAAATCTTTTTTATTACTATTTTCAATTTTAATGGAGGTAGAGGGCGAAAGGCATCATTAAATATTATGTAGTTTCAACAGTATTGCGTGAAATTTTCCTGGTTTTTGGTTAAGATAATAGACAAATGTGAAGGATAAATGTACAATATAAAATAGTGTTATATGTCCTGTTTAGGGTTCTCGGAGTCGAAGAATCTAAAAATTTTATTATTTCTTGATTATTTTCAGTGCCAAGTTTTTTAGATGCCCTTCCTCTATTTAACTTCTTTTTATTAATACCTATCCATAATGCTAGGATTAAATTATTAGTGTGAGAGAAAAATTTATGTGTGTCGGAGAAATATGAACTACTTCATTTTACTAATATTTTTGTGTTTCGTAATTTTGTAATATTTATCATAAATTTTGTCGAAGTAGTAATAAATTCATTGTTTACAAAAACTTCTCCCAAAAAATTAAATTAAATCAAATTACTCTTGGTACAGACAAAGTCTGCAATATCTTAACTTCTTAAGACCTTTGTAACTTCATATTTCTATCTTTAACATAAAAAAATTTTGATTTTTGTATTTGACTGTCTAGTTAGTTAAACTGCATTATTTTTGAACTTATTGCATACAATTACTAATTATTACTTGATGTGAAACAATCTATAATATATATAAAATGCAACGTCTCTCTGTCTGTCTGTCCATCTGTCTGTCTGTCTGTCTGTCTGTCCGTTAGTGCGCTTATCACTGGAGAACCACTTATCCGATTTACGTGCTTTTTTTAAAAATATACATATGTTCTCTAGCAAGGTTATAGACTATATTTTATTACGTTAGGTAACATAAGGAATAAGCAGTGACGATAATAGTGAATCAAGTCGGAAAAAAGTTTGCCGCTAGCGCGTTCTCTTGCGATACACTGGCTAAACCATTTAGTATGGAACAATATCATGTAGCAAAGAATATTTATATTATATATAAAGTCTGTCTGTGCGTTAGTGCGCTTATCACTCGAGAACCACTTATCCGATTTATGTTTTCTTTTTAATTCATACATTTGTTCTCTGGTCAGGTTATCTATAATCTTTTATAATGTATATAAAATACAACGTCTCTCTGTCTGTTTGTCTGTCCATTAGTGCCCTTATCACTGGAGAACCACTTATCCGATTTACGTGTTTTTTTTTTAAATTCATACAATTGTTCTCTGGTCAGGTTATCTATAATTTTATATTTATAATATATATAAAATGCAACGGCTCTCTGTCTGTCTATCCGTTAGTGTGCGGATCACTCGAGAATCACTTATCCGATTTACGTACTTTTTTTTCAAACATATCTATGTTTTCTGACCAGGATATATTTTATTACGTTAGGTAACATAAGGAAGTGACGATAATAGTGAATCAAGTCGCTAGCGCGTTCTCTTGCAATACACTGCCTAAACCATTAAATATGGAACAATATCATGTAGCAAAGAATATAATATATATATATATATATATATATATATATATATATATATATATATACATATATATATATATATATATATATATATATATATATATATATATATATATATATATATATATATAAAATGCAACGTCTCTCTGTCTGTCTGTCTGTCTGTCCGTTAGTACGCTTATCACTCGAGAACCGCTTATCCGATTTACGTGTTTTTTTTTTTAATTCATACATATGTTCTCTGGCCAGGTTAATAATAATAATGATCTATATAATATGTATAAAACGCAACGTCTCTCTGTCTGTCTGGCCGTTAGTGTGCTTATCATTTGAGAACTACTTATCCGATTTACGTCTTTTTTATTTAATTCTTTATTTAATATTTATCAAAAATAAATCTAAAATATACAAAACGCAACGTCTCTCTGTCTGTCCGTTAGTGCACTTAGCGCTCAAGAACCACTTATCCGATTTACGTCGTTTTTTTTTATAAAATAAATTCTCTGGCCCTGTTATAGGATATATTTTACTACGTTAGGTAACATAAGGAATAAGGAGTGACGATAATAGTGAATCAAGTCCACGCGAGCAGAGCCGCGGGCACGGCTAGTTGAGTATAAAATACTTTGTTTTTCTAAAATAACACCTTTATTTGTTACAATATATTTGTACAATCGAATAATGACTTTTTTTTTTTAAAAAAAAAAACATGCAGAGCTGAGGATAAATGGAGAATAGAAACAACAAACTGTACAATTTTGGCACACAAGATTTATCAATCCAATCGACGACAAATTCTTGGATATGCCATTTGATTATATGACAGCATCGTATAATTTCGAAAAACCATATAAAATTGGGGGCTATCTAAATCTATAGAGAGAAGTGCAGTCCGACGAAGGCAATAACTCTGATCTGTTACCCAGATGGATCAACACTCCCAGCGGAGTAGGCGCTATCATATATGCAGAAAAGCCCAAGTGGAGCTTTAGCATTCCACTAAGGACAAGTGCAATAATACTCCAGATAGAAACTCACGCAATATAACCTGAATTAGCAGCTGGCCTCCTTTGTTTCACGAGTGCTCAGACCAAACTAGTGGTGGGACTGATCATTGACTATTGTCACTTGTGGAAATATTTACAGAAAATGGGTATTCTTAATGATCCCACGATATGCAGACTGGAGGAAGAAACTTTTATGCATATCTTATATAAATATGCAGCTTTAACTTGGAACAGACATAAACTGGTCGGAGATCTACATCGTGGCTATAAATTACCACATGGGCTTGGAAGGAAGCTAATAAATAGTTTTAAAGGGGCGAAGCTCATGTAATGAAGATGTTAAAGTACAATAAACCAAGAGGCTGCAATGCACAAACAGGCACAATCACCTACTCCATTTATAACCAACCAACCAACCATTTTTTTAGGAAACGAAACAAGTGCAAATTTGTTTGGCCTAATACAAAAACTCAACCGATGAGAAGAGGGGTATTGAGCGTAACTTCAAAGAAACGTTCCTTTGGTGTGGTTATGTAAACAGCATTTATACAACTATCACGAGGCCAAAATATTATATTTTCATTATATTTCATGTAAACAAGGTGCTTCAAAAACTTTGAAAGCCTATAAACGTTTCTTTTTTATTAGCTGGAATTTTTACTTCTTATTTCATATTTCAATTCTACAGTACTATACCGCTACAAAAAAAAGCTATGACTAAATTATTTAGAGACATTGACTTCTGAAATTTGCACTGAAGGTAAAAATGAGCAACTAATCCTTGTACAGGTTAATTTTTGGTTATTATGTATGTACGCATCAAGATCTGAGTTGGGAGTAACTCAATTTTTTTGGATTTACAAGGTATTGTAATACTACAATAATTAAAAATATTTAATAATGAAGTTCGTGACACACAATTTTGTTTATTCGTTTAGTATCAAATTATGCCAGAAGAATTCTGGTATTTTTCTGTATAAGACATATTTTGTATATCATACTCTATGCCTTGTTATATTGACTTTAACTCATTAAAAAACAAAGTGGTAGATTTGTCGCCATTCAATCTATGAGTTGCATAATGATAACTTATTTTAAAAAATACACTACTCGTAAGTTGGGTTCTTGTCTCTCCTTTTATTACAAATTAAATTACTACGATTTATGTCTTTTAGCTCGAGCCATGAACCTATTTTTCAACAAACTGATAATATAAGATTATTTAAATTTTCCACAATAATACCCATTCTTCTCCTAAAAAAAGCTGTTTTAAAATGAAACTTGTGGTTGAAATGGTTGAAACCAACAATCCATCTGTCCATTAGCCCGATTAAATTTCCCTAAATCATACTATTTTGTATAGCCGCGATGTATTCGTTAACCTGATTGCCTCCTAAAACTCACCAAAAACCTCGAGCATCGAAGAAAAATTGGTGACTTTATTCTATAAATACTTCTATGGGGAATATTTGATGGATCTCTCCCGCTTGATTCCTTCCACAGTGATGAGTGCTAGGAAGACAGCATGTGCAACATGACATGAATAGAAAGCTCAGCTTTTTCACTCATTGTATTGCTACTCCCCAGAAACTCTTGAAGAACCGCATCTTTTAGGCATGAAATGTCAAAGACTATGCTTCCCACAAAGTATAATCTGCATAACACCAACATAAATTTCTTCAAATCGTGTGATTATTTAGGGAGTTCCTTGCAGCGCTTGCGATGTACTCATAAAAATATATTCTTCATATCAATCAAATCTAGTTTTGTACATCTTCATTACACACCATTGTTAATTAATATAATTTTTTCCATTTTCTTAATATAGTTGTATATACGTAAAGGCACATCTCGTGAACCGACTATTCCTAATAATATTTTTACCAAATATTTCCGAAACGCTTAGAACATATTATTTTTAGTAACACTGAGGTAATCAATAATGTATAAGTTATTTAATAACAAACCAAAATCAGATTAAAACACTTACTTTTCAAATATTTACATTCCCTCTAAATTTTATAATATTCATCAACCGTTTCTTTCTACATATCTTTTAATAAACCTGTTCATTTATTTTGTGTCTACTAAAGGGTGACTGGTTATTTCTACGATATAGTAAAACATTGTAAAAAATATTATAAAATTATAATATTTACAAAATTATGATAACATTTTTTTCCTAGCTTATATATACAGAATACAAGTCTTACCATAACGTTGCATATTCTACCGCTGACAATAAAAACTATTTCAATGTATTAAAAACTAATATTTTTACTCTATTCAATGAGTTAAGAGAAAGAAATAAAACTTAAAGGTAATTTGGGTTAAGAATTATGTAGCCTGCAACATCAAAAATTTTATCAATTAGCCTAAGAAGACGTAGCCACGGGAGAAAATACTCCAGACTGCAAGGTACGCTTTAGAGGTGATAAAAGATTTATGACAGACAAACTGTATAAAGATTAGTAAAATCAATTTATAGGGTCAAACACAGGTTAATTTTACAAAGAAATATCGCTCCAAATAAACAAAAAACTTTGGTTTTGTCACTCTTCTGCCAATTTGGCAATGCTTGAAATGTGCTTATAAAAATATATATAAATAAGAAAAATTGAGAAAATTCTTCACATCAAAGCAAGTATAGCTTCGTGCACTTTTACTGTAAGCATTGTTAATTCATATAATTTTCCAATTTTATGAATGTAGTAGTATATGTAGAAAATATATACAAATTTCATGAAAACATACCGACGTTGAAAATATGTAACGGCACATCTCCAGAACCGACTATTCCTAATAATATTTTTACCAAATATTTCTCAAACGCTCAGAACATATTACTTTTTAGTAACATAAGTGTAATCAATAACACTGGTTAACATGATTTTTTTCACAAGGAAACTGAATAGAGACCCTAGTTCAGTTTTTTATGCTGAATTGAAATATTTTATCACATTTCTTCTATCAGGCATAGTTTTCTTGTGATAGTCATTTTTGTATAATATACTTCTCTATATTAGGATTTCATTGTTATAATTCTTGTAAATATAGAAGTGGGAATTTGTATTCAAAATAATTTGGCACCAGGCAGACTTATTCATGTTGAAATATGTTTTAACTCTGTCCAGGCTTAATGATGTTCAAACCTGTCCTATCTTGTACAAATATTGCACTTTTTTAGCAAGCAGAGGGCCAGTATTGTAATTGTAGTGAGTCTGGTAACACGTGTACCTTTTTTTATGCTGTTTATTGTTTTTATTTCTAAGTTTTTTTTTTATAAAACGTTTCAAAATGCTAAGAAAGTGTGTAAATCAACCAAACAATTTCTGCGACGTGTGTGGTGCACTGACCTTCAAGTCTCAGAGGCGAAATTTTACATCGCTTGTAAAAAAATGTTATGAGCTTTATTTTGGGTGTAAAGCTGGTGATTTTGATAAAGACCGGGTCCCAAATTTATGCTGTGTAACATGTGTTAGGCTTCTCACTGGTTGGAAAAATGGTACTCATCATATGCCGTTTTCAGTCTCTATGATTTGGAGAGAACAGAAGGACCATATAACTGATTGTTATTTCTGCTTAACTAACATTAAAGGAATTACATCCAAAACAAAATATACAGTTAAGTACCCCAATTTGGGATCTGCAATTAGACCTGTGCCACATAATGAAGAGTATCCTGTACCGAAATTTCCAGATTTCATGACCTTAAGTTGATAACTCCGACTTCGTCCCAGTTCATACTGAAGACGGAAAAAGCGAGAGAAGTGACCCTATATGTGAAGCAAGTAATTCATCAGAACCTCACTTTTTATCTCAAGAAGATCTTAATGATCTTATACGGGATTTAAATTTGTCTAAACAGTCAGCTGAGATTTTAAGTTTCAGGCTCAATGTTTGGAATCTACTCCAAAAAGACACAAGGATATGCGTTTATCGTAGACGCCATGGTGATTTCAGTGACTACTACTCTAAAGAAGGTCATGCAGTTTTTTGTAATGATGTTTGTGCAGTAATGAAGGCTCTTGAACATCAACACCAGCCAGATGAGTGGCGATTGTTCATAGACTCATCAAAAGTCAGTTTGAAGGCTGTACTACTCCATAATGGGAATGAATTACCATTAGTACCTGTCACGCATGCCAGTGATGTGAAGGAGACACATGAAAATATGAAATCGCTGTTAGAAAAAATTCAGTATACTAAATATAACTGGAATATCTGTTGGAATTTGAAGGTTATAGCTTTATTATTAGGTTTGCAACTGGGGCTTATAAAAAATTTTGTAGAAAAAATGGATAAAGGTGCTGCTGTATTTATGGATTTGAAATCTAAATTTCTAAAATTGAAGGAAGGAATTTTTATAAGGCCCCAAATAAGATCATTAATATCGGATGATGAACATTTTGATGAACTATTACATCCACCGGAAAAAGCAGGGGTGAAAATCATTCAAAAAATAGATATTGTGGATTTCTTGTCAATAATAAAAAAGAAAAACTATAGTGAAATAGTGAGTGATCGTCTGACTTTATACAAAGAAATGGGCTGCAACATGTCCTTAAAAATTTACTTCTTGGACTTTCACCTTCTTGCCTGAAAATCTTGGGACTGTCTATAATGAGCATGGTGAGCGTTTTTATCAGCAGATTTCTACTGTGAAAAAGAGGTCCCAAGGCAAATGGAGTCCCAGTGTACTGGCCGACTACTGGTGGACCATGAAAAGAGACATATGACCGAAATCATCAAAATATGACCGAAAATCATCATATAAAACTTTTTATGCCGGGTATTTATTATTCAGTGTTTTGTAAGTACTAATTATTTTAAAACTTTAAACATGTGCCACAAAAAAAAAAAAATACCCTGCCTGATGGATAAAATCTGAGAACATATTTAAACTCAGCATGGAAAAGATAAATATATTCCGTTAATTTAGCCCTTGTGAAAGAAAAACAATATATATTATTTAAGACCAAATCGATATCGATTAAAACACGTACCTTTCGAATGTTATATTATGTCTGAATTTTATAATATACATCAACCGTTTGTTGCTGCATACCTTTTAATAAAACAGTTCATTTATTTTGTGTTGGCTTAATTTAAATGTAAATTAATTTTATGATTGTAGCTGTGCTTTTGCACTTGCAAACAAATTTTAATTTCTGTTTTTGAGTTATTTCATATTAAAGTGGAAATTTGAAAATGTGTTTAACGCTCGTAAATTTGTATAATAGTTAATTTTAAACAAGACAAATAAATTGTTAAGACATGATTTACACAGGGTAAACTGGTAACTTGACCTAATAACCTTATGAAAAAAATAAGGCATATAAACAATTGCAGCAATTAATTAAAAACGCGTATCGAAAAACATTCTTCTTCTTTTTCTTGAAGTGCCGTATTCAATACACAGGTAACTTTTGCCTGTGGTTGGTGTTTTTTTAAGTATTTCCACAGACAAGGAGGACCGGCCAAAGTGAGAGGGCCTTAATAGGCATAATACTAAAGGTGTTTTGTCATTCCCGAAAAATATTACCAGCCAGATAACATATCTTTTTTTGTTTAAGATTTAAACTTAATTCACAGAGATCTAAGTACTAGGTCCAAATTTGTCCTAATTATATGAAATTAAATCAGTGCTTAGATATAGTATTTCTAGTTTAATTAGCAGTGTCATACTAATATTATATTTTAAAGAAGTCCGATTCTGTCTATATCAATTGCTTATACTATCGCTAGCACGCAAACTTCCAATTTTGCTAAATCTGATCGTAGATTCCGGAACCTTCGACTTTTAGGTATGCACATCGATTATACAAAAAAAGTGTTTGGCTGACAGTAACATCAAAAGGTCGACACGAAAGCAAATATTTCCACTTTTACTTAAAATTTAATAAAATAAGGTTTTTAATATTCTGGACTGAATCTGCGGTTGGTTCTTTATGAAACATTTTAAGAATAGTGTGAAATGAAAATACTTCAAGTTTAAATGTTTCAAATTTATTAGCGGATTACTCTACATATTACGGCTTATTATGCCTTTTTCAAGAGAATGATGCATCTAAAGTACGATTATTTTGTTTGTATACTGAAATGCACTAATATTTTACCTGTTTTTTTTCCAGGGCATGGCAAATAGCTGGCTATAATTGGAGTACCCTGTAAATTTTGTTGGTCACTTGTGGTTTTATTAATTTTGAAGGTTTCTTAATTTTTAATTGTTTTAAAAGGTCTAACGGTCGGCATTTCTCTTCAGCATAAAAATAATGTGATATTACTTTTATGGTTATTCTCTATGCAATGAGTAGATAGACCCGTATTCTTCATATTATTTAAAACTGAATGGCAATATTCTTGTAATCAGGTTTTTAAATTGCTATCGATTTGACCAATATAAAGAGCTTCGCAATCCTGACACTTAATTCTATATACATCTGATTTTTGTAGAATGGATCGGTTATTCTCCTTATTATTTACTAATATATAACCTGACTTTAGTTTGTTCCAGGCTACTGTACTGATACGAGGGCTACCTTTTAAGTTTTTACAAAAACATTAAAAGAAAAAACATTTTTTGGTTTAAATCATTTTATGATTTTTCAAAATATTTGCTTTATACACTTTCGTAGGCGTTCGAACCAATTCTCCAAACATTTTTTCCAATCTGAAGTTGGTACTTCAAAAACGTGGTTTTGGAAAGATTCAATAGCTTCTTGATGTGATAAAAATCGCTGTCCACGGTTTTTTTTACATTCGGGAACAAATAGAAGTCGTTAGGCGATAAATCAGGTTAGTATGGGCAATGAGACATTATTTCTATGTTGTCCTCCCTTAAATCATCAATTGTTCGACGTGCTGTGTGAGTGCTGGCATTGCCACATTGTCATGATGAAGAATGATGCGACGTTTTCGGTTGTTTTTTCTGATCTCATCGTTCTGGCCAACAACTCCTCCTATTACGATGTTGCATACGGTTTTGCATGTCCTCGGTCGATTTTTTTTAGTATTTCCTTATACGAGGCTGTTTTTGAGTTTCGGCCAAATTATGCAGACAGATCTTTTTCACAGTTAACACGTAGGCTGAAAAGTTTTTGGTCTTATACATAGATGTCGCCCTTCTAAAAAAATTCATATGATTTCTAGAAAGTACAAGGCTTTAAACGACACATGTCAAAATTGCATGACATTTCGACGATTAGTTTATAAGGTGACGTGGTTTTAGAGGCGCTACTTTTCATATTTTCAAAACAATGAAAAAAACTGAATTTCGTGTGTTGATTAAACACTGTTTTTTGATGCGAAAACATACCGTTCAAGCAAAGCAATGGTTTGATAAGTGTTACGGAGACTGCCACTGGAAAGTCACGCATCATGTACTCGTATGCTGAATTTAAACGCGGTATTACAGACCCAAATGATGGTGAACGCTTTGGACGCCCCAATGAGGTAGTTACACCCGAAAACATCAAAAAAATTCACAAAATTGTTTTGAATGACCGTCAAAAAAAACGAACGTGTTAGTCATATTTTGCATGAATATTTGGGATGACAAAGCTCTGTGCGAATTGGGTACCGCGTTTGTTTACAGTGGACCAAAAACAACATGTTGATTATTCTGAGCGCTGTTTGGACCTGTTTAAGCACAATAAAAAGGATTTTTCATGCAATATGTGACAATGGATGAAACATGGATCCAGCACTACAGCGTAATGAAATCAGCAGTCAGCTGAGTGGACAGCAGCCGATGAAAGCCGCATGAAGTGATCAAAGACACAGCAGTCGACTGGGAAAGTTTTGGCATCTATATTTTGAGATGCGTATGGAATAATTTTTATGGACTATGCTGAGAAGGGAAAAACTATCAATAACGAGTATTATATAAAGTTATTGGTGAGTTTGAAGGCATAAATCGCAAAGAAATGGCCCCAAAGGAACGAGAAAAAAATGCTCTTTCATCAAGACGATGCACCGTGTGAAAGTCAATGGGTAGGATGGCAAAACTGCGTGAATTGAAGTTCGAATTGCTTTCTCATCCACCGTATTCTCCAGATTTGGCCCCCAGCGACTATTATCTATTCGCAGACCTCAAAAAAATGCTCGCGGGAAAAGAGATTTGGCTCCATTGAAGAAGTTATTGCCGAAACTGAAGCCTATTTTGAAAGCAAAGACAAATACTTCTACAAGAAAAGTATAGAAATATTAGAGAAGCATTGGACTGGTTGTATCGCTCTTGAGGGAGAGTATGTTGATAATTAAAGTCAAATTTTGCAAAAAAAAATGATTTACGTAGCTACAATCAAAAACTTTTCAGCCTATGTATTAAATGTTATACACAATCGAATGTCCTGTAGTCTTCGATATGCCTCTATCTCACGGTAATTCACATACTGATCCTAATCAATCATGTTGCGCACACCATCGATGTTTTTTGGAACAACAACCGATTTTGGTCGACCTTCACGAAATTCATCGCTGACGGAAGTATGGCGATGACGAAATTCTGCAAACAAATTGTAAACAATCTTCTCTGATGGTAATTCATTACAAAAAGTTGAACGAAGCCATTCGAGGTATGGTTGTTCAGCTTTACCAAAATCGTAAAAAATCATCCAACGAAAATCTTCGCGTGAAATTTCCTTTTATTCAGAAAACTGTTTTTTTTAAACACTTACTGTAAACAAACTTTTCGGCCAATTTCTGAGCTGCCACTCTTTTGAGAATAACAAATGTCAAATTTTACAATGGTAATGTCACATCTCAATAGCTATTGGTCGTTTGTAAAAACTTAAAAGGCGCCCCATGTACACTAAGACTTTTTTAGCAATTTTATTTGTAATATTGAGTATGTAATTCATAAATTTTATAATTAGCTTTCGGTAAGTCTAGAAAGCTATAAAACTTTTTCCGAATCATTTTACATTCTTTGCTTTTAATTAAGTTGTCTATTGTGAACGCATTGTAACAATAATTTTTAGCTATTTGTTTTATTGTCCTTCGTTCTACATTAAAATCGTCATCACTTGGTGGAAGGATTAAAAACCTGTTAATTGAACTATGCAACGGTGATATTTTGATTTTCCAAGACTGGAGTTTTTATATATGACAGTATCAGTGGTTGTGGGTCTTCGATAGATATTAAATTTAAAGTGCTTGTTGAATCTTTTTATTTGATATCCGAAACGTTTGTTTTTTTTTGTGGGTCTTGCACACGTGCTGAAGCGAAGTCCCTAAAGCGCTCCAGGTCCGGCACGTGTGCGGGAGAAAAGCAATTCATGTCGTTCTTGAATCGCTGTAAATTGTACTCGGTGGGAAACACAGCCCTGGGCAAATTATTCCAAAGGGATGATGTTCTCCATATAAAAGACTGCTTGAGAAACGTTTGTACGTGGAGTCACAACCTGAACCTCATACGGATGTGAAGTATTAGCGTGACGTGTATTTCTAACATGCACTGCTCTGGGAGGAATTACGGGCTATATTCTTCGAACATTTTCCATGAAAATACTTGTAGAACAGACTCAAGTCGCCAACTGTTCTTCGATGTTCAAGCGAAATCAAGGCCGCCGGTCAGTTCTCGGGTCTCCAATCAGACGAACAGCTCTTCTCCGAACAGATTCCAACAAATGCAGTGGGTGTTTGGGAGCGGAGCCCCAAACATGGGAGCAGTATTCCATAGTTGGTCGAATTTGAGCTTTGTAAAGAATTAACAGTTGTGAAGTGTAAAGCTTTTTGGCTCGAAATAATATTCCCAACTTTTGAGAAGCTCTCCTTGCTTTGCTTGCAACATGTTCATGCCAGGACATATTTGCTACCAAATTAACGCCCAACAAATTGAGTGACGATGCTAGGCGAATGGAGTGTGCTCCGACATGACTATGTCGGGTTCAGCAAAGTTAACTTTTTTAGAAAAAACTGTCGCCTGGGTTTTTGTAGCGTTAAATTCCACTTGGTTACTAGCACCCCAAGACAGAATTTCTCCCCGTTCTTTGTTAAGTTGAACGACCTCCTGCTGTCTGCATGATATTCGCTTGAGTAGCCGATGTTC